>OX155951.1:18058045-18233045 GCA_944548615.1 Micropterix aruncella | reverse complement strand
AGACTTATCTGGTCTGTGTAGACCAGGAGTGACTCCACGCCTTTTTTCTTCTCTTTTCTTTCAGTGTTGGTCAATAATCCCTGCTGTGGTATTGGAAGTCTGTCAACTGGACTTCTTCCTGCCTCATACAGTGGTAACACAAAGTGAAAGTCGAGAATCTATGCTGGAAAGGAATAGGCGATTAGTATATCTAAAAACTAATGATTGTTAAAAAATGTTGGTTCTATATTTCGGTGTAAACTGTTATCAAGATAAATGACATTTCTGAAATCGAACAATTCCTTGAAAATTTAAATTCAAGAAATCGAACCAATAGAAATGATTAATAACATTTTACACGATCCAGTTAAAGTATATCATAACGGACCGTGAAAAATATTATTTTTAATGAATGATTATAAATAAAAAATAAAAAGCAGTTGATGAGTATTAAACCTGATTGAATAAAATACATTAATTTTGTCTATTGAGACCCGAACCTTTGCAAGCGCCTAAAATATAAATAAAAGCCATTTCCCAAGATTTGACATCCCTTTCTTTAGCATTATCACCAAGGCAGTTTATTATTTTAACTTTAAAACATTGATCAAAAGTTAAATTGTGTGCCCTGGCATGCAAAGATATTGGGAGCTGGCTTTCATTTCCTACATTGGCCCTATGATTATTTAGTCTAATATTAAGTGGTGTGGTTGTTTCGCCGATATAAAAAGCACTGCAAGTCTTACACATAAGCTGATATACTATATTTTTTGAATAACAACTGCAATGAAAGGGAACCCTGTAATTATTAGTAGTATATGGACTGGAAAAAAAAGGACTTTGATCTAAGAGAGGACAAGTTTTACAACGTGGACGACCACAAGGTTGAAGACCCAAGTTATTATTACCTACAGAGAAATTTTGTTTATTTTTTGTTTTGTTTAATATTGATCTAATATTAGGTGGTCTGCGGAAAGATAAAATTGGTGGTAAATCTAGGAGATCTTTAGTGGACGCATCATTAAAAATAATAGGAAATAAATCAGCCAATATATCTCGCAGTTTCTCGGCTCCGGGAAAATAAGTGGTGCTGAGAAACATTCTATTTAAATTTGAAGATATTTTGGGGTTTGGTGTATATTTTACTTCAGAATTTAGAATATGTTTTTCTAATAGAGGAGCAGGATAATTTCTTTCCAGAAGAGATTTTTTCAGGTTAGTGAGATATTTATCTAAATTTTCCTTGTTGTTAACCAAACGGTGTCCGCGAATGGACATTGAATAGGGAATGTATCTTTTAGTATGAAATGGATGACAGCTATCAAAGTGTAGATACTGTTCCTGATTTGTAGGTTTAATATGGATTGCCGTTTTAATTGTACCATCGGAAATGATCAAATCAACATCTTGTAACAAAAACTGCTTTTTTTTGTGACATTTCTTTCGCGATTCATGCTTTTCCGTGTGCAGATCCAGGTAATTACATGTTTCGGTGTCATTTGCACACGTTTTCTGGCGTCTCTACTATTTTTCCGACGTTTTCTGCTTCATTTTCGTAACGTCGTAATTAAGTCACAACTTGACTTAAAAGTCGACTGTAAAAGTCGTAAAAACCGTTTTCTGACGTTTAAGAAGGTGTCGAACGCTACGGTTACGGCAATGACGTCTCTATTCTCGTTGGTTTAGGCGGAAACGTCAAAAGATGACTGTTCTTTCGGGGTCGTACAGTTTTGCGCCTATCAAAAATGGCATTCTTTTGTGGTTTTGGAGTTTGGAAGCGCAGGCGTAAGAGGGGCTGAGGATCGGCGTCGCTGCCAACGAGTATAGCGCGGCGCAGTTTTTCAATTCATGTAGTTCTTTTCTGACGGGCGGGCGAGCACCTCTATTATTTTTATACGAATTATCTTTAATCCACCTGCAAAGCCTCAACTGCCGTAGCGTGGCGGCCTGCTTCTCGGAGCATTTTTTTTGGAGATCGGAGATTCAAATTCCGGACCTACCTACTGTCAACTTTTAGAAGATATCCATATACTGCTGTGCTGTGAAGTGATTTATACATCGTGTGCCTTGCACCTTCTTCGTTTTGCTGTGCCCGCGGAGAAGCGGATTAAAGAACTCTGAAAAGAAGCAACGTGTTCTCATTTCTTTTTTTTACAGCTGAAGGAAGAATTGCTACCTACGGGCTAAACCAGTGACAAACCTGTGAGACTTACCCACCCTGTTAAATCTTGTGCTTAATTTTTTTGTATCGAGTTCTGGTTTTTTTTTTTAGTTTCAGCTTTAACCTATAAAAAGCTGTGGCGTCCAATATTTTTTGAAATTTAGTTTTTTGATGTGTATTTGCTTTGGCATTAATTTATCCTTCCTGCACTCGATTTCTGTTCGTGGTTATTCCACGATTAGGTATAATCAGGTCTAACCTGGCGTTACATACTAACGTTGCAGTTATAAACTGGCGCCCAACGTGGGGCCTTAGAACTGGTTTTAGCCTAAGTAGTAATTCTTTCTTTAGTTTTTGAGACACGTCTGCGTTTACTTAAATGTTTTCTTTAATGTTTAACCTGTAACATTTCTTGTAACTTGAATTTAACATTTTAAGCGGTTACCGCGAAAAAGTTCTATTGTATACAGACTTGCCGTTTCTTTTTCACATAGTTTTTTAAAGATATTGTATATAATATCTAGTATCATTGTACAGTAGCTCGAGGTACAGTATAGCGGTTTTCTTTGTAATTTTTTGTTTTTAATTTGTAATCCGACACGGTTGTCGGGAAATAGCCTCGTCAGCAAGATAGAGGCTTGCCGTGTTCGAAGATTGTTATAGACTGTTTATTAAATTGTTTTTTTTTGTAAATCTCAGGTCCGAGGATTGAATACTCCGCTCCATTGGTTAAAGGTGTCAGGTGAATAGAGGTGCTCGTCAGCAATCGTTGAGGTCAGATCGTTCTAGTTATTTATTTTCTAAATTTATTTTTTATTTAAAAAAAAAATATTTCGTTTTTCGTTTTTTTTTTGTTTTTTTATTGAGCAGAACAATTTTTTATATTTGATTTTTTTACCATAAATAAAAATTTTTTTTTGGTGAATTATTTTTTTGTGAATAATTTTTTAGTTTTTTTTTTAAAAAAAAAAAATTTTTTTTAAAACTTTTAAATTTTCTGCTTGTTTATATTTTTAATACGCAAGTAGTTGAGATGGCTTCCCCCGTGCTTGTGTATTATTCTGCCTCACACTTAGTTAAAAAAGAATTGGATTACGAATTCAAAATTCGGGAGGTTACCCCGACGCTTGTGGAGTCGATGCGCCGACAGTTTAGTTCGCTGCTTAAACAGTTTCCGGCAGATTCAATCACGTCGACGGATCTGGATCCCGAGCAAGAGTTTAACGAATGTTCCATTCGACTCTTGTGTCTCCAAGAATTTGTTGAGGATTTGGTAGAGAACAATACTCGACCTTTGTTTAAACGCGTTTGTACAAAAACAACGCATCTTTTTTATAGAGTATCACGTATAATGTCTGGGGTTGTACCGACAGCTTCGTTTGAACGTCTTCAGGCGGAGATTTTAGAGATCGTGAAGGTGCTGGAGGAGTGTTCAGATATTGTGAGAGCTCCTAGTCCAAATTTACTGCCGTCTACTTCTGTACAGGTAGAGGTGCCTGTGCCGGTACATCCTTTAGGGGTGACATCGGTTTCATCAAATAATCTTTTTGTTCCGTTAGCCGTTCCAAATGTTTCGAGTGTACCTAATGCGGGTAATTCGGTTTCCGAACCCGAGGTTTTTGTTAGGAATCCGGTCGCTGTCAGCAGGCCGTATGATTTTACTAATGAACAGGTGTTAAGGCCTTTGAGTTTAGGGTTTGTGTTTGATGGAAAGTCATGCGTCGTAGAATTCCTGGAACGCCTTGAGGAAAATCGTTTGGCACGAAATATTTCTGATGCACGGTTGCTGAAATCGGCGTGCGAGTTGTTTCAACATCACGCGCTCGCTTGGTATAGGACGGTTGCTTCCAGGATTGACAATTGGCCACAGTTGGCCAAAGAACTTCGCCAAAATTTTGGCAGTCAAACCTTCGACCGCGATATGTTGAAACGGGCTCGCGCTCGAATTCAGAGACCGGATGAACCTCTTCATCTTTTTATTACTGAAGTATTGGGCTATTTTAATAAATTATCCAGGCCCTTGCCGGAGGCGGAGCAGCTGACAATCCTAGTACCCAATTTAAAACCTTACCTGCAACAATGTTTCGCGTACATCCCTGTTCATTCCATACAAGAACTGCTTCATGTGGGGAAACAGCAGGAACTCACGCATGTGGCTATAAATGAGTATAATGCTAACCTGCAGGCACTTTCAAAAGCCAAGCCTTCTGCGTCTAGAGCAGTTCACTCTGTCGATTGTACTGGTTCCGGTAATAATGGTACGGACGTTCCTCTTGAGGAACATCTTCATCAGTGCACAGTGTCCGCTGTTGATTCTTTATCCACTCGTACTCAAGAATCCCATAGAGGTTCGAGCAATCGGGGTGGTTTTCACCGAGGTGGTTACTCCCGAGGCAAACCGCATAATGCGGGTGGTCCTCGAGGAGCGTATAGTGGTTACCAGAGGGGTTCACATCACGGGCACTCCAAGTACTGTTACCGTTGCGGTAAATTTAATTTTACCGTGACAACTTGTCCGGATTGTTCCAAAGGAAATAATTCTCCCAATTCTACTTCGGCCGATTCAAAAAACTCGAGAACCGAGACAGAGTGAATGCGTTTGTTCACTCTGTCTCTGCCTTGTTCGAAAAGGAAAAAGACAACCGTCGTCCATTTTTAGATGTTGCGTTGGGTGATATTGCGGTTTGTGGCTTGCTTGACACTGGTTCGAGCGTCACAATTTTGGGTGCCGACTCACATCGACATTTAATTGAGATCGGGTATACCCTGCACAAGACTTCGTCTTGGACTTTAAGCACCGCAAATTCTAGTACGGTTAGGACGATCGGTTATATGTCTTTGCCTTTCAAATTTAATAATCGTTGTCAAGTGATCCGAGCGGTTGTGGCTCCGGATATTGGCACTTCTCTTATATTAGGCATGGACTTTGTCCGACAATTTGATTTGGCTCCGGAAATTGTGAAGTTCGTTAGGTTTGAGGATAGTGATGTTAGTTGGCATTCAGTCAGCGAAGTGAGGGTTTTGCATCCTTTCGCTTCTCTGACTGAGAATCAGCAGTCCTTAGCAAACAAAATGATCGATGGTTTTCAAAAAGTTTCGACAGACGTTAAGGGTCTTGGTCGAACTAATTTAATATCACAGGTTATCGACACGGGTAATCATCCACCGGTGAAACAGCGGTATTATCCCATGTCTCCCGCTCGTTTAGCATTGTTAAATGAGGAAGTTGATCGTATGCTAGAGTTAGGAGTTATTAAACCTAGCAAAGGGGGTTGGAATAACCCAACAATTTTTGTTCCGAAGTCCGATGGGACTTTAAGATTTTGTCTGGATAGTAGGAAGCTCAACTCGATAACGAAGCCGGATGCGTACCCTCTTCCGAGAATTACTACCATCCTGGACAGTTTACGAGACGCTAACTACTTGTCTTCCATCGACTTGTCGGCCGCCTTTTGGCAAATCCCCTTAGATCCGGCCTCTCAGGAAAAGTGCAGTTTTACGGTTCCTGGACGTGGTTTCTTTGCTATGCAAGTCTGTCCGTTCGGCATGCGCAATTCGCCTGCCTGCATGCAACGGCTCGCTGATCAGTTGTTCGACCCGTCGTTCGATAACAAAGTATTTTGTTACCTAGATGATATCGTTATTGTCTCTTCAACTTTCGAAGAGCATATTTCATTGTTAAACCGAGTGTTAGATCGTCTCGTTTATGCGAACCTAACGATTAATTTCAAAAAGTGTCAATTTTTTCGTCGAGAACTTAAGTACCTAGGGTATGTAGTAGACTCTCATGGTCTACATACCGATCCCGAAAAGGTACAATGTATATTAGACTTTCCGACTCCTAGTTCGCCTAAGTTGGTTAAAACTTTCCTTGGGATGGCCGGTTGGTATCGTCGGTTTATCCGAAATTTCTCCTGTATTGCTGCTCCTCTGTCACGTTTGACCAGTACCCGCAAAGGTGCCCCCGCATTTTCGTGGTCACCAGAAGCGGAAGAGGCCTTTCAAAAATTGAAGTCAGCTCTAATTTCTAGTCCGATACTAGCTTGTCCGGACTATACAAAGCCATTTGCGTTACACTGCGACGCATCGTTGTACGGTTTAGGCGGCGTACTTACCCAGACAGTGGATGGCGTAGAACATCCCATCGCTTTCACGAGTAGGACTCTCTTACCCGCTGAAACGCGATACTCTGCTACCGAACGGGAGGCCCTAAGCGTGATTCATGCAATCGAGCATTTTCGCGGCTACTTAGAGGGCGGCCCCAAAGTCAAAATCTTCACGGATCATGCCAGTCTTCTGTGGTTTTTGAGTCTGAAGAACCCAACTGGCCGTTTGGCCAGATGGGGTATTCGGCTGTCCGCCTTTGACTTTGAGATCGTCCATAAGAAAGGCGTCGAAAATGTGGTTCCTGATGCGTTATCGCGTTTGCTGCCCGTTTCATCTGTTTCTGTGGTCGCCGATCCTTGGTACAACGATTTGTTCCAAGCGGTATCTAATAACCCTGCCGCTTACCCTAATTACCAGATTAAGGATGCAGAGTTGTATCGCTACACGAAGGGAAAGTACCAGCTCACCAGCGCTTATGACTGGAAGTTAGTGGTACCCTTACCTCTCCGAGAGAAGCTTATACACGATAACCATGCGTCCGATCTGTCTTTGCATTTTGGGGTTTTTAAAACTCATCGTCGCCTAGCAATGCGCTATTTTTGGCCGAATTTGCACAGAGATGTGGTCAAATTCATTTCCCAATGTGAAACTTGCCAACAGTATAAACACCCAAATATTTCTCCTTTGGGTCAGTTAGGCAATCCAAAGTCTTGTTCTTTCCCTTTCCAGATGGTCTCCGTCGATTTGTTGGGTCCCTATCCGATGACGAGAGATCGGAATATTCACATACTAGTAGTTACTTGTTGTTTCAGTAAATACTGTTTGCTTTTCCCTTTAAAGAGGGCTACTAGCAAAATCGTGAGTCGTATCATGGAGCATGAGGTTTTCCTGCGTTTTGGTGTCCCTCAGTATGTTATTTCCGACAACGGAAAACAATTTATTGGAAAGGAGTTTACCGAACTAATGTCCAAGTATCGGATACCTAAGGTTTACCTTAATCCGAAGTATTGCCCTCAGGTCAATCCAGCTGAGAGGCAGAATCGAGGAGTTGTCACGGCGTTGGCGTTGTCTGTAAAAAACGACCATCGCTCTTGGGACCTCCACCTTTCTGCCATTCAGATGGCGATCAATTCGGCCGTTTCGGAGGCTACGGGTTTCAGTCCTTTCTTCTTGGTTCATGGTCGAGAACCTATCTTAGACGGTTCGTTTTATACTCAATCTCCTGAGTCCCAAGCTGAGGTCCTTTTTGGCAGTCGTTTGTCCTACGCTCAAGATCTGAGCGAACTTTCCGGCGTTTTTCATACCGTGAGGAAGAAGCTTGATAATGCGCATGCTCACAATAAAACGTATTATGACCGTAAACACCGTCCTGCGGAGTTTGAGGTGGGCGATACGGTTTACAAGAAAACGTACTTCTAGAGCAATGCGGGGAATTATTTTATTTCAAAGTTTGCCCCACGTTATGAAAAATGTCGGATAGTCAAGAAACTGTCGGCTCTGGTATACGAGTTGGTTAATGCTCAGGGAAAGAATATTGGCTCTTGGCATATTAAGGATTTCAAATTAAATCCTAAAGGGTCTAAGTAATTTGTGTAATTTTTATGTCTCTCGTTAACATTCTTCGGAAAGCTGTCTTTATGAGTTCGACTAGATCGACTTTAAAAATGTGTTCCTTACAAAGGTGTAGTACCGAGTGGTTACTATCACTGAAATCATTTCGTTTGAGATCAGTCTTGCTAGTAAACCTGTCTAGCAACACTGTAGATTGAATTTATGTCATGAGAGGGAAGTATGCAAGGTGATGGTATGAAAGGTAGTATTGGACATTTTTCAAATACCGGAGGAGGTATTAGTTCTGTCGTGGTCTAACAATATAGTCATCGGTTTCTTTTGTCCACAGCCAGTATTTGGTTTGATTATTGGACGTTGTTGGTGTTCCTTCAGTAGGAGGGGTGGTTTATTACGGTTGTTTAGGACACCAGGTTTTGTGGTTTTTCTTTTACATGGGCTTTGTGCTTCCATGGTAAGCAGTAGTTTTGTTGTTGAAGTAGTTTTGTGTTCTCTACGGGAAAGTGGAGAGTTTTCAAATGGCAGTTGACCTCTGCAGAACTTACCTACCAGGGTTTCCACTTTAGTTAACGGGAAGATTTTGTTTATTTATTTGTATGTTTTTGTAGACTTGTTTACCCTTATTGAAGGTAGCTTGGTCATTTGGTTTAGAAGAGTATATTTTTTTTCCTGTCTTATACACTGTTATAGACGTTGTGGCGTTTTTGTTAACCCTTGAGAGTGGAGCTAGAATCGGGACGATTCATTTGAAATCGTTCGTTGGCTCTTCCGATTTCTTTTTGGAAGGGGGGCTGTAACAAAAACTGCTTTTTTTTGTGACATTTCTTTCGCGATTCATGCTTTTCCGTGTGCAGATCCAGGTAATTACATGTTTCGGTGTCATTTGCACACGTTTTCTGGCGTCTCTACTATTTTTCCGACGTTTTCTGCTTCATTTTCGTAACGTCGTAATTAAGTCACAACTTGACTTAAAAGTCGACTGTAAAAGTCGTAAAAACCGTTTTCTGACGTTTAAGAAGGTGTCGAACGCTACGGTTACGGCAATGACGTCTCTATTCTCGTTGGTTTAGGCGGAAACGTCAAAAGATGACTGTTCTTTCGGGGTCGTACAGTTTTGCGCCTATCAAAAATGGCATTCTTTTGTGGTTTTGGAGTTTGGAAGCGCAGGCGTAAGAGGGGCTGAGGATCGGCGTCGCTGCCAACGAGTATAGCGCGGCGCAGTTTTTCAATTCATGTAGTTCTTTTCTGACGGGCGGGCGAGCACCTCTATTATTTTTATACGAATTATCTTTAATCCACCTGCAAAGCCTCAACTGCCGTAGCGTGGCGGCCTGCTTCTCGGAGCATTTTTTTTGGAGATCGGAGATTCAAATTCCGGACCTACCTACTGTCAACTTTTAGAAGATATCCATATACTGCTGTGCTGTGAAGTGATTTATACATCGTGTGCCTTGCACCTTCTTCGTTTTGCTGTGCCCGCGGAGAAGCGGATTAAAGAACTCTGAAAAGAAGCAACGTGTTCTCATTTCTTTTTTTTACAGCTGAAGGAAGAATTGCTACCTACGGGCTAAACCAGTGACAAACCTGTGAGACTTACCCACCCTGTTAAATCTTGTGCTTAATTTTTTTGTATCGAGTTCTGGTTTTTTTTTTTAGTTTCAGCTTTAACCTATAAAAAGCTGTGGCGTCCAATATTTTTTGAAATTTAGTTTTTTGATGTGTATTTGCTTTGGCATTAATTTATCCTTCCTGCACTCGATTTCTGTTCGTGGTTATTCCACGATTAGGTATAATCAGGTCTAACCTGGCGTTACATACTAACGTTGCAGTTATAATCTAAGAAAGTAATTTGCGATTTAGAAACTGTATGAGTGAAATTTAAAGGTCCAAAATTATTTAGGTCTTCAAGAAAGGTTGTTAACGTAACTTGTCCGTGTGGCCAAATCATTATTATGTCGTCAATAAACCTATACCATAAAATGGGTTTTAAATTTTGTGTTTTAAGAAAATTTTGCTCTAATAATCCCATGAAAAGGTTAGCATACGAAGGTGCCATTCGAGTGCCCATAGCAGTTCCTTTAATTTGAAGATAAAATTCATCTTCAAAAGTAAAAGCATTACACGTCAAGACAAATTCGGCTAATTTGCAAAGAAAATCTGTAGACGGTATTTGAGGATGAGGTCTATCATCGAGAAAATGAGAAATGGCTTCCAATCCTAAATTATGTGGAATATTAGTATACAGAGATGTGGCGTCAATAGTAACAAACAATAGGCCACCTGACTTTGGAATTACAGTATTTTTTAAAAATATCAATAAAATGATAGCTGTCTTTAATATGAGAACTTAGATTTTTAACAAATGGTTGTAAAAAATAATCTACAAAAGCCGAAAATCTACAAAAACTAATGATGCGTCCAGTAAAGATCTCCTAGATTTACCACCAATTTTATCTTTCCGCAGACCACCTAATATTAGATCAATATTAAACAAAACAAAAAATAAACAAAATTTCTCTGTAGGTAATAATAACTTGGGTCTTCAACCTTGTGGTCGTCCACGTTGTAAAACTTGTCCTCTGTTAGATCAAAGTCCTTTTTTTCCAGTCCAAATACTACTAATAATTACAGGGTTCCCTTTCATTGCAGTTGTTATTCAAAAAATATAGTATATCAGCTTCTGTGTAAGACTTGCAGTGCTTTTTATATCGGCGAAACAACCACACCACTTAATATTAGACTAAATTGCATGCCAGGGCACACAATTTAACTTTTGATCAATGTTTTATAGTTAAAATAATAAAGTGCCTTGGTGATAATGCAAAAGAAAGGGATGTCAAATCTTGGGAAATGGCTTTTATTTATATTTTAGGCGCTTGCAAAGGTTCGGGTCTCAATAGACAAAATAAATGTAGTTTATTCAATCAGGTTTAATACTCATCAACTGCTTTTTATTTTTTATTTATAATCATTCATTAAAAATAATATTTTTCACGGACGGTTATGATATATTTTAACTGGATCGTGTAAAATGTTATTAATCATTTCTATTGGTTCGACTTCTTGAATTTAAATTTTCAAGGATTTGTTCGATTTCAGAAATGTCATTTATCTTGATAACGGTTTACACCGAAATATAGAACCAACATTTTTTAACAATCATTAGTTTTTAGATATACTAATCGCCTATTCCTTTCCAGCATAGATTCTCGACTTTCACTTTGTGTTACCACTGTATGAGGCAGGAAGAAGTCCAGTTGACAGACTTCCAATACCACAGCAGGGATTATTGACCAACACTGAAAGAATAGAGAAGAAAAAAGGCGTGGAGTCACTCCTGGTCTACACAGACCAGATAAGTCTCCTTTCATTTATTTTATACGTTAATTTATTTAGCAATAATACATAATTTCAATTTGAAAAAAAAAAAAATATATATATATATATATATATATATATATATATATATATATATATATATATATATATATATATATATATATATATATATATATATATATATATATATATATATATATATATATATATATATATATATATATATATATATATATATATATTTCAAATTGAAATTATGTTTATTACTAAATAAATGAAATGATAAAATAATGAAAGGGCACTTATCTGGTCTGTGGTGACCAGGAGTGACTCCACGCCTTATTCTTCTCTTCCTTCAGCGCTTGCTAGGTGTTTCCTGCTGTGGTATTGGAGCCTGATCAAAATGGTAGCGGCAACACAACAATGCGAGACGAGAATGAATGCTGGAAAATAATAGGCGATTAGTGTTTCTTAAATATTAATGATTGTTATAAAATGTATATCAATATTTCGGCTCAGCCGTCGTCAAGATATGTGACATTTCTGAAATCGAACAATTCGTTGAAAATTTAAATTCAAGGAATCGAACAAAAAGAAATGGATTAATAATATTTTACACGATTTAGTTAAGGTACCATAACCAACCGTGCATAACGTTATTTTAAATGAATGATTATAAATTAAAATAAAAAGCATTTGATGATTATGATAATATGATAAACCTTATTAATTTTGCCTATTGAGACCGGAACCTTTGCAAGCGCCTAAAATATAAATATAAGCTAATTCCCAAGATTTGACGTCCCTTTCTTTTGCATTATCACCCAGGCATTTTATTATTTTAACTTTAAAACATTGATCGAAAGATAAATTATGCGCCCTGGCATGTAAAGATATTGGGAGTTGGCTTTCATTTCCTACACTAGCCCTATGATTATTTAGTCTAATATTAAGTGGTGTTGTTGTTTCACCGATATAAAAGGCATCACAAGTCCTGCACAGAAGTTGATATACTATATTTTTTGAAATACAACTGCAATGAAAGGGAACCCTGTAACTATTAGTAGTATTTGGACTGGCAAAAAAAGGACTTAGATCTAACAGAGGACAAGTTTTACAACGTGGACAATATATATATATATATATATATATATATATATATATATATATATATATATATATATATATATATATATATATATATATATATATATATATATATATATATATATATATATATATATATATATATATATATATATATATATATATATATATATATATATATATATATATATATATATATATATATATATATATATATATATATATATATATATATATATATATATATATATATATATATATATATATATATATATATATATAGCACGTCTAGCACAAACTATAAACCATCGAAAAATATGTCTTAGGAGCGGAAAAATGCCGTAGGAATCAATGTGAATCGAATAGGCTTTAGAAACATATATGTGCACATTTTTAACTATCGCATCTAAAAATATCATTATGGAAAATACCAGTAAAATACTTTACGACAAACTCGTTTAAGGAAGTAGAAGTGTTATCGGAGTAATAAAATTGTGAAACTGCTTATACAGATTCGTCTCGCTATCGAATATACGTCAGCAGATTTTTCTCTTTGCATTTTATGCATTGCATTGATACGTTTTATCACTTGTGCCTCAACATGAAGTAGTTTGCTTGTTCAAATTTTGGCAAGGCATATAAATCGATTTCGTCATAACAACTGGTTGAATTTGTACTAAGCTTATGAATTTGGATGAAACTTCTTTTTCAAGAAGTTTTTTATAAATATATTCAATGGGATTTTTTATATTTTACCTAGAAGTTTTCACGAATTTTTTTAATTCACAAATATTACAATTTACTATACAGGTGTTTGGCAGACAAACTGACACTTTTTTTTGGTAGATGAGGGTCATTTGCTAGCTTTTACGTATAGACCCTATGTCCTAAAAAACACGGTATGTTTTTATTGGGTTTATTTCTTTTATTACCCGAAATTTTGCGTTTAAGTCATCATAACTTTTTTTGTTTTTGGTAGTATTATAACAAAATAATTTTGATGTATTCTTTAATGCATGCGTTGACTGCATTTTTAATTGGTTTAATTATGTGGGTGTTCAGCCCTGACAAATAATTATCTCCTATTTTTACCAAATACTGAATATTTTCTATGACATGTAGCATACCATTGGTAAGGGTATAAACTAAAAAACTTCTTAAAATAAAGCTTTTTTGAAAATAACCTTTAGTTTTCTTTAATAATGAATTTAGAAATTGTCAATTTTCAAACACTACACATTTTTCAGATTTTGGAAGGTCATACGTAATTTTCTTGAAATTATTTGTATAAAATAATAATTTATTTAAAATAAAAAGACATCGCAGAGTACAAAGCAAGTTATTTCGTGCTAAAACTAGTATAAACAAAAAAGATATGATAACCATATACATTTCGGTTAATAAAAAAAACTAAAAAAAAACTGTGACAATTAGGACATACGCTCTGCTCTATGCGTAAAAGCTAGCAAATCACTTACCAATCCCACAAAAAAATACGGTTTATCTACCAAACATCCTGTATAGAACATCAAATAAAATGTCATATAACTAAATCACTTAATCCTTAGCAAGAAAATAATTCAATTATTGAATGATGCCCACTATCCGATGTCGCCTAATTAAGCAAAGCTTGTGCTTGGGCAAACGATCCATAAACATATATTCACCACTACCAATATGTGAATAAGTTTAAAAAATAAAATAAAATAATAACAATCCTAATTAATTTAATAATCACGTTCAATACGAAAATGAATGAACTGAAGTGAAAAATTCAAATCACGTATAAAAAGCTTAAAAATTACTAAAAATAAGAATAATTAAAAAGAGGGAAAGTAATAGTGTCACATAAAACAATATAAATCTTCAGCAGACTTGATTATCTACGCAAAATTTTAATTGTTGGTAGATAATACCAGAATTTGTACAAAGCATGGAAAAGAAATAGGTTATGCAAAGATTTCTGTACGTTAAAAATACAACTACCAAATGTACTGAAATTATTTATTATACGACCTATGAGACGCACCCGCGCCCGTTCCAGTAAATTGGGTGCGCGAGCTCGCACGTCGCGGTTGAAAAATAAGCTCATTTGCGGGCCGATCTGGGCGAGATTGGCGTTGGCATGCCTGTGCGCTCGCGCGATGGCGTCTGGCGCTTGTGGCGTTTGGCGCCTCCCAAGAAATGTGATTTCCCAGACGGCCGCTGCATAATAGCGCCGAGCGCGCGCCAAACTTCGAAGGTGCATCCTAAAAATTCAAAGCCATTCACCTTTACCCATCGCATTGCATTAAGCCATTCTAAAAATTCACCCATTGCATTGCTACATACCCTCATTTTACTTAGCATTTCATAGGACGCGAAACGCTACAATCCGCAACGAAGCAATCGAAATTATTTGATTTTACTTTCCCGGCCAACCAACGGTTAGGGAAAGTGTTGCGAATGCGCATTTTTTTGTTGTTGAGATAAACACGGAAATATCGATACGATTAGAACCATTTCCATATTAAAGTCTGTCTGTGTGTCTGTGTGTTTGTCTGCGTGTGTCTGTGTGTGTGTCTCTCTTTGTGTGTTCCTTCACGATAGCGCCCAAACGCTTCATCCGATTGAGCTGAAATTTGGCACGTTGCCATAATATGGTCATGGGAAGAGTTGAAAGGTTGTGGTTGACATCGGTCTACCAGGGGGCGCGCTAGTCATACTTCAATCTCAAAATATTGGACTTAGAGACTTGAAATTCGGTACACAGATGCGTCGTTCGACCGAAGCCACATCGGCCGAAACGTTCATGGACAGCATGTTTTGGGATGCGAAATGAATCCTCTTAATTGATTAGCTTGAATGGGCAGAACAATTACAGGCGAATATTAAACCAAACTTCTTGACCAGCTGGATACCAAAATTCGCGAGAAGAGGCCTGCCTTTAAGGAGAAAAAATCATCAATAACCGGGACAATGCACCTGCACACAAGGGTGCGATATCGATGGGAAAACTGCGGGATTTGGGTACTATTTGCTCGGTCATCCCCTCTATTCTCCTGATTTGGCACTCTCAGACTCCATATGTTCCCAAACTTGAAGAAATTTGCGCTTCGTGAAACTAAATATCTTTTCAATAATTTATTGAACATATACAATCAGTTTTCTTAAACTCGCCTGAATTTCACGTTGACAGATATAAGTTTTTTTTATATTAAATAGAAGACAAAAGTGAATAAAATAATAATAAAATAAATTATTAATATTTATAATAATAATATTTTTTATTTCACTTATTTGTTTTTAACAATGAATATGGCAATCCTCAAAATGTTGAGAAATCGTTTATTACACAGTAATAATAAACCAGTAAAAAGAACTGGCGCCCGTTTTAGCAAATTGGCTATATGAGCTCGCATGACGCGGTTGAAAAATAAGCTCATCTGCGAGGTGATATGTGCGAGATTGGCGTTGGCAGCCCCGCTGCGTTGGCGTCTGGCGCTCGCGGCGTTTGGCGTTTGGCGCCTCACAACAAACGTGATTTCCCAGACGGCCGCTGCATAATAGCTTCGAGCGAGCGTCAAACTTTGAGGGCGCGTCTTGAAAAATTCATAGCTCGGCTGCGGATATCTCCCGCTGCATTGCACCGGACCCTATTTTACTTAGCGTTTCAACGGACGCGAAAAGCGACAAAGTGATCGAAAATAAGCTTTTTAAAACCATGTCTCGGAGCGCGGAACTCTTAGAACGTGAGCTGCCTAAAAATATTATTTGTCGGGAGCAATAATGCAAGAGACACAGATTTGCATACAAATATTTTTTCTTCAGGATATTGTTGCATAGCTCTCGAGGCAAGTGATACCTTTCCTAACTTGTGGAATCTCTACGGAATGCGAAATGCCAATTTACTTCCTGAAATATGAAATCAAAGACTATCGCTGTTGTTTGACATTATAAAGAAGATAAAAATAAAATTACCAGGCTAGACTACCCTGGACAAGGCGGTTACAATATCGCCGAAACGTCGGCTGTTACAAACTTCACGCGGTAACTTCGTTTTTATCTTATTTATTCATAATGTCAAACAACCGGGATAGTCTTACATTTCATATATCAGGAACTAAATTAACATTTCCCATTCCATTGAGTTAGGAAAGGTATCACTTGCCTCACGAGCTATGTAAACAGTATTCAGAAGAAAAAATATTTGTATGCAAATTTGTGTCTTGCAATATTGCTCCCGACAAAGCTATACCATTAATAATATTTTAAGCCAGTCCAAGGTAGACTACCCTGTACAACTGCGGTTGCAACATCACTGAAACGTCTGAAAGTCTCCTATCTCGTGTCACGAAGTAATAATACAAAAAAAAATACGTGTGGCACTCGGGGACTGCCGCGGTAAAGCTATTGCATAGCATTTTTAACAACTTATGCAATTTATTTTATTTTTTCTGATATCAGATATCTGCGCCCTATCAGAAAACGTTGAAATTATTCCGAATCATTTGCGGCTGCGGTAGCAAATGATTCGGAATAATTTAAACATCTTTCGATAAAGCGCCGCGCACAAATTTTTTATTCGATAAAACAAAAAAACCGGATTATTCGAAAAAAATCGTAGATAAAAAGATAGATTGTTAAATTATCTTTAAAATGGTGCAGGTTTCATAATAATACGGCCGATAGTATTTGCGTAGTAGTCGTTTTTGTGTTCGGTTAGACCTAATTTCACAAATTAATTACACTATGTAATATAAACAAAATCTAAAATATTCAAAGCTAAGAATATTAGGAAAATGTTCTTGTTAACCATATATTTTTTTCGAATCGTAAGCAGTACTCGTTTAGACGTAATTGTCAGTTTAAAATTATTAATTTTCGTTAAGAAATTTCTTCATTCGGTCGCCGCGCTGGCCTCTAGGCCCGCGATAAAAGCTATGCAATAGCTTAAAAATAAAATGATTTTGCTCACATTTTTTCAGTACGGTCGCGTATCGTATCATCTAGACATATTTTAAATTGTAATACTACATTTTGTTATCTTTCCAAACGCACAAACCATAATAAAATCTTTTCAATAATGACTGCCGAAAGAAATTTTTAAAAGGCATAGCTAAACTGAAAAGCTAAAAGTAAAAAGACATCAAACGTTAATGGCCGGCTATGAACACGGCGGAAGGATCGCAATAAAAATAGACAGTAGCTATGCTTTTAAATACTTCAGCAGTTAAATATTAAGTTGATTACAAAAAAGTCTCATCTTGAAAGGCGTAAGACTTAATTTCGATGATTTTAAATTAATAATTAAAATACACTAGATTAAGCATTCTCTTATTGATTGGATGGTGGTTCAAGCTGTTATGATCAAACCCTGTGTAACCATCAGTTTCAATCTATAAAGCGTTTGTTAAAGTGTTCCATGCGGGTAGAATCGATGTCTATAGTAAAATAGACGCTTAAAACTTGTTGGGAATTGCTGTATATTTCGTTGCTTTTTAACGTCACTTTTGTGACAAATGAGATATCTTCGACTACACATTGTTATTGAGCAACCTTTACAATACTTTCATTTATCTCTAGTATTGCCATATGCGTAACATATATCATATATAATACATAATGTAATACCTCAATATCGCCGACTACACTATCTTAATTGGCAACCATACTTAATCTGAGGTCAAAAGCAGCGCAAATATAAGCTTTATGGAAATAACCGATTGGTTAGGATCGAATGGTAGCGAACGGTTTCGTGCAGCTTGGTCCACAAGATCCATTTTGTACTCGGATCGGCTCAACTCACGATTCAGCACCTATTCAGAAGCCTCCTCGTGGGGAAAGCTACCCCGAGTAGAAGGCTACCCTGAGACTCTCGCGTCTCAGGCCTCACAGATGGTGGACCGGTTTCTCCTAGGGGAATTGCATCTCGGCGCTACTGGATGGTTTGCGCACCATTGGGCGACGCCAATCGGTTGTGCACTCTGACTAATTGCTGAAGGAGTCTGGAGACTAAGGAATTAAACTCTCCTAAGCAGCGGGGGTGGATGTTGACCTGCTGTCATGCCATTCTTGAAATGACTGAGCAACCTGATCCCGTGTGGCACTACGGGAAAAGTACACCCAGGTCCGCGATAATCTGAAATTGAATTACCGCTGTAACAGAGCAGGTATAGGCTGCGTAAGCGACTTCGGACTCGTAACCAGTCGGGAGGACAAAGGAATCCTAAAGGTTAACTCCAGACGGAGATATCCTACCAAATAAGGGATATCCTACCAGTTAAGGGGCCAGGCTGCCCGCTGGGTACCTTTTCCGGTGCCTCGCCGTAAGTCGTTGGCCTCTAACGGGCTTGTTGGCGGAGCTAGACAGTAGATTGTCTTGTCTCTAAGCCTTCTAAGTTCATCCAACGGCTGAAAGAACGATCACATATCGTTATACCAGCCTGGGGTGCCGGAGTGTTGTAGTCAACACGGCCCTAATACGACCCTCCTACGACGGTTAGGCTCAAATCATTTAACCCATTCAATGCCGAGTGCGCCAACCATATGTCATTCTAGACGCCAACACATCGCCATTTCCTTTTTACTTCCTCGCTACTTCCTTTTTACGTCCAAGTTTTAACGGAAGCACTACGCAATCTTACATAGTTTGCTCCGAAGCCATCTGCTAACTACGTAATATTGCTTTGACATTCAATGTGTTAAGTGTAAATGCGTAAAAACATAATGTATGCAGTTTCATTCCTACCAAGCACAATAATACGAATACAAAATAAAATATAGCTTTCGAACTATTACGAATATGGAAATATACAAGTTGCTAGGGATAACCATCGTATGTAATTTAAACTGCTAAGCCATGTCGATGATATAAAAAAAAACGAAATTTTGATAAGCGCTAAAAATAATAAAACGACCTAAAAATATTAAAAAATGTGTTTTAAAAGTACACCTTATAGAACAAACAGATGATGATAATAATGATGGTTTGCTTTTTTTTAAATTATACATTTTCTCATACAAAATAGTTTTACGAAAATAGAATTTTATTTTAATGTAAATGCGTGGTGAGTGGTGTTACAGTACCTCTCATCGTAGCTCCAAATTGAAAAGAAATATTTGAGCGATCGGCTGTCAGCTCGAAGAGGTAACTTGCTATTTTTATAAGATACCGCTCGACGGTGGAGTGAGCTGCCTTGCTATATATTATGATTCTATTAAAACTTATGGCGAGTTGGCGCATTGTTTTGAGAGATCGCCAAACGTGAAAGTTTATTTGGAGCGTGTTGAAGAGGGATGTGCTCACGGTCAGTTTGGGTTTAACGCTAATTCAGTTTGACAGCTGCTGCATTTGGTGCATGCACTTCGTCTGCTGTAATTAAATCAAACCCGTTTTCATTCCCAACCTCACAGTCATTCCCAACCTCACAATTTTATATTTTTGAGATATCCTCTAGTATAGGGTTTCTCAATCTTGTATCCCCACGTACCCCTATCAAATTTTACATACGAGTGCGAGCCCCTTTAAAAAACCAAGGTATAAAAGAAAGTTTTTATTTCAATAACAGAAAAATAGTCATAAAAAGCAATAATATGTTGTAAATTAATGTGATTGATGGGTTAGCTTTTTGTCGCAAATTGAGTCTCTTTTAGGAGCAATTTTGGTCAATTTCAATAATTATTCTGATAATTCTGATATTTCGGACAAAAAAGATTTATGAATATCTTTTTAATAATATCCAGGTGTACCACTCTCACAAAAGTATTTGTCACGAAGGTAAAATGTAATTCATCGATTCGCGCGAGGACGCGGGATATTCTTCCTGTTCTGCTGCCCAAAAATCAATTAAACACATATTTTAAAAATAGGCTTGAAATGTTGGATCTGTTGGTATTTCCTGTAATAATTCCTGTCGCGCCATCATGTTTGTCGCCAGCCAGTCAGTCGCCAATCTTGTCACGATCGCGTAAATCTTGTCGAGAACTCCCGACAATCAACTTGCGAACCCCTAGGGGTTCGCGAACCCACTTTGAGAATCGCTGCTCTAGTATCGTCGGTATCTTCCAAGCTAATATGCTGCTCTTCATCTGAATAATGATCACGTATACCGACTGAATTTACAGTTTGGTCATTATAGTCATTATATAAATAAGCTGTCACGCCATTACACGGCAGTGCCGAATTATTCGATAGGCCAAATAGACACCGGCCTATGGGTCATACGCCTTTTAAGTCCTCCAGGGCTCGCATACTTTTATTTATTTTCTAATAGAAAAAAGCCTTGAATAGGAATTCTAAAAAGAAAATATTTAATAAACTTTTTGATCTGACTGTATAATTGCTATAAATTATCGGCATTTGGCCGCTGCCATATCGTATTTTGTTTATATGCGCGGCTTTGCTTCGCAAAATACATAAGCGTGGTCAGTAAAAACGGCCCACTTTGCCGATGCGATCGTGTTTTGTTTACACGTCTATCCTACACTAGAACGTCGTCAGAATGTCAGACCAAAGAGGGGGCGATAACTGTAAAGGGGACCCCGAGATTTTTACGGCCTAAGGGTCTCTACATGGGTTAATCCGGCATTGTTACGTGGTCATTATAGCCATTATATGAATAAGCTGTCAATTCCTAAACTCCGATTAAAAATGGTCGAAATGGATGTATAAGGTAATTTACAATCTTTTACTATTTTATTTATTTAATGATTTCGATTGCCATGGTGAGGATTTATTTTGCATTTTTCACACGTAATGTTTCGTTCAACAACCCCTTTCCTCTAGATAAATGTCTAATTCAAGTCAGCGCAGTCGGCCACTAGCAAAGCAAGGCAAAATAGGATAAATATCTTCAGAGTAAAAATGCTCCACTTGGCGGTTTACTTGTCTCGCACTGGAGATTTATTGGGGTAAAGAACAATTATTGCTCTCCAGCCGAGTCCTTTATCTCCCTCGGGTCATCGAGTGTTTATTGTGTGTGTGGGACCTCGCAGAATTGGAGCACTCCTCTCTTCCTTCTAAAGATAATAATAAAGTCTACCTTGTTATAAGTAACAAAGGAAGACATGGGCTTATGAAAGGTGTATACAAATATGTAGTCTCTGAATGTTTGGCGGTATATCAGACAGCTATCAGAAGTATAGTTTATTGACATTTATTTATTTAATTATCAGAAACATACTCTTCATACAGTTATCTAAAAATAAAACCATTTAGTATTTAAAATTTATACAAATGTTGCCAATTAACCGGTATACAGAAACGTTAAATATAAACAAGTAAATATGTGTATTAAAAAGAAAAAAAACACGGCTGATGTTACACAAAGTGAACTATTGTATTCACATTTTTTTTGCGGCTTTTTCATATAATATTTGTGGTTTATGTATTTATTAATATAAGTCAGTGTTTTCGAACCGGTAGTCTGCAGACCAAAGGTGATCCGCGGGAGAGTCCGCTGATTTATAAAAAATAACATTTTCCCCTGGTTAAATCAAAATTACGATTTTCGTTTAACAAAGAAAGGAAAATACATTTATTGTACTAAAATAATTACATTGGTAAAGAAAACTTAAATTCTATTTTAACTTAGTACAAACGCCGGGCTTATCGTTCAGCGATTTCTTACAGCTAACCGTGAAACAGGAGTAATACTGTTAATTATTTTATAATAGTATCTTAATTAATAATAATAGTTAATTTTTAAAAAAATGTATTTAGTCAGCTTTGGTTTTGGTTACAACTGATAAGATGTACCTATGTTATAATGTAATGGGTGGTTCGAGGTAATTCACTTTCAGGCTGAGTGGTCCGTAGACATCAGCGGGTTAGGAACCACTGATATAAATACACGTATATTTCTGGAATGTACTCAAACAGACCTTTCATTTGACACTAAACACGATATATTAATGTAATTTCTTGACATTTAGACATGTAGACATTTAGGTAACTCCTTACTTGATATTTAGACAGTTAAGGTACCCTATGACACTCGAGACGACATAACGATTCTAACAATACCACACACTTCTAAATCGGTTTAAGCGTTTAGAAGTTATGGTGGAATGAATAAATGGAAAACATACATAGATGAACCCTGAATACGTTACACTCCTTTTTTTGTTGGGCGGTCGTGTAATAAGTGGAAATTAATTTCAAAAATACAATCTAGACCATCGCTAGCGTTTTGTAAAAGCACCTATTTGTACGGTTTATTTTACTACTAGATTATTAGTTGATTTTTATCGATAAATTTAAAATGCAAAAAGTTTAAAATTTAACACTGGCAGATGCTGGAGACGAATATTTATATTATCGATTGGACGTATTAGATTTTTTGGGTAGATTGGGTAGAAATTTGCAAATAAATTTGACAAAGTGTAGATGCTGCGATTGCATAGGACAGGATACACATAGTGGTGAGCTGTGAGTGGAAACAAAATCTGGCGTCTGACGTCTGGAATTTTTAAGCCACTGACTACATTTTTGTTTCAATTTACGAATAGATTATTTGGATAGTTAGCGTAATCGGAAGTAATAATTAGGAGAAACCTAACATTTTCTTCAAATAGCATGAAATATAAGGATACTGACCAAATAGCAACAGGATGAGAACACCCTTTAAATAGCATAACCTTCAAACGCTACTCACTAAGATAAGGATAAGTAGCTTTTTGTAAACAGGAGTTAGATATCAAACCATTTGTTATTTTTAATGACTTCGATGTTCTCACAATGACATTTAATGTTATCGATTTAAAATTTCGATATAACTTACCTTTTGTATTCTTCTAAAAATACTACCTTTTGTATTATTTCCTGTTAATAAAATGGGTCATTTTCATGATCAAACCTATTACAATCGCAAAGTTTTTTCCGCTAAAAAAATCATAGTTCTAACCGATTCATTGTTAATGGAATGAATGAATTGTGGCATCCCAGTCAGCAGGTTTGAAGCCAGTCTCCTGGTGCCAAACTGGTGCCAGCATCCTGATACCGGCATCCTGGTTTTAACCTGGTGCCAGTATCCCGATGCCAAACTGGCCCCAGCATCCTGGTTCGTTCCTCCAGGTTTTAAAGTGGTGCCAACATCCTGGAGAGCTGCGCAAAAACCGGTGCCAGCTTCTTGACAATGTCATCCCGGTTTTAACCTGGTGGCAGCAGGAACCAGGTTAAAACCGAAAGCTTTCTAGAGAGACGGCCTGGCACCTGACATTCTGGTGCCAAGCTAGTGCCAGCATTCTGGTAGCGGAATCCTGATTTTAGACTTTTCCCAGCATACTGGAGCCGGCGTGGCAACAGCTTTCTGGTGCCAGTATCATTGTGGAACCGGTACCGACATCCTGGTGTCAGATTGGTGCCAGCATTCTGCTTTTAACCTGACGCCAGCACCTGGAGCTAGTCTGGTACCAACATCCTGTTGCAAAACTGGTAACAGCATCCTGTTGGAGACCCGTACCATCCTGGTGTCAGCCCAGTGCCAGCATCGTGGTGATAACCTGGTGCCAGCATCCTGGGGCCGGGCTGGTAGCAGCATTTTGAAACCAAACTAGTGTCAGAATCCTGGCGTAACACCAGTACCAGCATCCTGGTGTTAACCTGGTAACATCGTGGTGCCAAGCTAGTGTCAGCATCCTGGTGTCAGCATGGTACCGCCATCCTGTTACCTGCCTTTTACACACATCCTGATGGCTAGCTGGTTCCTCCATCCTGGTATCAGCTTGGTGCCGGCATCTTGGTGTCAGCATGGTAAAGGAATCCTGGAGGTAGTCTGATGCCAGCATACGGGTATTAGCCTGGTGACAGCATCCTAAAGAGAGCCGGGAATCCCCCTAATAACCGAACCCCCCCCCCCCTCCATAACGCCCGAATTCTCCCGATTACATTTATATCGTATTTTGTGTGAAAAACACCGACTGTTGACGGTAAGTTTGTTACCGATCGGCTTGATCTACCGTTATCGGTTACATTTTGAAACGCAAAATGTATTGTATATTGAGCAAACCGATAGTTTTACCGAAACTGAAACCGATAGGTATCCATCGGTTATAGAAAACAAGCCTAAAGCATTTTTTTTGCGGTGCGGCGTTTCATTTTACACCAAAATGATATTATTACCTTTCAATAATAATTATGAAGGCGCTAGCATGTTTAAAGCAATTTGATTGTTACGGTGCGGCATTTCATTTTACACCTCATGATACATTACCTTACAATATAAATATGAGCCGCTCCACGAGACGTTATGCGCCCGAATGTCCGACCCCCTTCCCTGCACTTCCCTTCCATTTATTCTCTAACGATGATTAATTTTCGTTTCTAGAGGTTTATTCAAGATGGCGTATGCCGCATCCTCCTCTGTGCTCTATATTTTATCTGGAAATATAATAAGGCGAGTACAGAAACGAGCTTTTGTAATTACAAATAATTGCGTCAAGTTAAATTGGCGTCAATGCGGAACTTTGTATGTTTCTTGATAAATTGTTACACAAGCGTTAAATTTGGTGATAACTTTGAAGAGAATGTGTTGAGAATTACCGAGTTTAATATCGTCTTTGTTTAATTGTGAGAGACTGTAACTTAGCAATAACTTAGACTGTTTTATTTATGACAATGCGATTTGCTGATTATTACACAATATGAAATTTCCTCCGCGCAGAAGTGTAAGTGATTGTTGCCAACTTTGTAGGTGATTGGGATTGATTAGGATTGATTCTCTGAATCATTCGCTTGAGATTTGCTTCTACTGGCGATACTTCCTTACTTTAGAGCTATATAACCTGTCGTCATCGATAGGTTGTCATAAAAGATTTAACTGTTCGATAATGTTTCTCCTCTCTTCGCCAAGTTAGGACAGGTGGCTACAGGGATACATTCTGGGCCTTATCTTGATTTTGCTATATGCATAGGCTATGTCAGCCAAATTTTGACCCATAAATCTAGATTGATCATTAGGTTTTATCGAAAACGTGCTGCTTCATGGTCAAAATGAGAAAAAACCGAAAAAAGTACAAAAATATAGCAGTTTTTGAGAAATTTAGAAGTGTTCCGGAGGACTGCCAAGGTCGAAAATTTGGACTTAGCATTTCAGGCACATCCCATACAAGAGAAAAACACGAAACCTATCACACCTATTTGATGCAACTTATGATGTACTAGGTTACTGGACTTTATAGCGGATTGAAGTATTTAAATTTCCGCCGCCGCGCGTCTGTGACCGGAATTTTTCAATAAGCGGCGACGCACGTTCGAAATTTAAATCATCTTTGCGTTGTGTCGCTTGTTCGAAATTCGAATATTTAGCGGCGAATTTTACATCGTTTGCAGGAAGTGCCGCACTAGTTATTTTTCAATCTCGAAATATTGGACTTAAGGAATTAAAGTTTGGTAGACAGATATATTCCTTGTTTGGCCGAAACCACATTGTGAAATTTCGTTTGGAATTTGTCAAATACAAACTGCACAAATAATATTTAAATTCCATCTTACGTCATACATTTATTTATAACTAATAATAACGCCATCTGTTGGCGCTTGGCCCAAACCCCACCATTAGCCGCGAAATAACCCGCGCCGCCCGAGGCGGTTGCAACAGAACTGGCAGAGGGTGCTCATCGGAATTATTTGTGAAATTATTATTCATAAGAATTCAGTCCTTGGCTACTTGATAGGGATGACATAACATTTTTTTTTAATTTAGACAGAGCAGATGATGGTTATTGCGTTTACCAGTATATCTATTACTATGTGGGTTTACTATTTAGAAGCTAGAATAGGCTCTGAAGTTTCTAACAGAGTATTTTCATTGAAAATTCTGTTGAAATCATCTACCCCGCATTTAAAGTTTTATACTTTTCAGTCAGCATGTTCCTGGTTCGTTTCTGGGGTTAGACTCTTTCCTTTTTGTCTTTTTCTCGTTGTCATTGAACATCTTTCATTTACTAAATTTCCCACGATATTATAACTTACTTCCTTCTATTTAATAGAATTAACCGCGTGGTAACGAGTGTAATGATCGCGAACAAAAGAAGGGAGGGAAAAGAATGGCCACCAATTAAATCGCATTATTTTATTCTGCCTTTTTTATATCCCGCTAAATGGCGAAGAATAAGCTTCAGGCTCAACTTGCAAATTTCGCATTTGTCTCGCGGCAAGAAACCTCGCTGAGAATAATATTAAATGAAATATACCTGCGGTATTTTAACATAGAAAATTGTCGCCGGATTCATCTTTCGGGTAAAAGTTTTAGGGACGATAAATCAGAAGTCATTCACCGCAGAACAATAGTAAATCAACGCACTCTAGTTGACTGTCTACTAAACTACACTGACGACCTATGCCAGGCATCGGCCAACTGCGGTTCGCGAGCCGCATTTCCTCTTTGGCCTAGTAGTAATAGTAAAAGAAGTGTCGTGGCTCCAGCCCTTGATGTAAGCACATATGACATGGAAGTTTATGTATATATTCGTTCATAAAGTTTCATCCATCATATACGTCTTTTTCACTTTTATCAACTAGAGCTGTTAACTACAACGGGCTAACCCGTCACCTCAGGAAGTTTTAAAGATATTAGATCGTTCTGTCACCCGTGTTGTGAGAGTAAAAAAATTGGGACGAAAACAGTCCACTGTCTAGTGACGCCACTCGCCCGTTAGAGGCCAACACCTTACGGCGAGGCACCGGGAAAGGTATACACGTCCGGCCTCGCCCCTTAATATTAGCACAGGTGTTATACTGTACTATCAGTTTGGAATAATATCTCGGTCTGGAATTAACCATCGTGATACCTTCTACCTCATGACTGGTTACAGGATCGAGGCCGCTTGCGCGGTCCTCTCCCTTAAGTGGCAGTGTCTACCGAATCTATCGGGGACCACGGCATCCTTTGCCCGGCTCTTCACCAGGGATCGGGTGGCCGAATATTCGTTTCAATAATGCCGTAAGGTTAACAACTACCCCCGCTTTATTACTGTTTTCATTATTATAATCAATGCTAAAACTTTAGGAATCAGTTTGTAATAGCTGTTTTTTTTAATTAAAGATATCAGCGTTCAGTATAGGACTGCTATACAAGGACCTTGGTGCGTCGCGTTCTATCACTTAAGGGCATGACATTGGCGTGTCTGGCGCAGTAAACCATGGGAGCGTCACTGAGATTATCAACCGTCACGCAAAGCTTCACCAGAAGCCCGCGTTGCGTCGCTCAGAAGCCTAAATTGGATAAGTTTACTTACGGGGTCGGACTGCAATTATGACACAGTGGAGTGGAGAGGAAATAAATTTCCCGTATTGATTTTCCCAATGTAATATCGGCCGTCGGAAAAGTGGAGAAGGGGGCGAGAAAAGGGCGGTGGGTGGGGGTGATTGGTGGAGAGGGGGGGGGGGGGGTGAAGGCGGTGCCTCGAAATAGCAGCTGCCGTTTGGTGGCGGTTTGACGTAACGCTGAGTCGAAACTTAGGATGTTCAAGGGCAGCGAAATAGCGCAGGAAGATGGTCTTGCTTGCAGCATTTACAGCGCAGTTAAGGAAGGCATGAAACACGCCGATGCCATCATGCCGACCATAAACGAAATCATCCTCGGTGCGCAGACACATGATGTAAAACGTATATTACAACATTCTTTTCCGACATTCATATCAATTAAAATAACTACATTCCATTATGATGCTAGTAAAAAAAATATATCCATAATTTTATACATATTTTTCTATTTTCATTTTCAAGAAAAATTGAATAGGTTCAATTAATATTTCGATAAATAATTAACTTATAGTTAATATTTCTCACAATTTACAATATTATTTTAATAGGTTTTTAAAAAAAAAACCATTTTTATAATAAAACACAACGGAAAATGGAATTTGAAAAAAAAGGATGTTTAAAAAATGGTAAAACATGAAGTTAAAAAGAAAAGTATTTTCATATAGATTTATTTTTAAATACGGTTGTTCACAATTTTTACAATATTTTAAACAATCCTAACAAGCATTGGCGATAGCTAGCACAGCTTAAATTTCGCAATAAGTTGCCGATCTCCCTTGTAATGAATTCGTTTTTTTTATTATTTTATTAAATAAAATACAATATGTTGTACATACAATAATCAATAAAGTTATATTATTTTTGTAATAAAATATTGTCGATACATTACATCATTTCATTGTATCTCAAATATTGCCTAAATTTAGTGAATTGTGTATAAATATTAGGGAGATGAAATAAATACCCATCAGAGAGGTAAAAACTATTTTTTTTTTATAATACCTTATTTTTTCAAAATATTGTATAGGTACACATTTATACAGTATCTTTCTATATTATTATATTAAATATCAAAATGAAGAAAAACTCAAGCAAAAAAATAACGTATATTAAAATACCTTTGATCATATATGTATCTCTTGTGATTTCTATTTTTTTTATTCCATTTTAAGGTGGTGCCCGTTTTAATGGCTCTCATACATGCAAGGTATACTGATGACAGAACTGTAAGCATACATCGGTATTAATTAATTAGTGAATGATAAAGTCTAATTTAATTAAAACATTTTGCCTCCTTACTGCCATAATTATGTGCTATAACAATAGTTCTCATTTTTTTAAATGATCAATTACTAGTAATGACGCTGACTGTAATATATTATTTATAAAGTAATTATTAAATTGAAAACTTTATGTTTTAGTGCATAATTTTTCAACTTTATTAGACGTTTCATGATTATCACAATCAAATGCATTTGAGAGATCATAATAATGTAAGATCGGGGCGTGTGATCCCACTCATTTTGATCCCACTAATAAAAGGTTGGGTTGATTATTATTACATTATTATTTATTTTATAGGGGCTTGTGATCCCACTTTGTTCTGCATACTAAAATGGACAGAAAGAAAAGAGAAATGGACAGAGGTGCATTTTTGAAAATATCACATTTGAAAAAAAAAAAGTTTATATGCCGCCATTTCGAATTATATTAAAACTAAACCACTTTTGTTTACACTAGTTGTCGTGGCATTATATTTATATTACTGACTTTACTTTACTTCAAATTCTATAAAAAAATAAATCGACATCACAGCTCTCTAAAATAAATTAAAATTGTTTCATACGCTTTTCTAAATTAATAAAAAATTAATGAGTGAATTCATAGGCAATGAGAAATAATAAATAAATAATAAAGATCTCTGTCGATCGCAAAATATATTTTTTATTACCATAGAGACATTTGGAAAATGCATATTGCTAATTGTTTAGTAGACAAGTCTTATTCAAATGAGAGAGCCCCTAATTCAAAATATTTTTTTAATAAATTATTTTAAGTTTCTTATACCCTCAATCTTTACATATAAAAAGTGGTACTATATTTCTATATTTCTTAGGTGGATGAAAAATGCCTTCTTTCATACATTCTGTAAAAATAATGGCCTAATATGGGCGACAATATAGATAATCTAATAAAAAACTATAACTAATTAACCACATAAATCTTTAGTTTTCATTAAATGTAAGTATTAAAAATATTTCAATGTAGGTTTGGAACTCAAAATGCCTATTTTTTATAATATATTATAAAATAATCTTCTTCAAGGATTTTTAAGGAATATCGTGGACTGAATGCCTTATCGAAATCGAGCATGTAATTACAAATTCCATTAAAATTAAGACTGTCTCTGATAACTCTGCAATTTACCATATTCATTAAATCGAAAAAAACATACTATTTACCTTAAATCAAGTATTTTATTTAGAAAATCAATCCTGTCGGCAATTGAAATTTCTGTTGTTATTTCAGCCTCGTAAATTCGAGCGTTATTCAAACAGTAATTAGATCCAATCCCGCAGTAATCTGATTGAAAATTCATAAGTTGTTTTTTCTATTATTTATATAATAAACATGATTATGCATAGCCCTTCGCGTTCTCGTTCTTATTTACCACGCTTGTATCAAATTTCAATTTCGGCGATCATTTGAGAAAGCAGCATAGGACAATTTTCAATTTGTAACATAATAGTATCAGTTGCAATCTGTATTTTTTAATATATATTTACAATTTATTCATAATATAATTACAACATTATTATCGCATTTTAATTAGGATCGATTATCCGGTGAGCCATTTTTCAAACGCGAGAGAAACATTGGCGCTTAAGTTTCTTTTATAATACGCATAAAAGGCGTACATTCTAATAATTAATCATTCTCACTTGCTCGGAAAGAAAAGGTCTTTGACGCCATGGCAAAAACAGATCCATTTTGATAAAACGCTTCCGAAAACGAGACCAGATGGAGATGACGGTGGAATGGTAGATGCCATTTTTAATCGGTGGCCATAATTTTGTTATGACGCATTTTATTTTAATCTAAAACACAAAAGTTATTTATATACTATTTATATATTTATATACTTGTTTTACTTAAGGATCTAGGTGTGGCTTATATAATATTTCTGCGCCTGTAGTTTTTCAGCAAATGTTAGGATTTTTTTTCAAATAAAGGTGCACCAAATAACTACGAAAAAAGAATAAGGAAGAAAAATAGCTTTATTGTATCTAAACACTAACAATGACAAAAAAACTTTAATTCAATTTTTTATTAGTAAAAACGGCGGGCTTATTCTTTCACGATTTTTACAGCCACCCGTTGTAATAATAAATAAAATTATTAAAAAACCAATTTATCATAGCAACTTAATATATAATACATATATATCCTCATACATATACATAATATAATTATGTATATGTATGAGGGTATATATGTATGAAGGTATATATGTATGAGGGTATACATATACACATACATATACATACATAATATAATTTATATAATAAAAGATACATAGGTACGATAGGAAAGTAATAAGACATATCTTATTTATATGATAAATATCAAAATGTAAAGTACATATAGGACTGTTAAAAAACAACGTAAAGGAAAGTGGGTGGGGGGGATGCTCATTTAATATTTTGAGAAAGATTATGTTATTTTTTAATACCGCCGCAATGTAACGGAGTAGCGTTGCTGTTCAAAAAGCTATTTATTCATTGACTTTCTTTCTTCCTAGCTCGGTTTACAGTAATAATATATCGTATTTATGTGATTGTTACGAATTCACGGATTAAATTAATTGTTCCAAGTCTCGAATTGTTCCAAGTCGACGACTTGAGCTCAGCAATATTGCATACAGATATCACGACTTTTTGATTACGACTTTTTGAAGATTACGACTTTTTCAAAGCAATTTTGTGAACAGATGAGTCAAATTTTAGCCACAAGGGAGTAGTAAATCTGCACAATCTGCACCATTGGGGAAGAAAGGGCCAAAATCCTCTCAATAGTAGGCAGAGTTTTTTTTAATGGAAATTTAGTGTCAGGTTGGTGTTATTGGGCGATATCTTATCGGACCATATTTTTTGCCAGAACGCTTGACCGGAGATATTTATCTAGAATATCTTCAAAATAATTTACGTGAACTAGTGATATCAATTTTAGAAGAAGGTGTGCCGATTGTCTTGCAAAATGACGGCTGTCCGACACATTATCGATTTATTTCCCAATTGGTTGATTGGTAGAGATAGCCCCAGTCAGACTAATGATTGAATACGTTAATCGTGACTAACGATTGATTAGTTTTAATCGTAATCATGACTTTAAAAAATGCGCTTGGCATTCTCGACAGCAGTCAACTTAAGTTTTGCAAGTTTTTCGTCGGTTGGTCGGTCGGTCAGTCGCAAAAAAAAATAGGGTTAGAATCTATGAGTAAAAACAAGCAAATGACCCCTCTCCAAGTGTTTGTTTATATGTCAAATATCCTGTTTATATAAACTACTGGCCCAAAGTATTGCAAGATTGAAATTTCAAACATTTTTTAAGAAATCCAAAAAAAAAACAATTATATTAATCTGATTAGTTTAATGACACTATGTTTAATTAGTTTAAAGGTAAGATTTTGATAAATTATTAAACAAAAACAATCATTTATTTTTCTTAAGAAAAGCATAGAAAAATATATACCAGTTATCAGAAATTAGGATATATTTTGGTATCCCGGAATAAATTGAAATAAATAAACAATTTACAGTTTACCTAAGTTCTTCTGAGCAGATAGAAATATAATAAATGAGTGCAATTTAACCTAAGAGCGTTTAGTATGTTGTTGGACCGCCTCTGGCTTTGATCACAGCAGCCACTCTCTTAGGCATGGAATCAACAAGGTTTTGCGACACTTCTTTTGGTATTTCACTGTGCTAAACTATAATTATAGTATCCTGAAGCTCCCGTTTAGTTTTGGGATGATTGTCGAATATACTGTTGCCAATATGTGCTCTATAATTTCTCAATAGGATTTAAATCTGGCGAGTTTCCTGGCCATGGTAGAACATTAATCAATGTTTTTCAAATTCAGCCTGAAGCTAAAATAAAATTAAAGAATAGTGTTTAATTTCATGAAATTAAATATAACTATAATGTTTTTTTAACCTTTCTCGCGGTATAGCAGGGTGCTAGGTCTTGCTGAAATAACCATCTCTGCTTTGGCATCATGAGCAATAGGGAGCAAACGATCCTTCAGCAGATTAATATACTGATCATGGTTCATAGTTTCCTGTACAAAATGTAGTAGTCCAACTGTCTTTCTGGGCATTTTGTTGTAAAAACCAGGTAGTCTGAGCCCATGCTCTCTTTTGTTTTACGCTAAGAGTTGGTAGGCTTAACAGATATTAGAGGTAATCGGCTTTCATCGCTCAAAAAAACTTTGTCTCCATTTCGAAACAGTCTATTTTTTTGGGAACTTTACTTAACCCACTCCAATCGTTTTTTTCTCCATTTATTTGTCAAAACTATTTTTTTTTCTAGGCACATGTGCCTTTAAGTCAGCTTCATTGAGCCTCCTGTGAACTGATCTGGAATGAGAGAATTCACCTCACTTCATTCTCTTTCTAGTGTAGTAGTACTTGCAGACCTATTTTTTCGACATAATCGTGTCAATGCAGCATCATTACGTTTCGAAGATAATCTCTACCTGGAACACTTCAACGCTTCTTATGCATGGTACCTTCTATTTTAAATCTCCTTATGATGCGTGACACATTCGACTTACTGCAGCCACGTCGCTTAGCAATCTTGAAATGAACAATTGAAATGCTTTCTTGACGCATTAAAAAAATATCTCCGAAACTATTGGTTTTTGCATAGAGATTTTTTGCAAAAAATATAGCTGTATAGATAGCAAATAATCTCTTCTACAACATCCCCAAAGATAACTATTTACATTTTTATCAACATTTGTAAAACAAGTAAGCCGGTATCAGAATTTATATACTTTTTGGAAAGCCAATGAAATGAAGTATATTTTCATGGCATGTCATAAACTAAGTCAAGGTAGAACCACTTCAAAAACTTAATTTATTTTGTAATATTGCCAATCGGCTAACTCGTTACTTACATCGGCAGATGTATAAATTTTATTTTGATATAATTTTCTTTACCCAAGGCTATAAATTGTTATTAATAATATTATTATTTATGCACGTCTTTCGCACAGCAATTTGTAGTTAAAAATTATATTAAAAATTATAATAATGCCTCGCAGCCTAATATGTATGTATATTATATATCTATCTATATAAGTCACAATCGAGTATAGACTAAGTTCGGTCCACTGGCCTAAGTCGCCATAATGACCGCCGACCTTCGATAGGATATGGCACTTTAAGAAGAAGATCAAGGTCCACTAGATTATTCTGGCGGTTGCCGAGATAATTAAATAGGCAATTCGGAAATTAACTATTACTTTCGTGACAACAGGAACTAATTTTACAAGCAAACTGAAGATCTAAATCATGTAATCAAAGGAGATTCTTGGAGATTTAACTCACTGTGAGTTATCATATATCCAAGAATCTCCTTTGATTACATGATTTACATCTTCAGTTAGGTGCGTGTAAACCCACTCAAAACCGTGCGTTTAAAAAATAAAAATATTAGAATAACGAAATATAGGGAGAAAAAACTCTCAATTTTTATGGGTTCGTTATGTCAAAATGTCTCAATCGATAATTAAAACACTAAGGAAATGTCATTGCAATACTGTTACTGTCATTGCAATACTGTTAATAAAAATATCATTATTTTATAAAATATTTAGAGACCTGTTTTTATAATATCGAAAAAAAATCGTATTTTTTGGAAATTTCCATTCTTAGTAAATAGGTATTTTCTAAAAAAAATATCGTAGTTATACAAATATTTCATTTTTTATCATACATTAAGGAATTAGTCTTTTTTATAAATAAGTACTTTTATAAAGATTTTTTTTTTCAAGAATAACATACTTTTAGAAAATATAGTTTTTTGGGAAACATCGTACTTGGTAAGATTCTGTTTTATTATGGGGGCCGCCCGTAAACCAAGTCAATGAGTTGTCCAACATGTTTTCGTACGGTTTCAGTGGTCCCGTTTTCCTTGATCCTATTGACGAACCGTAACAGCCGCAAAATATCAATCTTAGTAATTGAACATTTTCTCAGCTACGGTTTCAATACTAGCGATGCACTATTTAGGTACGATATAGTAATCGATCTTCTTGTGTGTTACAGATGGATGGATTGGATTGTCAAAAGTGAGGATCTCTGGGAATAAAAACATTGTGCGCACTTTGATTGATAATTTAATCTTACCTTGGGTTGTTAGCACTTAAGGGATACTTCCTTTTCTACTTATAAACATTGCTTTATGAAATATTGTACTTCAGACAATACAGCCTGAGTTTTTAATTAGTGACATACTTGTAGTAAATGAATGAGTACGCCGAGCTAAGCAAACTTTAAATAAGAATTTCTAGGAAAACAAAAATTTAAACAATTGTTTTTTGTCAAATTTGTAAATCTTATCTATCAAAGAAATGTTTGAGAAGCGTTGAGCGCGCTGCGCCATCTAGCGTTAGGTATACTGGACAATATTGGCCATTTATTGGCCATCACAAGATATATTCCTATAATTTTTTTTCCTACCACAAAAAATTATGTGCGCATCGCGCACATAATTTCTTATGCCTTTTTTTCAAAATATATTTTTTTTTCAACTTTTTTTTTTTGCAAAAAATATATTGTTTTTTTTTATTTTTCCATATTTTTTTTATCAAAGGTTGCTTAGTTCGTCGTATTGATTCACCTACTACAAGGATGTCACTAATTGAAAACTCAACCTGTATATAGATTTTCAAAATATCGTACTGTTAAAAATATCGTTATCGATTATATAATATTTTGACCTGTTTCTATAATATCGAATAACCCTGTGGGCTCGATGGCATCACAACCCTGGACTTAGCATGGCTCAATGGTACGCTGTGTATTTCATTTATTAATTTTATAAAGCAATTATTTTGAGCGCAGTGTAACGGCGTTATTTAAACGACGCTACGTTGATGCGATAACGGTCGGAGGAGAGGGGATGGGGTTGGTAGTTTGGGGGGCGCGGTGCGGGCGCTTCCCGCTCCAGATAAGCGCCCCGAGAGCCGTGGCTTAAATGAGGACGCTCTCGTTGCGCCTCCGGCTAACAGGTTCCCTTTGATACGTTTACATTCACGGCGCGGACACCGTCTTTGCCCCGAGCGGCACCTCATCGATTTTGGGCGAAAAACAAACACTGCGAAAAAGACTCGCGGCGCCGCGGAAGAAGAGATAAAGACCGTACTTGCTTCGACTACGCGAAACCGGTGGCTGATCAAATTCTTCTGTAAGTGTATCCCGTGGAGTAAACTATTTCTTCAGTGGTTTATCATGTGCCTATAATGACAGTGAAGAGAGTTGGCCGACGGGTGTTTTAGTCTAGGTTGACTTCCAACGAGGTCAATGCAGCATCTATTCGTGCTGGCTTGGACCGCATGCCGCTGCCTCTAAATTGAAGAAAGCCTACCTTCGTGCAGTGGAAACTGGGAGCTAATGGGCCCTTGCAGTTGGGCCATTAATGACCCATGTGATAGGGTCGGCCCAACTCACAGGTCAGAACCCATACGGTAGCCTCCCCGCAGAAGTGCGGGGTCTGGGAATCGTCTTTCGGGCGTTCCTGTACGGTTTGCGCACCGTGTGGTATCAACCAATCAACTGTGCATTCCGACTGATAAGATTTGAATGATCAGGCGAGTTTGGAAACGGCTTTTTTTCATATAGAACGGGGCGGCTGTTTACCTAATGACAGCCGCTCTAGAAACGACCAATTGGCCACCCGATCCTAAGCGAAAAACGGGCAAAGACCGCCATGGTCCACGATGATTCGAACTGAATCGCCGCTTACATTAGGTAGAGGACCACGCAAGCGTACTCGAACATGTAACCAGTCCGGAGGACGGAGAAATCTTGCCATAGATGATCGACAGGGCGCTTGGTCTGCCCGTTGGGTTAAATATCCGGTGCTGGGCGGTAAGGGTTGATCTCTCGCGGGCTAGTTGGCGGAGCTAGATAGTGAATTGTCATTGTCTAAGTCATCTACGCTCATCCCACGGCTGAAATATCGTTATACCAGCTCACATATCGTTATACCAGCCTGGGGTGACGGTTTCGCCCGTTGTAGTAGACACCGTCCAACTGCAGTAGAAACTCGTTGTAGACTTCCTCAGATAGTTATCCACGACAAACTGAGGGAGTTGAAGGATGACGAAATATTGGTTCTCCTTGTGTCGTTGTTATCTGACCGACCGATGTCGAATCACTAGAGAGCGGTTTGTCGTCATCATGGGGAATACCTTTAATTTTGAGGTAAAGGGTAATGACGTCGCTAGTCAGTCTAGATGGTGGACCCTGTCGTCAGTTCCATTCTGCTGCAGCAAGGGCGAGCCTAGCTTGAATAGACGTCGTGCAACGTAAGGGACTTCGTCGACGCCTTGAGCTGTTTCATGCACCATATGCTATGTCACAAACGATTCTAATGATTGTACGTCCAAGACTACGATTCCAAAGTGTGCCGCGTGTTTCCTGATTAGACCAGATGTTGCCCATGCCACCAGATCTCAGGGGTACCACGTATCTATACAAGCAGGCTATAGATAGGGCTATGATATCTACTAACGATTATAAAGCAGCGTCGTAGTCTCCAAATGCTGCAGTCGCAGCCCTTCAGCGAAGTCGGACTGCGACTGAAACCTTTGTTAGAACGTTGTAATAAATAAATGTGCACATCAGTTTTATATAGAAGCAGTACGCTCTGCTTGGTCCGACGTTCTGGAAGGTTCTGTTTAACTACCCACTATGATATGCTTGGATACCCACGCGGACTATGCGTTATCATTAAAATCCGGAGCAAGATTGAGCGAAGAGTATCTGCTTTGCTCGATCTCATTCTCACCTGCGAATGGAACAGACTCTCGTTCTATGACATATACCTGGCTATACGGACTCTACCTGCTATATTACAGCGGTAATTGAATTTATCGCGGACCTGGGCTTCCTTTGCCCGTAGTACCACACGGGATCGGGTGACTCAAGGTCATTTCAGGAGTTGCATGACAACAGGTCAACATCCACCCCCGCTGCTTAGGAGACAGTATATATACATAGTCACCAGACTCATTTAGCTATTAGTCAGAGTACACAACCGATTGGCGTCGTCAAAGGGTGCGCAAACCGTTTAGTAGCGCCGGGATGGAATCCCGCCAGGAGAAACCGGTCCACCAGCTGTGAGGCCTGAGACGCGAGAGTCTTACCCGGGGTAGCCTTCCGCACGAGGAGGCTTCTGAATATGTGCTGAATCGTGAGTCTAGCCGATCCGAGAACATTCGCTACCATTCGCACGCTCGAGCATTCGCTGCCGGTCGAAAAGTTCCAGAAAGATCCACGACTAACTAAGGGTTAACTCGAGGACAGTACCGACAAAGAGGGTAGTTTTTAAATAACACAGGATCGTCATAAGTCTGGCGAATTTCTTCGCGACTTCGTGTGCTTAGTGACACAATTCGATAAAAAGGTGATTTAAAGATCAAATCTTGAATTGATAGAGGAAATGCGGTGGCGGGGCGGTTGCGACAGTCACGCAACGGAACCATTTGAATGTAAGTAAAATAAAATGAAAAGCTGAAAGGGTCGGCGAAGCGGGCAGTACGTGCCACGCGCCCGCCCTGAAAAAAATGCTGAAAAACGATTCCGCCTCAAACGCGTCAGCCGTGACCTGCCACTCTTCAATGGCGGGCTGTAGGCCCCGCGGTTTGTGTGAGCATCTACTAACGTCTTCAATGGGGCCGCAGGCCTATTCCCGGACGAATGGAGGCTTTAATAAACTGCACGTTTCTTTTTGTGTCATATGTTACTTTCCGCGCACGCTTTTCATGGGCTTGTAAAGTAGCGGTAGGTAAATAAATTTCATTTTAATATTATCTACATATTATACAGGTTGAGTTTATACAGGTTTATACATATTATACAGGTTGAGTACATATTAACCGGCATCCTTCAAGGGGATGAATCAGTACAAACAAGTAGATTTTTTATTTTTTATTTATATTTTTTTTATTTGAATATTTGAAGGGTTACTGTTAAATACACAAGCGTTTGAGCGCGCTGCGTAATCTAACGGTATGTAAAATATCGCTATTAAATACCTACCATACTTTTACCTACTGTTAGATGACGCATCGTGCTCAGTACTTTTATACTATTAAAAAAAACAAATTTTCATTTTTATAAAAATATTTAAAAAAAACTTTTTTTCACAATTTTCTTAACAATAGTTGCTTACTTGCTTGTACTGATTTACCCCCTTCAAGGATGCATGTTAATTACAATTCAAACTGTATATAAAATTTCTGTGTATCAACTCATTTATAAACTTTAAATTAAACTGATATTCGTTGAGTGTAGTTTTATTTATTTTTTATTGCCGATATTGGATGTATGTACGATATATCAAATACAGAAAATACTATCGGCATTGTTATAATAGGTAGTCTAGATTCGCGTAGTCAGGGAGTCAGTTTACAGCCATTTGCTTTCGAGCGGCCGTGGGCGACATAAGGTAGATTTCTGTTTTGGGTAGACGCCGAAATATTTTCTGGCACCAAGTAGTTCTTTGGCCTAACTAGACGCTGCTTGATGTACTTCTGCTATATAGTCCTGTCCTGATTGCCGTATCAGGACAGGGCGTACCTGTCAACTGTTATTGCTGTGTGGTCTTCTGCTCTCATTTAGGGGTCCTGCGAAAAGGTCGTTTCATAATAACATCGTACCTGATTTCTAAGCCTGCTGCGCCTTATCTTCCGCCAAGGTCGCTCTACAAATCTTAAATCTTTAGCATGCTGCGAAGTATTTTGTGTCATTTGTGTAAATCTGGTACCTGAAAGGATAGCAAATTCTAGATTTGATATATAGAGCAGATAAAAAACCAATCTAAGTCCGATTTTTGAACCACACCAATTTCCACCGTCTTTGAATCGGATAATAAAGTCGCGACCTGCGCCTGAAATAGTTTCCCTTTAGAAATTAGTTGTTCTTATTTAGCAGTTTTTCGCATTTACTGCCGCAAATATGTTTATTTTATATTATTATTATATTCAGCAGCAAACTTTCGGTGGGAACTTAATCGAAAGCTTTCTCCAAATCCAAATTATATAATATCATAAGGTTGGCATTCCCTAAGTCCTTTTGTTCATTCGTTTGTTGTTTGTTCGGTGGAGACATATTAGCAAGTTGATAACGTTAAACCGTCTTGGGATAAATCCATGTTGCTTTTCACTAATTACTAAGTTGTATAAATATCCTTTGTTTGTAGGTTATTATCAGCTCCATGACTTTAGTAACGACAGGTATTAAGATAATAGGCCTATAAGAAGGGTCCTAAGTATCACCTTTATTGTAAAATGGTAGAGATAACAGATTTCTTCTAGTTTTCAGGTAGCTCGTTGACATCAAATCAAAGGTAGATGCTGTGTCATTACCACATCTACCTTTGATTTGACCAATTAATCTTGATAACCACTTTATATTGTATAATTCCCACGGAAATTATGCTGAGTTCCCACGGAAAGTTTGCTGCCTAATATAATAATATAGAATATAAATATATTTGCTGCGGTATACGCGAAAAACTGCTCAACGAATCATTTCTGAAAGGGATAGAGTTTCAAGCAAAGGTTGCGACTTCACTGTCCGATTCAAAAACGGTGGAAAGTGTTGTGATTCAGAAATCGATTGTTATACCGGTTTTCTTTCTGCTCTATATATATATATATATATATATATATATATATATATATATATATATATATATATATATATATATATATATATATATATATATATATATATATATATATATATATATATATATATATATATATATATATATATATATATATATATATATATATATATATATATATATATATATATATATATATATATATATATATATATATATCAGATCTCAGCTACTCATGGATTCTACACTCATGGATTGCCAGTAGCATGGCTAGCTTCACTGAACATTTAATCAAGAGAGCGGCGTAGCGTATCCAATTTTTTAATCCAAAAATAGATTATTTAAAATTGTCTTTGTCTCTCTATGTAAAGAAAATCGTCATTAAAAACATTTTGTTGTTGTTACATGTTCATGAACTAAAAAAATGCCGTTTAACTCTATATATGTATATAAGGTTATTGCTTCCTCGAAATATACCTTTAAAGATCTTGTAGAAGAGATTATTTGCTACCTATTCAGCCATATTTACCACTATGTAGAAGTCAATAGTTTCGGAGTTATTAAATTTTTTGGGTTGTTTTTTTTTAAAAGTAATTCATGGCTTATTTTAGCGAATATAAAAATTATAATCAAAAGTTTTTATTTTATTTTATCATGGACCCCTTGAAATAGCCGTACTTTGGTGGAAGAAATAATAAAAAACTTGCAACAAAAATAAATACCAAGAAAACGATTTGAGCGATTGGCAAAATTAGAAAATAAATTAAGTTTTTAAAGTGATTTAACCTTGATTTTATCTAATTAGATGATATAAGTTTATTTGACCATTTTATTGACATTGTTTCACAAATATTAATAAAAATACTTAACATTCTGTCCTACTTTTATACAGTGATTGTTTTGCACCATCGAATCGTCAAAATCTTTTCCTCAGAATGTCTATGTTACGACTCTGTGGTCCATAATAAAGATACAAAAAACTTTATTTTTATTTTATTTTATATTCACTAAAATATGTCATGGGGTAGGTTTTACTTATTTGTAAAAACTATATAATCTTTTCCACAACATCCCTAAACGTATCTATCGAAATATTCCTACATCTGAAAATACATTTAACTACGACAGCAACACCAACTCTATTAAACGCGGCGGCTATCGTTACTAATTTGCTATTATTGCGCGCCACGTGGATGACATATACCGGAGACGAAGGGCTCTGCGAAATAAACCCCCCCCCCCCTCCTCTCCCATTGAGAATAATATTATCTTCAGGATATCCGATCCGGATATTGGCAACGATCATGCTATTTCAGCTAAGATCTCAGAAATGAAAGCCAAAAATAAATAAATACACAGTCGATCTTGGAATTGTGCCACCGCCGAAAACTTCATCTACTAACAGAATAAGTATTTTCTACCAAGTTAGTTTAATAAATATTCAACTCAACTAAATGTATATTTTTACAATGCGTTATTTATTTTATGGAACATAAATATAATAAAGAAGTACTTTCTTACTTCTGCACTGCCGAAAAATTGAGTAATTCGGATAATAAATTCGTACGCACACGCATTGTAAATTTGATCGGAAATATCTCCGAAAGCGTAAAATTTCGCTGTTTTTCAATCTGCCGGGTATTAAGTCGTATCTAGATCTCCCAATAATTTCAACGATGAGATCTATACCTACTTATGAAATTGAGTGAGTTACGATAATATATTTTGGCATTGCTGGGTAGGTAAACGGTTTTAAAATAGATTTTCTATTTTTTAAATATATTATATAGATATTGAAGAGTCTAGTTCTCGTGTACCATCTGAAACTACCCCAGTTTTAATAAAACAAGCATGGCTGGGCAGTACTTTAAATATTTGTTATTAAACTACTTAGTTGACGTTTGTAAGTTATTGTTTGTATTTTAACTACTCAACGTGAGTTAAACTAAAATCTTAGTTTGTCATTAAATACTTTCATGGCGGTAATTTGTATTTTATGACGCGTTTTATTAACACGCTTTATTAGCTTGAAATGTAAAGGGCTCCCTAGACGATCAAGTATGCTTGACAAGCATCGCGTCGCGGGCTGGGAGGGGATCGTAAACCGCAGGAAAAATACATATATATATTTTAAATATTTACCAAAAATGCCTAATTTTGTAGTTTATACCAGGGAGTCAAGTCATCTATCATCTATCAATTACGTCTAATTAATGTTAATCCCAGGTATAAACTACAAAATTAGGCATTTTTGGTAAATATTTAAAAAAAATATTGGTATTTTTCCTGCTGTTTACGATCCCTTCCCAGCCCGCGAGGCGATGCTTGTCAAGCATGCTTGATCGTCTAGGGAGCCCTACACTGTAATAAAATCTTACAATCAATTTTTACCCACTTCTTTTTGTCGCGTTGATTTGAAACTTGGCACATTATGTAATTCTGGTAACAATACAATAGTATTGTACTATCGAGATTGTATTGTGATGGAAAAAGAAGGTAGCCATATACTGATAGAAAACTTCCAGCATGGTGAAAGGAAAAACGCCAGACTAATTAAATTGCACACTCACATTTGTATACTATCCCTTGATTACGTTGGAAAGACGCGTATAGTCGATTTTTAGAATCCTTTATTTACCTCTTGCAATTTATGCTTATTAGTATGTATGTTTGTTTAGGACAAATCTTGCGAGCTGAATTAAAACCACTTCTTCATATCCTATGAAGTTGAAATTTTACACGTTGGTTCAGTTCCGATGAAATGCATTTTTGTGGTGAGCATAACCTGATTTTACAACCACGATCGTCTCCTGACGTGGCTATTCTTCCACGGTGAACAGCACAGATACACAATTTTGTATACGAATTCAATTATGATAGCCCGTTCTAAATTTCACTGTGAGAGGGCTGCTGCACCCAGGGTTGGCTTCCAAATAGGGTACTCCTCAACGGTCGACAGCGAAGAAACGAAATTTTGTATACACATTCAATTATGATAGCCCGTTCTACGTGTAACCGCGGCAGCGTTGCTGCACCTAGGGTTGGATTCCAACGAGGCGACTCCTTAACGGCCAACAGTACAGAAACGATTTTTTTATACGCATTCAATTATGATAGCCCGTTCTAAAATTCACCGCGACAGGGCTGCTGCACCCAGGGTTGGCGCCTGAAGAGGGGCAAAAAGCAACTGTTAGGTTCTCGCACTACAAAACAGAACTGAGACTGGCAGTCAGTTAGCATACCGACAACGACAAGAAGTTTACGACCTACTTCTATGCATGAGTGTAGTTTTGTTGAGGTCAATAGATAGCGATCTCGAAGCGTAATGATCTACCGCTTTTGAAAGTATTCCAAGATTGTTATCTTAGTAAGCTGTAACCAGCTTGAATTAACATTCAAGAAGGTTTATACCCTTGGAGGGAGTGGCAATGATGTGATACGTGGCATGGTAACACGGTACTACAGGACTGGTCCTATATACTTGCATAAATCGCAGCGGACTGATTGTCAACTTTCATAAAACTCCGCACACATAATCAGTCACAAATACAATTTACGTTTTGTGTCTTTTTTTGGAACTTAATTGTGAATTAACTAATAAAGTTAGCCGTATAACAAAACATAACAGTTGTCTAGGTAACTTTATTAAATTTTCAGTTTTTTTTTCTTCAAAAATATTCAGAAAATTAAGGAAAAGTAACAAATTTAGAAGCTCTACAGGAAACATGCACACTGGAGTAGTAAAACTGTAGCTCACACTAATCAGAAAGATCTATAAAATCCCTGAAAAAACTAGCTTATTTTAGCAATAATTGGAATTAGAAATAATGTCTTTCTAACGATTTTCTCAAAAATGTACAGCAACAGCTATTTCTTTAAGTCGTACTATTAGTAGTAAAAATCGTTACAATTAGTACAATTGTTTTTTTTTAATTTGGCTAACTTCATCGGTTAATTTACAACTTATTTTGAAAAAATGCAAAAACACCTTTTGGAAAAATGTTAAGTTAGAATCTTAAATTAAAAAATACACAATATCACAAAGTTCAACTAAAGCGACACAAATAAATAGATTATAGTTTAGAGAAGAAAAAAAAATATCATAATATTTGTTGGCTAATTTTAAGGTATTACTTTTGTTTATTAGTTACTAAAAGACAAAAAACTCTTTAAATCATATAAAAACTCAGTCATGCGGCGCGAAAACATGAAGTTCCACTTCGGCAATGATAACGTGGGGCACGGTTATGCACCCTTGTGTTTGCTATTATGCAAAAACTTTCTTTCCAGACGAATAAAATGAGAAACGGAAAATTAATCTACGAAAAAATAGACATACCAGGTTTTGATTTACGTTTTAAAAAAAAGTCTTTATCTCCAGGAAGAAATATACATTTTGAATGGAATCGTAAGGCTTAGAAATAATTAACTGGTTTGAGAATGGGCACGTATTCGTTTGTTTAAAATGGATTTAATGCGTGATATTGTGACTTCTGAATGGAATCATTTTGCTTGCAAGGTGGGCAAATCGGGTTTTAAATTCAATTCTATACTACCGACAGCCTACAACCACTCCCTGCTGACTTTTACTATTACTGATTATGTAATTTTACATTATATTCTTTGGTCGTGCGGCCGAGTCAGTCTCAGTATTAAATAAACTACGTTTTGAACCAAATCTTCTACTTCTATATTTTTTTGGCCGAAACGTCCGTATCCACATTAGACGGGTCTCGTCTGATCACCAAAGTTAAAGGGCATCGGACGCAGTCAGTGGTATGATTGGTGACCATCTGCATACTAGCTAGTATGTGTCATAAAAACCGGATAATTGTAAGATAATTGATGTCAGGCAATAATCAGGCAGGTGGACCATTGCCGCAAGTAATAAACGATAAAAAAAGATTGCACTAGATTTTTTACATTTAGTTGGAAAAATATTTGTAATTCATCTCATATTGTATATTTCCTGAATTGCAGAGTGTATTTTAAATACACGATTTCATAATGAATACTGTAGTTTGTATTTAAATCGCGACGGCCAAAAGTAATGTGTATTTTATAATGTAAACTACATACGTTGGTGTATTTTGTGCCTCTAACTATACTTAAAATATATACAGAATGTATTTTACCCAACCCTTAACGAAAGGCAATCAAGTCTGGGATAAGCTAAGTGCCTTCAAGGGGTTTATCATAACCCATCGTTTACTTGGGTTTCCCTTCTAAATTAAATTTGCCCTCAATGAAGATTATAATTCATGCCTACACGGCAGGAAATATACAGATGGGAAATTTGTCAATGTAATATTGCAGCTAATACTGAAACAGTGCTATCTATCGGATTAAGTAATGATCTGTAGAAAGGCGTCTCTGGTAGTCAGGTCGCGAACCGCAGCTAGCTGATTCAGTTGTGTGCAATTTGAATGCCATCTAGTGTTAAAATTAAAAGAAAATCGGAAAGACTCTAAAATATGTAAACTAAATTATCTAAACTGTAAAAAATATCTTAAAATAGATATATGTATTTTTCACGTCATGTATTCTTCGATGGATTAATTCTTAAGGTTCAGGTGTCAGCAACTGAACAGCAATTCAGTAACTCACTGACTTATAAATCAACACTGTGTGATGTTATTTAAAAAAACGGAATATGAAAATCATTATAGTCATTTTGGCTCTTTTATATCGATCGTTCACTGTGTATTTCTCATAAGGTATAGCAAATTATTAAATAAAACGTTAGTCACATGAAACTTTACACTTTGGTCTATACATTCCTATAAAATTTGTAGTTATAACCTTGTAATTTGACTATGCTATATGATTTTTAATGCACATAATCTCCCCCCTGCCCTTAAAAAAACTTAATTCAAAAATCTATGAAACACATAGCGTCAGAGGTACCTTAACAGTTCATTAAAGTACCCACTCAAATATCATTTTCAATCTTACGTAGTAATCCTGTCTTCATTTTAATATTATAAAGTTTCATTAAGAAACTATTGGAGTTAGAGCAATAAGTTTTATATTATAAAACTGATCTCAAGAGAATCTCGAGAAAAGCTTTCAATTTTATGTGGACGCAACTTGAGATATATTTTTTTATTTTATTTACTTATTTAATTTAACAACGCAATTACAATAAATATGCATCGCTAATATTCATATCAATATTGATTAAGTATTAAAAATCTATAGATATAATAAAAATGAGTCCCGTTTTATGTATTTACGAGTAGCTGGCCCCATGTTGGATGTTTGTTCATAATCACTTCAGTCATAATATAGGCTATAAAAACATCCAGAAAATCATTTGGAGAAGTGAGAAAAATGTGAAAAACCGAAAATTATATTAGTACCGAGCTTAATCATAGATGGCGTTGTTTAACAAGAAAAAAATACGAAAATTCGAAAATTAATATGGCGGCACCACGCGAAAAGTGAAATTTGACAGTTAAGTTGAATTTTAAGAATTTTTCATAACGTTTTCGCGGTTCTGAAGGTAAATCAACTGAATTAACTGAATTTCTGTAATTGGTGAATGTTTTCGGTTTTGGAACAGGTTTTGAAATCATTTTTCAGAGTTATGTCCTTGCGCAGACGCTCCAATCTCCAATCTCGAGCAAAACGTCAAAGAGAGGTTCGAGCAACTGAAAGCGATGAGCATCGCCAAGAATTGAATGAAGCGGCACGGAGTCGTAATGTTGCAGTGCGAAGACGATTGAATTTAAAACAAAATACATACAGAGAGTCATTCTATTATGATCTGGCGATACAATCCAGCGATTATGAATGCGTGAGAATTAGAGAAATGGACCATTTGTGCCAATATTGCAATGCATTGAAGTACCGCCACGAACCACTCGGTTTGTATTGCGCAGGGGGTAAACTGGGATTGACCCCATTGGTTTCTCTACCAAAACCATTTGGATCGTTGGTGTCTGGAAATGCCCCAGATTCTAAGCATTTTCTGACGTACATATAATACTACAATAATTGCTTCCAAATGACTTCATTTGGTGCAACACATAATGTTCGCGATAATTTTGTTCCCACAGTAAAGTTAATTGCTTCACGCTTATTTACAAATGATTCAATTAATGATCACTTCGGTGATTCTTAACGCTAGAAAATTTGTGATTGCAGATTCAAGGCCAAATTTTCCATAAGCTGGGGTTTTCTTTCCGGTGCCAGATGCAGAACATAAATTTCTGCAAATGTTTTTCATGTATAATTCACAGGAAGAAGTGCAGCAACGATGTGCTTGCATCATGTTTCGCAATTTGAATCAACCACGATTGTGCAACGGAACTCGGCTGGCTAAGAAGACATTAATGCCAAACGCTATCGAAGTGAGGATTCTGAAATGGATGTACAAGGGAGGAGATATATTCATTCCACTAATACCAGTGATTACTACCGACTTACCATTTGACTTTAAACGACTGCAGTTTCCCATACGACTTGCATTCGCGATCACGGTCAACAAATCGCAAGGACAATCACTGATTGTTTGTGGAACAAATTTGGAAAATCCATGCTTCACGCACAGCCAATTATACGTCACCCGTTCGCGAATAGGAAGACCGTCACCTCTCTGTGTATTTGCGCCAGAAAATAAAAAGAAAAATATTGTGTATCATAGAGCATTGCATTAAAATACATTCCATTCAATTTAAAACCAACTCACTTTGTTTCAGCCAAAACCTGAGAATATAGAAAAGAAATCGATGGGGAGTTTAACAAAATTGTACTGTTTACACACTTGTTCCTCTTTTATTTTGAAAACAACGAGCATAACGATTCCACAAATTGCAATTGATGAAACTGCTATTTTGGTGAGAAAAAAAAATAAACAATTAGATTTGAATCACGATCGATACTTTGAATTTGTAAAAATGATGTTGAGTATGCTGCTTCCAACAAGTAATTTAAACAAACAATGCAAATGTCAAACAACTCTCAATATAAATTACATAAGTTAATGCAACATATTTTGCCAGACTAACAAGTTCGTGGCGAGACGAAGTTCGCCGGGTTCCGCTAATTATTAAAATAAAAATAACAATTGAACACAGCCGATATGAGCATTAGCATGTAAGTACTGCCGCTGACCAACTAAGTGCCTGGACTTGTTCCAGGGCAGCGAGCCCTCTAGATTTGTATTCACATATATTCGCAATTTAAAAAAAAAAAGAGGAGAAAAAAATATATAAATATACATTATCGTCATCATTACAAATTAAAACAAATAAACAAAACCGGAAATATTAAAAATAGAATACAGAAAATAAAAAATAGTGTTAAATAAAATGAAATATATAAAAAAAAAACAAATAATATTAAACAATGATAACCAAAAATAATTAGTAAGTAATAGTAATAAAAAAGTCAAGGAAAATAATAAAAATAATAATAAGAAGAATTGTCAAGGAAAAAATATTTCTATAATAGTCGTGATTTACAAGCAGCCTTATTGTTACTTGTGGGGATTTTATTCATGTATTTATTTATTTTATTTAACATGTCCTATCTAAGGTTACACAAGGAAAAATTGATTCATCCCAATCCCAAGCAACCCGATGTACGTCACACATCTAACTAGGCTTTCGCCTGTGCCTAAATATGCGATTTAAGACTTATTTGAGATTGCGAGATAGCAATGGTTTCTTTCTCTGATGTTTGGTGTCGACTGGGGAGGTTTTTTTTGTGAGAAAAGAAACTATAACAAAACGATAACTATCAGAATAACTATTAGGTATATTTTTAGAATGAGGTAATTAGCATTTTTTAGTGCATGAAAATTATATTTTAGTACTAAATTATAATGTTAACGTAAATTTGTCATTTGTTAGTTCGATGTTCAAACGATGGGAGGGGGGAGGGTTTGTTGCCCAACTGGTATCCGGGAGGTATCCATATGTACATATCTACATGTGCTAAAACAATATGTACACATCCATATATACATGTGCCAAAACAACACATTGCTGAAACGCAAGAAAAGGTATAATTACAACTCTTTCAATAATAAACGAATATTCAGATGAAGGGCTACAATTTCATATCTTTTAAGAAATACGTGCATAACATATCTATAAAAACGAGCCAAAATGGTTCCATGATTCCGATTTATGAAATAAAATATCCCGTATCAAAGTATCAATTTCTAAGTCAATAAATTAATGAATCCTAGTCCGTCAGTAAAGTGATGAAATATTTTAGATATTACTTGTTTTTTTTTTCAGAAAAATACAACAAATGGTTCTACAGAAAAACGGAAAAAGTAAAATAATTAAAATTTTGCTGAATTTTATTGAACAACTTGAAAGACAAAAATTGAGTTCATTTAAAAATGTTCTTGGGCTTTTTGATATGTTACTTTCGAGACCTTTTATAAATAGGTTTGTGAAATTCTTGATATTTCAAGGGGTACGTTTATTAAAAATATTTTTTATTCGGTAAGAATATAATCCCAGCTAAACCATTTATGAACTTTCCTGCATCATGGATATCACCACGTAATTTTCATAGTAATTAGGAGTTTAACAAAATGAGACTTTAATTAGAATATATTATAGACCTCTATCTACTTATTCGTATAAAAGTCGAGTTATATAATTCGCTATGTTTCAACAATTTAATCCGGCTCACATGCTGTATGAAGATTTATTGCTATGTACATACATATTGTAAATTAAAGGCGTTAAACATTTCAGACATTTCGATGCATTTATAACGATTTTTACATTGAATATAGCACTAATATAAACTACATACATACATACATAGACGAAAAATTGCCATGCTCACTTCGGTTGTATGCTGCTTTTCTGTAAAGCAAACAGCCGAATTGGCTTTTGTCGAATCTCGGTGCTGCGCGAATTATTACACAAACAAATATACTAACCAGATTACGAACGCTCTCGCTTTTCGATCGTTGCGATTGGAGGTGGTTCGGCTAGTCGCCGCTAGGCCCGACTCAAAACAATATTTTTCGTAATACCGAAATTGCGAGAGTAATTGAAAAGCGAGAGCGCTTGTTTTCAGCAACCCTACCCATAACGCTCACACTTATCATTTGCGCTCACAATTGCAAATTTTGGTATATATTACTAAAACTTGCGTTTGAAGTCGCCCCTTGCGGCGAGTAGCCGAACCATCTAAAATCGCGGTGATCGAAAAGCGACAGTGTTCTTAATAGGGCTGCTGACCTTTTAAACGCTTATGAAGAGAAGTGCTATTATGTTTTTTTCAAAATCGTATTCGAGTTCTGCTTTGGTTAGCATCGGAAAACAAAATTAAGCGATTTCCGGTTTTTCTCTATAATACACGACAAGATTTGCTTCCCGGCTTCAGTTTAAATTGTACGTGTGAGATAATGTTCCAATGTGGGATAATATTTTAGGCGAATTATTGCCAAACGTTTGCATATTCTAGTCAATAAATACGAAGAAAATTATTGGTGAACTTATTTGGTGAAGTATTTTTGTCTTAATATTGCCAATATTCCAATAATTTCATCGATTTTCAAGTGGATGGGTTGACTGTACATGGATGTCCTCTATATGTCTTTAACCATATGCTATATTGTCTATGTTACCTACAGATGCCAACACATAATGATTATGTGTCGGAATCACAAGCGAAGGGGCCACGTAAAGCTGTTCATGAGACAAAGATTGAGTATAAGCCGATTCTTCGACTTCACAGCTTTGCTTTCAACTCAATAAATCCTCAATCAACGATGATAAATACATACTGTAAAACACATATGGTATCTACAGTCGATCTAACTAACCTAACTAAAGGAACAAGCACCCCAGAGAGCTATAACAACTGTTGTTATTCTCTCTTCCATAGGGTAAATGCAAAGATTTAAAGGCAAATACGATTCAAAGTCGAACTACAATAATAACCCTTAAAAATACGCCTTACCGAGAGGCACTGGGAAGTGCTACCCAGCGGGCTTCCTTGCGCCCTTACTACCAGATTTGGATGAGTATCTCCATACTTCAGTCTGATCACAGATCTGAGTTCGCTTTCGCGGCCTCTACCTAACGTTAGCGGCAATCAGTAGTTCGGATATGTTGCGGATCCGAGGCGCCCGTTGCCCGTCAAGCACACACAGACTGGGTGGGGTCAACAGCACCCCCGCTTCCTAGGAAACATTCGTTTCCGAACTCCTCCGATTATTCGTCGAATAGCGCAAGCGATTGGCTAGCGTCGTCTGGTGGGCATACAGCCTAGTTCCAGCTTAAGTTCCTCCTCGAGGAGGCTATCGGATAGAAGCCGACCCGTGAGCTTGGCCGATAAGGAAACACAAGCAGGTCATCAAGCTCCAGCTGCATATAACCAATAGGAACCGAAACGCGATCAAACAGACGGACAGACAGACATACGCTTTTAGGGAGATTTTCATATTTTTTATTTTGGGAAATTACGGTGAACGCGCTAAAAAAAATTAAATGAAGACGGAAATATCCATTTTCACCCCTCATGAGAGGATAATTTCCAAATTGAAGTCTGTCTGTGAGGTTTGTGTGCGTGTGTATATCAGCCTGTGTGTGTGTATTACTCCACGATAGAGCCTAAACGCTTCATCTGATTGAGCTGAAATTTGGCATGCAGGCATCATTCGCTCGTGGAAGAGTTGAAAAGTAGTATTGTAGTTGAAATCGGTCCAACAGAGGAAGCGCTAGTCATACTTCAGTCTCTAAATATTGCAGTTAGAGACTTGAAAATCTGTACACAGATGACCTGTTGGAAATCACGTTTGGATGGAATATCTCGTATACAAGCGATGGAAATAATATTTAAAACCCGCCATGTTTAACAAAATACTACATCATTTTTTGAAAAATACCATTTGAATACCACGGAAAATACTACAAATGTATTAAGAGTTGGCACGCGGTGGGAGGCTGGGTAATCGCAGGAGGGGTGGTTGGCGGGGGCTTGTCGACTTGCCGGGGAAGTCTTAGGGTGACATAACCGTTTTTTAGTTAGATAGTTGCAAATGTTGGCGTTTTATTAGCGGTCATTGCATCAGTTTACCGTGAGAGTCGCATCTATATGCAACGTCGCGATGCTACGGGTAAAAGGTCACCGGCATTTTGCATAATACTCGACAGGTCGACGAGTCGCGTCCTTATCGAAATAATAAATCGACAATGATACCGTGGCGGATCGACTCCACGCCCTCGTATCGGCGCGCGTAGGCTATGTATAGCCACAGAGTAAACAAAAATGTGGGCATTCACAACAGATGCGTCATGGATTATCCCCGATCATTATAGATTTTTGTACAATAGCGTTTGCTTATTTAGGAGTTGGCATAAAAAATATGAGCAATGGACATACAAATTTAAAATGGTAGAGAAAATATATACTGCGGACCTCAGACAACTTAGCAAATGTTACTGATATACTATGTACTTGGAATCAGCAAAATCTGCCAGTATTTTAAATATTTTTGTATGAGCGTTATTTCCACGCTCTATAATCTGAGAAAATAGGGCGTAACTAAATGGAACTTTATATGTTTATAGAAATGAAAAAGCATTTCATAAGTTAGTTAAAATGAAGCTTTTATAGAAATCCTATTTTCATACCTATTAGAAAGAGATACTATGCCTATTTGTGAATGAAGAAATGTAGTAAATAGTGAATAATACGGACCTCCTGCATGTTGAATATTTTTAATTGTAGCTAAAGTTACGTAGAATGTATTTGTTCTCGTACGACTTTCCTACCATATATTCCATTTGTAAATTGGAGTGGTAAGCAGTGTGCGTGTGCGCGGGAATGTTTGAAGAGTTGCACCCGAGTTATATAAAATAAGAGTGCTAGGCGGAAAGGTGCGATTGGCCAATTTTGTCTTTTCAAAGAATTATCTAACATTTGTGGTGTTTTTGTGTTGCTACATTGAAAAGGGAAAAAAAATATAAGAAATTAAATAGAGTTGAAAATAAATGAGCTCTAAATAAAATACTTTTTTTAATATTGATGTAACAACCCGTTTTTTTCGATTAGGACTTTTTATTTCAAGTTTTTATGGCGTATCCCTATTTTTTTATCATATCAGTGTGAAAATAAGGAGATAAGCACTTACAGTTCCGTGCGAATTGATTGAACAAAAAGTATTTTTATTCTATAAGTGCTTTATTGAATATAAACATACAAAAACAGCACTGGTAGTTAAAGATTGTTAGTTTTAATATAGAATGTGTCCTTCTTTTGCGTTGATAACACCTTTTACTTTTCTAGGAATAGACTTTACCAGGTTTTGACAGCTTCTTTTCAGTTCATCATAGTGTAACCAGATTTAAATTACTGCACTGATCATCTTGGTTTTCGTTGTACAATCCATCTTTGAGAGCCGTTTTTTTGCAAATGGCTTAGAGGTTTTCGATCGGGTTGAGATCGGGGGAGTTTACGACCATTTAAATGTAGCAATTTAGTTCTGTGGGAAAAACTGTTTCACTTTCTTCAAAGAATGGCATGGGGCGAGATCATGTTGAATAATTCCTTCGTTGGAAGGATAGATCTTGTGGAGCTCCCGTATCATATGGTTTGATAAGATATCAATATATAGGTCCGAATTTTAATTCTATGCCTATAAGAGTGAAAGGTGTTATCAACGCAAAGAGAAGGACACATTCGTATTAAAACTAACAATCTATAACTAGCAGTACTGTTTTTGTATGTTTATGTTGAATAAAGCATTTTTCGAAGGAGTACACTCTTCGTTTTAATTAATTCTCACGGTACTATGCAATGAGATTTTTTAGGAAAGGGATATTTTTAGGGAATATTATATTAAAAGCCCGTAAAAGAGTTCTTTAAATGTACATTTGTGAAACCGACGACAAAGCATGCGTGTGATCAATCTCGTTCACCTTTACCGCCTTTCCCTTTCACGCTCCATGTCGTACGGCCTCTAACAGCAAAGCAAAATGCAATATCTGTAATAGCAAAGCAAAATACAATATTAAAAGTAAGAAGTAATATGATACTGTCTCTTTTTATAGAAGCTATCCCTTATAGAGATATTCGAAATTCGAATTCTTCTTCCTCTTCTGGTACCATGTCCTTCTAATTTCCTCCTCCAGTTCCCTTCTCCTCCTCCTACTTTTGTCCCCCAATATTGGCCAATCATCTGTTTGACCAATATTGCATTGGATTGCAATTTTTCAGCTTTCCTAAAAAAATATTTTTAACTAAAAAATATTTGTCTCACTCAAATTATACAATCCGATCCTAAGATTTTGATAACCATGACAATACGTAAGACATAGCGTAAACACTCATCAAATTAGACGACTTGAGTCGTGACTTATCGATTGATCGATTGGAATACCTATCACTCTTATTAAAATAATAAAGAATCCTAATTATCAGCCACGTTGTTTTAAACGTTTTTCAATTCATTTTTTTTTCTCGGTTGTTTTAGAAATATTAATAAAATAACCGATAATTAAAAAAACTAATTGCGACATACGGCTATCTACTCAAACCAAATAATTAGTAGTAAATGCTCATCGGTACTTTTGAAGGAAAAATGAAAAAATATCATTACCGTTTATCCACAAAAGAATTTCGAAAAGTATACAATGTATCAAAATAAATATTTTTACTCTGATTTATAACCTGTTTTTGTTCGCATTAAAAATAAAACATCTATGACTAATTAATATTATAATTGCTTTGGTATAAATAAAAAATATTTTAAATAGAAAAGTTTTTGTTAAGCCTACATACACTGTTACACTATGACACTCGACATTCGACCTGTATATATTCGTAAGTAGGCACGAGAATGAACCGAATAAATGATCTATAAATGTGTATCCGTTATAATGTGGGCCTAAATATTTTTGCAGCGCCACAATTAGAAAGATGGTTTTTTGGTTGCTTACAGTGTGTGGTGGACACATCTGTTTTTCTTTAGTTTCACTTTTTGTAAACTGTGGGACAGTGCGGCGCAGCGTTGGTGGGAGCACGGGCGGCGCGGCTTGGCGCAGGCCTTCGCGAGCAGAAGCCTTCATGTTTCGATCGAAATGATTCATTAGGAAAGTGGATATACAAATTGGGAAGAAGACAGCCGAAAGAAGACAAACGCAGTTTCATTTATATAACAAAAAGACCATCAATCGATTCAGTTTGATAAAAATATCTATATATAAGAGGTATAGCGCTAAGTAAACTTAGGTTACTTAGGAAACTACACTGGTTAATAGGCCGCAAGTCACAACTCTCGAAATCGAAAATAAAATGGCAGTGTACTAATATATCCTTAAGCCAATTTGGACCCAAGGATAACAGCTATGATGCACAGCAGCCAATTCTAATGTAGAGATCCTTCAGCGATTCCGAAACAAGATGCTGAGAGTTATAGTTGATGGACCATGTCACGAACGATCGTCTCTCAACAAAATCGCATCAATGTAGGAGGACATTAAGACTAAAACGGTATCCTACCGAAAGCGAATTGTATGCCACACCGATCAACTAGCTTCAAAGCTGATGATAAAACGGGCTCTCCGCAGATTGCAGAGGAGAGCACCCTCAAGACTTGATAGCATAATAATATTCCAGCATCCATTATTATACATGAGTATACATACCATTCAATTCCATTCAAGTCAATGAAAGAAACGGAAGAGATAATAATGTTTAAGAGCCATAACAATTGCTGAATGTATACGCTAGAAAACAGATTTCAATAAAAGATGGAGATTAAAACAAAAAATAAGGGATATATTGTGAAGGATTTACAATAACTAAACAACGTGAAAAACGTTGATAGAGAACTTTGCACTTTTTACATGACTGCTCAACAAAAAAGGAGTGTAATGTGTTCAGCACTCATCTATGTATGTTTTCCGTTTCTTTATTCCACCATAACTTCTAAACGCTTAAACTGATTCAGAAGTATGTGGTATTGTTACAATCGCTATGTCATTCAGAGTGTCACAGGGTAACTTAACTGTCCAAATATATTAAAAAACAGTTGTCTAAATGTCCAAATATCAATAAATTATCATAAATATGTTGTGTTTAATGTCAAATGAAAGGTATGATTGAGTACATTCCGGAAGTATACATGTATACATATGGATATATACAAAAACCACAAATATTAAAAAAACTGTAAAAAAATTATTTTTAAATACAATAGTTTACTTTCTCCAACGTAGCCGTGTTTTTTATTCTTTTTAATATATTTACATAGAAATATTTATATAATATTAATTAATCTTTATAAATATCTCACCTATAGGTGTGATAAGAGAGAGATTAAAAACAGTAACAAGAAGTAGAATGTCAATGTTAGCAATATATATTACAAAAATCAGAAGCACATTTAAGATCGTGTGCGAAGAAATATTCCATTTTATTGCAGCATCAAACGACTCAACCAAACCATAATAACATGGTTAATTTAGCTGGAATGTTGCCAATGTTCCGTCGATTGGCTGCATAGACACGACTTTGGCGATAATCAAATCGAGACATTCTATTCCCACTTTAAGTTGCTAATATTCACAAGTTTTGTTGATCACGCGCAATATATATTGGCTTCATTTCATTAAGCCTATACATACAAATAATAAATACATTTATGTATGTATAAAATTACTTGCTTTAATACTTGAAGGGTCTTGTATTAAAGCAAAAATACTTGCTTTAATTCTTGAAGGGTCTAGAAAAATAATGATCAAGAAAAACTTTTTTATTTATTTCGTTTTATATTTTTAAAATTTAATTAGAATTTAAAAAAATAAATTTTATCAAGGGTTTGAGTGAACCAAACATATTTCAGGTTGTACAATTTTTTTTCTTATTGTACTTAAATATACATAAATAACTAATTTGTAAATTTTCTATATAAATACTCGGAAAAAAAACTCTAATACCGAGATATAATAATATTAAAGTTTGATTTAAAAATAAATACATTTTACTTAAATTATACCCCAGAAAACAGAAACGTTCAAAAGCTATTGGTCTCGATCAGTATTTCTTATCACAGTCCTCAGCGTCAATCTACTAACCTACAACAACGTCTTCAAGGTACTCCAACTCTGGACCTGATAAAAAGACTGCTCAAGGTCCACCTTTAGGAGCTAATGGGCCCTGTTGCAGTTTGGCCACTAAGACCTATTTGTTCAGGGTCGGTTATACTCACGGGTCAACACCCATCCGGCGGCCTTCAAGCAGAAGTGAGAACCAGGATAGGACGCTGGCCTGCGGGCCAGTTTCCCCTTGGAGTCAACCTTCGGGAGCTCCTGGACGGTTTGCGCACCGTGCGGCGTCAGCCAATGGATTGTTTATACCGACTAACAGCCGGGAGAGTCTGGAAACAGTAATGTTTCCTATAGAGCGGGGGTGGTTGTTAACCTTATGGCAACTGCTCTTAAAACGACCATTCGGCCACCGGATCCCGGGTGAATAAGCCGGGCGTGATCCGCGATAGATTCGGTAGACACCGTATCACCGCTTCATAAGGGAGAGGACCTCAAAAGCGACCTCGATCCTATAACCAGTCGGGAGGCAGGAGGTATCCTGAAGGTTAATTCCAGATGGAGATATCCTGCCAAACAGTCAGGGGGCGAGTCTGCCCGCTGGGTACCTTTCAACGCCGTAAGGCGTTGGCCTCTGACGGGTAGTTGGCGTAACTAGACTGTGGATTGTTTTTCGTCCCAAGTCTTCTGCTCTCACCTCACGGGAGACAGAACGATCTAATATCGTTAAAACTTCCTGAGATGACCGGTTCGACCGTTGTAGTTGACAGCTCTAGTTGATCACGTTTTCTTCTTCTCTAATAGCAAATGATATTTCTTTCCAAAATCGATTCATGCTTCGATTCGTGTGGGAGTAAGCCATAATATGGCATTATCATCTTATTTTCACAAAAAATGACATTGATCGTTTTTTTCCCGTGGTCATGACTTGAAAAGGAAAGTCAACAATCAGAACGATTGTATAATACTAACTACTTTTTAAGGATAAACATAACTATATATGTGATTACATAATTCTAATATTATGTCAAAATCCATGAAGAGAAAACATGGTATCCGAATGTCAGGTATAGTCATCCGGCATCCGAATGTCAGGTAAAAGTTTAATCAAAATAATATTATTTTTGCCTTGACATTCTGATATATAATTTCCTGAATATTTAGTACCTATTTATAAAACCAAAATCACAGCTGCAAATTAAGGAAACTGCAAAGAAGTTGTTTCCGATAAAATAAAGTATTTTTTGCTTTAAAATAGTTTTTCCTTACGGTTATCGTTTACTGCATTTATTTATATAATAGATCTTTCTTGGAAGATATAAAGAATTGCAATATTAACAAAAAGAGGTTATTACGATAAGATTCGATTCCTTATTGCATAAATACCAGCTAAGTTGGAAAAAAGTGGTTTTTAAAAGCATTTAATTAAATTCAATTGTTAATTTGTATAAACGCGACCTTTAAATCTTGACAACAATACAATATTCTAAATATTCAATATTGGAATTTAGGCAACTATTCGTATGTGGGGACGTCAAATCATGTAATAATTAATTATTCACGTAGGTTCCGTATAATGTCTTCCATCCGGTGACTCATCTGAATGTCAATATCCATGATGTCCCCGTGAATTGAACAAATGAAACAGACAGAAAAAAAATTAGGAAGAAAAATAAATAAGTTTTATTATTAAATATATATTGCATTCTCGTAAAAATAAATTGTTTTCTCGTAACGACCAAAAATAAATAAATTAAAAAAATAAACATTTGAGGCTGAAAAAATTAACTTAAGATTTTATTTTATAGTCCAAAAAAGAACTCATAAGTTAAATGTAATTTTAGAGACGCAGCAGATGCGTCGGCTATAATTATAATAAAGTAAAAATGGATTTTACTGTATGATTATTTAAAGCACCCGACGTATCGGCGATGTCTTCAACCGCCATTTACAACCGCAGCTGTAATATCGCCGAAATATTGGGTGCTTCAAACTTCACGTATTAAGATTGATTTTTAATTATTTGATTACTTTAAAGATTTGCAAAAGTTTTTCTTTGGATCCATTTATATGAAAGCCCTTTCTGTCGACCCAAAGCGACACCGATATATTTAAAAACATAAGTATATGGAAATTAATAGCGAGTTATCAAATAGCACATGTTTAAATATAGTAGCTTCAGAAGTCCCAACTTTTCAAGCTTTATAAAGTTATCTTTCGACGAAAGGTATACCTCGAATATACTCTACAGCAGTTATTTTCAACGTCGGGGAGTGCCGCCCAAGGGAGGCGTGAAGACATTCTAAGGGAGCGCAGGCGCCTGACTGATTTGTGCGAAAAGCACTTATTCGTGCGAAAAGGCGCTTTTATCATTTGTAGTAACTAAAACAAAGTATAGAAGCAAACTCGATATTGTAGGGGATTTACGCTGTGCACTTTCTTCAGTTAAACCATGAATTGAAAAATCATGATTAAATATATTAGGTTTAGAAATCCAAACTTTCAAGTTTTATAAAGTTATCACTCGACAAAAGTTATACCTCGAAAATACTCTACAGCAGTGATTTTTAACGCGGGAGGCGTGCCGCCCAAGGGAGGTGTGTAGGCATTCTAAGGGGGGCGCAGGCGCCTGACTGATTTGTGCGAAAATGCGCTTTTATCAGTTGTAGCAACTAAAACAAAGTATAGAAGCAAATTCGATGTTGTAGGTGATTTATGCTGTGCACTTTCTTCAGCTAAACCAATAATTTAAAATCATATTTAAAATATGCCAGCTCTTACGACTCATTAATTTGTTTTTTTTTAATGCATATTAACCTAGTATATTATAGAAGCAATAAATAAAGCCTATGTGATTTAAATTATTTTTCATACCTATTCTATTATTTAATAATAGGGGTTGGGCATATTATTTTGGCCCCAGGGGGGCATGATAAAAATAACTTTAGGAATACCTGCTTTACAGGATAAGTGGTGAAATGGAGACCCTTACTTGCGCCGGCCGGCCGCGGTTCGGTGCCACGAAAAATTTCGCAGTATCCGCCGCGCTTGTTTGCGAATCATCCTAATTTACATAAATAATAAACATATTGATACCATGTTTTGTAACTTACGGCCTTACCTAATAATATATTCATAGATTTATCGATATTTTAAGTTATTTATGAATCTCTTACCCGATATAGATGCTAACATGTATAATAATTTCATTATTTACCACAAATGTGAATAAAGTACGTAAAATAAATCTTTTATTAGGAAATATTGATTTAATTTGTTTTTATAAGAAGCCGAATAAGATTCCTACAAGATAAAATAAAAAATGCTTCTTGGGTCCATTGAAATAAATATTGTAACATGACTTTGAAGACATTTAACGACTTTCTCTGTTCATGAGTACATTTTAGAGATATCCTGTGGATATCTGTGGATATGTGTAGTAATATATACAATGATAAATCTTTATTGAATAGTCGATTTTTATACTTATTATTGGGTCCTTACCTATGTTATTGCTCTTTTTTCCACTGGCCACTTTGAACTTGAATAACTTGGGTTTGAGTTAGAATTTCAATATCAAATAAATTTTTATTCAAGGCCATGTTATTCTTTTTTAGGAACCATTTATTTTTTGTCTTTCCGTCGTTTGTAAAGTTGTTTTTTGCATTATTTTCAAATATGAGATCCTGTGCCGGTGTTTTCTATTACAGCTTCTTGCAGTCTGTCTATACAGTTACCGTAAATGTGTACTGTTAATAACTGCAAACAATGATGGAGAAGCTCGTGATTAAATAACCGAGCCTGGTCTATCGCTCATCGCCACTGCTTCTGCATGACAACATATAACCACAGATTTCACTGCAAACAGTCGCAAAGTTGCGGCTAGAGACTCTTGGTCACCCACCGTACTTGCCAGACCTTGCTCCAATAGAGTTTTATTTTTTCTTCTAAATTTAGGTAACTTATACCATGGGGAAAAACAACTTTAAAGAATCGATGAAAAACGCCTTCAAAGCATTAATTTGTTTGAAGGCGGAAGGAACAACGAGAGTTGTACAGCAGAGGAATTAAGCAACTCCTATTAAAACGACAAAATAATAGAGGTAAATATTTCTATTAATCAAATATATGTATTTCATACAAAGTTTTTGACCTTAAATTTACTTTATAGAACAGCAACTTCATAGGTAAGGAACCAGTATTATAATATTTGTAAGTAAATAAGAACGCTTTGTAATAATGTTTCAAAACCAAATTTGCCGACGATACACGTCCATAACTACGTCAATTTTGAGTACCTACCAGGCGAGTCACTTTTATGTCTATTTTTTCTCAATATTTCTAGTCCGTGTAAGTCAATAATATAGTAAACTTGTATTTGAATAATAAATTGCATCTACCTTTTACGATTTTCTAATATGAATACCCTTCGGCTACGTAACGACCGAACAAATTTGGATGCACATCAGAACGTAACGACCAATATTTTCGGCTTGCTCCCGGAGCGCACAGTAATATTATTTTTTAATTCGAACCCATCCTAAAATCCATACCAAATATTTCATTAGTACCATAGATACATAGACGGCCGCTAGAATAATTTCGCGCGTCATTATGCTGATATTTCTGGTAAAATTCCATTGTCAAACATCATCTTTTTTTTTTTTTGAGAAATCATCAAAATTTTTATTGGTTTTTATGAGCTAATATCTAAATATTTTTGTATATAAATAGGCATAACAAAATATTATCTTTGATAAAAAAATCTAATAAAGATCACGATAATATTTACAATTTCTAAATAGGGTTCCGTATTTTTCCGTAAGACAAATACAAGTGAAAAATGCCGAGTTTTTTTCATTTTTTTCGAATTTCTCAAATTTATTCATATTCATCTAATTGTTTTACAAAATAAGATTTTAGTATTCTATATACCAAATTTCAATGCAATTATTGTACAGTTATTATTTCTATGATTACTATAGTATTTCCATAGTTATAGTACTTTTGGTAGAGGGCGGCGATATTGCAAGATATTCCAATAAATTGCCGCGGTCTGCCATGAAATTATGCCGCTACTCGAAGGGTTAACACAAATAAAACATAATTTTGATTATTTAAAGGCTTCCATTGGGACGTTTAATAGTGTTCTGATGGGCATTCTGCGTGTATTATTTAAAGTTCAACAAATAGATTATCCGTTATGCACGGTTTCTGTGGTTTTTGCAAGTCCTCCTTCGTCCACTTGGCAATCCTCGGATTTTTAGAACAATAAGAAAAAAATCTAGATAGAGTACTCGTCGCTTGCAAGTCGATTTCGAAAGTCAATTTTACATAGGATAACTTTAAAATCATAAAAAACTTTGCACTAAAACATTCACCTTCCATCCTAATGACTAATGATGGTACGCTGAAACCACAATCAAGTGTGTTACTTCGTCAAATATCAACCAATATTTATGAAATTTTAAATTTATAGTGATATATAAATAGGTGTGTTAACAATATGTAAAAATTGGCGTTAAAATTAAAAAGTTAAAATGAGGTTAACAAAACATTACACATGCACTCGTGTTTTGTTTCTTTCCAAGTGATCAATCGTATAGAATAATGGATATACAGCGATGTTAAATATTTCTCAAGAGGAGTTCTAATGTTAAACTATAATAAACGAATAATAATTTAAATAGCATAAAAGTTATTTACTTCCAATCGTAAAGCGCCTTTATTTTAATTATTGAAAATTCGGGATATTTTGACATAAATTGTACTTAGGTATGTAATGGTAAAATAAATTATTGTTGGATAAAAGCACTTCTTTACTGTTATTTTATAACTTAATACTAAAATCGCACATATACTTGACAATAAATAAACTTTGTTTAACGAGGCCATTTGTGTCGCCATTTTTCATAGTACCTATCTATTATGAAATAATTGATTAATGAATTAGCGCCTCCACTACTAATAAATTCTTACACTATAAATTTATTACGCTTCAATATTTATTTGTCAGTTACTTCTGATCATTTGTTTTTTTTTTAAATAGCGGAAGTTGGCGGAAGCCATTGAAATGTCATTGTTATAAATTATCAGTTACTTTTTCACTCATTATATGTTTTAGTAGAAGGACGTCATAATTTTCAAGAATAAAATTCCAATCTAGGCGTACGCTTAATTATCGCTCCATCTTTATCGATGCCTCTCAAAATTCCATTATTTTGTGTTTGTGTACCATTAAAACAAATTTTGCTTTCATCTAATATTTATATTTGGATATAGATGAATTGGATTACAATCAGTTATAGCGAAAGGGGTTACTCAGTTTATCTAAAACTATGTCCTTCAAAAGAAATTATCGGCATCCATACATTCTGAGATTACAAATGAAAACATTTGGATGGAAAATCAAAAAAAATATTTTGTTTTGAACGGTGATTGGTAATTAATTAATTTGGTTATTAAGGAAAACATAATACACCTACATTAAATACGGTGTTTCTGCTCGCATAGTTTCTTAGAATTAAGCCTCTCAAGGGTTTCATATTCTTTACTTCAATTAATTATTATTTCAAAATCTTTTAAGGCCAAATATTGAATTTCCCTTTTATTTTGTGATTTTAAAACCACTTTTTTTAACACTGAATATAATAGGTTTTTCGGCATAACGATCATGGAGCCACTCTTTATTAGTTTGCTCAATTATTTCATAAATTTAGATTGCGTATTTTCTGTGTAAATCAAGTTTGTATTACTATTTTTTTATTTATTATACAAGTTGTATTACTAAGTTTTATTTACAAAACCTTTTTTTGTAAATAGTTCATATTTGTCTTGTCCCTGCTCCTCCACTTTCAACAGACGGAGAGTATTTTTCCCATGTACTCATTGTTTATGATAAAATAATGAAGCTGTGTTTGGCTGGTTGTTTTATATGGATTGCCTTTAGTGTTCATAAATGCACAGAGTATATTAAGGCATTTGAACATGTTGATACGCAAGTTTTCTAACAATTCATGATTTAGAGTAACCTCATTGTAACCAGTATGTACCCATCAGCCACAAATATTTCTCGAAAACGATTGTTTATTCCTTACACTTTGTGATACGCTAACTCCCATTTCGTCTTTTTAATTTGTTGCCCTATTTATCCTAATAACCCTTAGAACTCTTTTAAGACCGTTGGATAGTTTATTCTTACTTTTAAATCTGGTAAAACTGCACTAAATGGTCGTTTGGTTTGTCTAACTACAAAATGATCTGCTTAAAATTTTTGATACATTCAGGATTCTGTTACTCTTACCATCTCATTTTTTCGAGGTACCATGATGCATATCGTAAATAGTTTATACTGTCAAAGTCACGGAATAAAGGTAGAAGTTTCTGAGTAGCTTGAAAGTTTCTTATCATAATCGCTATTAAATTTCGGTATTTTTTTTTATCTAAAATGTATACTAGTTTTAAGTTGGAGGGGTTTTGAATTCACATTCTTATTTGAAAGAATTAATTTTAATTTCTGAACATGTTGATAATAAATCTCATATTTTTCTTCGGCTTTACATTTCCAAAGTGCTGGTAATTTCACCTTCACTATAACTTCTTCAAAATCAGTAAACCCTTAAGAGAAAACACTGTAAGAGCAGTCCCTTGCGGCCAGCTTTTAAAAACTCTGGCGCGGTGTGTAATTTAAAAAAAACAACATATATTGCTTCGCTGGGGTCTAATAGACCGCACCGGGGCACGGAAGACTGATAAATAACAGCCTTCTTACAGATTCAAAAACCTTCTTAACCTAACAGATTCAAAAACCTTCTTAACCCTTCAGGCCTCGGACCCTCAGCCGATTGACAAGTTGATGTCCCAAAAAAAAATAGTAAAAATTAGTAAAAATATTGAATTATGACACTGTCTCACCAAAACATTAATTACTGCCAAACCACTGTACCCATAATTAAAATAAAACATATTAACATAATAAAACATAATAAAATAAAACAAATAAAATTAAAATTAAATTAAAAAGGGGCCGTCACGCTGAATCCTGTTTTGGCCGATATCGGTCAATCGGGGCTCTAGGGGTTAATGGATTTCTTGCCCTTAAAAACATATATTTAGACAACTAAATGATGAGTATCACTGTCACATGAGCAGAAATATATACGAAACAAAAACGGAGTCGGCCATTTTGAAAAATGGCATCTAGACACCCGTTCAGAATATGGTGATGTTCCTCGTATATAACCATCAGCTTTGTATAATATTATCGATAAACCTATTATTTTATATGTCTGATAACTTCTTGCAATGTAAGTTTAGTTTGAATCGTTTTTATATGTGTTAAAATAAAAATAAAAGACAAAGGGCAAAAATGTATGGGCGCTGGGCCCGCCTCTCCAATAACAATAACGTATTTACCATTAGAAATATCTATTTATCTAAAATATTTATGACCACTACAATTTAACTCAATTATGAGCAGCTTCGGTTTTGAATTCGAAATCTTCCTAAACACAGAAAATTACACGAAAATCCCAATGCCAATTATTTATTTAAAATATATTACTTGCAGTGAAGATCCATAAAAATAGTATAATATGATTTACGATCACTGGGCACACCATGTTGGACAGCTGACCTTAGCATATTACATACTTCAGTAAACAGAGCGGCAATGAAATCATGAGACACATTACAGAGTTTAAGTAACATGTCCCAATATTTCCCCTTTATATACTGCTGACAGCCTCGAGCATTCTTAGGAATATATTATAGTTTGTACTCACGCAGCGTATGTACTTTATCGTTTCGAGTATCCTGCGGCGGTTTTCGTGTAAATAATTACTAAAAATACTATGCCTGGATGTGTAAGGTGCCCTTGGGGGTATCAGGTATATTAATAGTGTATAACACAGAACAGGCTCATAATTGAGATCAGTCTTTCTAGTAATAAATGTTTTACATAAAGGGATCTTTCCATTGGCATTTGATTTACAGGTATTGGAAAAAGAGCCCAAAATGCGCATTGTCTTTTACATATCAAATAAATATACGATGGGACATATAATTTATTAATCGATCGCTTCCCACATCTGGTGGCTAGTATCATTAATTAAGCAATATTTTTAACAAGTTTACACAATGAAAAGTGCCTGATTACGCGACACTACAAGTATTACGTTATTTAAACATAAAACATGAATTTCTTACCTGCTTGTTGTCGATTACATTGGTAAATGGCGTTTTTCTTTTTTGCAGAAAAGACATTTAAAGTTCAATTATTATGACACAGCCGATTCTGGTAATATCCGACTCTTCATATTCTTTTTGCAAGAGAAAATGCATTACGTCTCTACTTTTAAGCGTAAAATAATAAGGTCAAAGACACTCGTAATCTATCTGTGATTTTAATATGACTAATTCCCATGCGTGAGGGTTAGCCACTGTGAGACTTTTTATAAAAATTGATTCAACCAAGTCAACTGTTTGAAGGCATCTGCGAGTAAAAATAAGTCACCATAAATTAAGATCAGCGATCGGCAAACACTTACAGAAAATGCAATATAAAAAAATATATATGTCTCTATTTGATGTGAATATTTTTCATAATAGAATAGAACATATTTCCAAAATTATTCGGTCATGCTTCTTTCCAAAATACATTAACTGAAACAGACCTATAAATGTCTCAAAGTAGATGTTTTGTTTATATTACGTTATGGCTATAGTTATGTATACACATAAATATTGCATATATCAACGTTTATATCATTCGGAGAATTTTGGTTGGTCGGTGATTACACTCAAAATTGAGTGGCTATCGAAAAATTTCTATGAATTTGGTATAAGGTTTCTTGAATTCGTTTTTGAATATGTTTATATACCTACATAATGAACATAAAACAACGTTTATTTTTTTTATATGTAATGATCAAGACCGATAACATATAACAATATACATTTTGTATATTAAACCAATTCATCTAGGTACGTAAGCCTAACAGCAACTGAGAGAATGCTGAAAACTGCGATTGAACAATGAATAAATGAGAATAACTGTCAATTGAAAACGAAGATCATAAAGGGCACAAACATGACATTTAAAAAGAAGTGGTCAAATTGCCATTTAAACATACGACATGGCTACAGCTTTACATCTACTCTGAGACTAAAGAACAACATTTTTCAAATCTCCTTAACCTTAATTTCAAATTCACCATTATTTCCAAGTCCAGATTTAGGATCTAATACCGTTCGATAACTCTCACATCCTCACATTTCATGGAGCAGATATACTTATCCCACGACCATAATTATACCCCCTGGTATAGTTGTGGACCCGAACATGATGACTCCTGGTTGCAGTGGTACGATCTACATTCGAAACTTCGAAATGTATAAGAATAAATACAATTGATTGCTAAAAATCAATTTACTGTTTCTCAAAATATTCTACTTGGGCTTTAATACACTTTTTAATACGTATAAATCAATTAACTATCATTACATATTTACATTCTCCAATGTGACATAGGAAGCACGACAGACTATTATCGAGATAAAAATCATTGACACTAGTTTTTACATTTTTGGAAACAAGAAAAAGTCACATGGTTACAAGTCGGGGTCTTTATGGAGGAGGGCTCATGAGTTCTACCTTTTTCGCCTTCAAATATTAGTTTGTCTGTATGGCGTCTTCAATAACTTCAAGCAAGCGACCGGTCGTGTACCAATGTGCATTCAGGGTATGATGATTCTCCAAAGTAACAGTAGTGACGAGTCCAGTTTTACCTGGGCGCTAATGGGCCCTTGCTGAGTTGGCCACGAAGACCTTTTTGTTCAGGGTCGGTCACACTCACCGGTCAACACTCATCCAGCGGCCTCCATGCATGAAGCGAGAGCCCGGGTAGGACTCTGGCCTTAGGGCTAGTTTCCCCTAGAAGTTAATTTTCTGGCGCTCCTGGACGGTCTGTGCACCGTGCGGCGTAAGCCAATCGATTGTGCATTCTGACTGACAGTCGGGGGAGTCTGGAAGCTGTACAGTTTCCTATAGAGTAATAAACGGTGTATAACGAATCTATCGCGGACGCTGTGGTCCGCGATAGATTCGGTATACACCGTTTCACCGCTTCGTAAGGGAGAGGACCGCGCAAGCGACCTCGAACTCGTAACCAATCGAGAGACCGGAGCCATCTGGTCACAATTGGAAGTAAGGGCGTGAGTGTATGCCCGCTGGGTAACATTCCTGGCTATCTCGCGATTAAGGCGTTGGTCTCTTACGGGCTCGTGGCGTAGACGGTGGATTGTTTTGTCCCCAAGTCTTCTGCGCTCACTTCCAGGGAGATAGAACGACTAATCGTTAAAACTTCCTGAGGTGACGGGCTCGCCCGCTGTAGTCGATAACCCAAGTTTGTCTGTGTGTCTGTGTATTTGTCTGTGTGTATCTCTCTGTTTGTGTATTCCTCCACGATACTCGCCACAGCTTTGCCACAGGCCTCTTACGGGCATGTGGCAAAGCTTGACGGTGGATTATTTTGTCCTAAGTCTTCTGCGCTCACTTCACGGGAGATAGAACGATTATTTCGTTAAAACTTCCTAAGGTGACGGGTTCGCCCGTTGTAGTTGACAACTCTACTTATAGTCCAGTTTTACCTACATAAATAAAATATGCGATCATCCTTTTGCATGCGCATCATTTTGGTTAGGTTCGGCTCAGCTTGATTTACCTAAATAGTCGACTGCTACTATGTTTCGGATTCCTAGCTGTAAATACATGTTTTGTCATAAGTTATTATGTTCCACGCAATATTTAACGCCCCTTTGTTAAATCTGTTACACGTGCTATTGCACCAAGTGACGTGTCCCGTTTTTGAGCCTTAGTAAAATTGTGTGGGATCTACCGCGAGCGCAGATATCTCACAGGCAAATGTTTGTGTAGGATAGATTGTACCTGACTCATGCTCATACTGAAGGATGCCAGAATGTCATGGTAGGTCACATGCCTGTATGTTTCGATCATAATGCGCACAGCTTCAATGTTTTTTATTGGCGACGGTGGACTATACGACCTTGTTTGAATTTAGTAAACCAGCTTTAAAATGTCGTCTTCCTTAATGCTTTATCGCCACTGTAAAATTACACTTAAAATTGTAGAAAATCATTCAGTGAAAAAGGCAGAACCGCATTTTTTTACAAAAAAGGGCAGTTTCATTTTCAAATGTTGTAATTATTTGTTAAAAATATGTTAGTGGTCAGTTCCGGAAGCTTTCAGTTTTATTTTTATTTATTTTATTTTATTTATTTAAATAAGCCAGTTGGTAGGAAACCCTACTCTTGGTATAGTCAAGTTGAGTAACTGGTATTATACCTTATGTGGTATAATATTTTTTTTAAATCGACCATTTTTTTTAATTGTAAAACAATTAATATTTCAATTTAAAATAAAGATTTAAGATCTTTTTAAAATAATTGGAACTGCTTAAATACTGCAGATAGTCAAAGTATAAAAACGAAGAGTCGGTTATAAAAGAGTAAAATTAAGATTATAAAAAATATAAAATTAAATCAATAACATTGTCGCAATAGAATGGTCAATATATTTTTTTATATTATAATCCATCTTTGATAATCAATGCTTGTAATGTAAATAGTAATGTAAATAATCAAAGTTATAAAATTTAAAAAAAAAAATCAAAAGTAAGAAAAGATTGTAATATAAATAATTATAGAAGATTAGGAAAATCAATACTCTCAAAGTCCTTAACAGAATACAGTGGGTTCTTAATAAGTATATCCTGGACCTTGCTCTTAAATTGAACGTCTCCAAGACCCCTGACGCACAATGGAATCTTGTTATAAAATATATTGGACTGATACAGGAAACTATTTCTAACCTTACTTAGTCGCACTTTGCAAGGACGCAAGTCTTGTTTGTTTCGCGTGTTGTGCGAATGAACATCCGAATTTGTTGGAGTGGTGCTGATATTTTTTCGTGCGTACATAACACCCTGGTATATATAAGCGGCATACATTGTCATGATACCAGATTCAACGAAATACGGCCTGCAAGATGTTAGCGATGATATGGTAAATAAATTGCGAATCGCTCTTTTTTGAAGTCTAAAGATTCTTACCGAATTTGCCGCCATTCCCCAAAACATGAGACCATAACTTAGTAAGGAATGGAAATATGCAAAGTATACAGACTTTGCGGCTTCAAAGCCGCACAACATTTTAATTTTTTTAATAGCAAACGTGGCACTACCTAATTTTCCGCTCAATTCATCCAAATGAGTTGACCATTGGAGTTTACTGTCTAAATGGATACCTAAAAATTTTACATGGTCAACATTTTCAATGTCATTTTCACCATAGCGGATGCTAATGACGTTATCTCGGGAAGGCCGAAGAGAGAAATGAATTGAATTTGATTTAGAGGCATTAAGGGATAGTCGGTTTACGTGGAACCAAGTACCCAGCTGTTTCACCGTGGCATCAATTCGCTTGATTAAAGTATCTAAGTTTGCATCACTGAAAATTAGAGAAGTATCATCTGCATAAAGGGTAATTTCGTCATTATCTGATATCACGCAATCTGGTATGTCATTTATATACACAAGGAAAAGAAATGGACCCAGGATAGAGCCTTGTGGCACTCCTTGCGTAACTAACTGGGGTTTACTAACAATATTTTGTATTTTAGTTACTTGCGTTCGTCCTTGCAAATAAGACTCTATTAGATTTAGTTCCCTGCCTCGAACGCCATAATGCTCGAGTTTACATAGCAAGATGGTGTGATCGACGCAATCAAAGGCCTTGGATAGATCACAGAATAAACCCAGAGTTTTTTCCGACTTATCCAGGCTGGAGAGCAACTTTTCCATAAGACCCGCAATCGCATCTATTGTGGACAACGACTTGCGGAACCCGAATTGTTTCGGAGTTAAGATCTTATTTATAGCGAAGTATGACTTATGTAGATATCATGATCGACAAATATTACATAACTTGACTTTTTCAAGATTCATCACCTCGTCTAGTCCTTCAAACATTAAGGCGCGCGAAGTCGTGAAACGATCATATTTGAAGGCCGATAACTTTTAAATTAGCATACTGACAATTCCAGAAAAAATATATCTCAAGCATTATTATATAAACTTCAATCTGATCGTTTAAAAAAATGTAAAAAATAAAATACTATACAAAAAAAAATATTGAAATGAAGCTGTTTTCAACTTTAATTACGTAACTACTTCTAAACTGCAAGTGATCCGCGAGCCGCGAGATTTCGCGAGCGAATGTCTTTGAGAGACTATGTATAATTATGGAAATTTTAAATTTATTATGGCGGCCGACCAAAATATTAGTTTCTCCCAAACCGTTGTTGCACTTTAGAATTCTTGCTTATTAGAACTTTAGAATACTAACTTTAGAGTCCGATCGGGTCCCAACGAAGCGCAACTGTGCTATTACGTTTGAGTCCGATCGGTCCCTCTGAGGCTCAAGGGGTTAAAGACAATCTTCTATAGACCATAGATCCAGAGGGCTAGGGATGGACCAAACTGTTTCTTCTTTTGCGCGGTCTTCGGTCGAGACGATGAGACGATACACAATGTACCTAAAAATATAGCTTCTCTATCTTGAATATTTTGTGGCTAAATTTAGGCGATTTAATAAAAAATATTTTATTAGGAAGTTAAATCGATACCTATTAGAGATCGGAAATGATACAAGAAAGTCGTAAAGTACGATGTGAGAGAGAAAGTAATGAGACTGTTTTTTTTTCTACAAGTAATTTTAATTTATTTTTATGTTTGTTAAAGTAGTTTACTTGAATAGCTGTACATCGGTGGTAAGTCCTAGTAATGCTGGAAGGCTTCGACAGGAATCACTTCCAGCTCATCGGCTACTCTGATATCAAATGGGTTTTGACGAAGAAGAAGTTACAAGGCTGAGATCAGGGGAATAGACTAGACTTGGGGCACACTAGACTTATTTTTTCCATGTATTGTATTTATTATATCATATGATATCTGGTAAATTTTAGGACCTATCGGTAAAAAAATATTTTTATATTTGTTAATATAAAACGGTGGAGGTTTACATTTTATTTTTCCTTCCTTTTCTCTCTTCTATTTTTCTTTTTGAATTATTTTACTTTAATACTATTATTCATGTTTTTACACTATATGCATCATATGCATCTAGATACAGGCTTAAAGGGCTCTCTAGACGATCAAGCATGCTTGTCAAGCTACGCGTCGCGGGCAGGGAAGAGGATTGTAAACCGCAGAAAATATGTTTTTTTTTATATTTACCAAAACTGCCTAGTTTTGTAATTTTGTACCAGGGAGTCACGTCATTCATCAATAAATTTCGTCTAATTAACGTGGCTCCTATAATATAACGTGGCTCCTATGGCCTAGTATAAACTACAAAATTTGGCATTTTTGGTAAATATTAAAAATATATATTTGCAAATTTCCTGTGGTGGATACTCTCCCAGCCCGCGACGCGAAGTTTGACAAGCATGCTTGATCATCTAGAGAGCCCCTCAGAAGCCTCGTTAGATGTGCATAGGGCAATTTATTACGTAAGCTGTATTAATCTGTTAAGTTATTATTATTATTAAGGTTATTATTATTGTTAAGTTATTATTATTATTATATTATTATTAAGCTGTATTAAGCTGTTCTTTACCATGTATAAGTTCTTTACTTTGGAAACAATGTAAGTACTTTTCTTTGTACAAGTATAAAAAATAAAAAAAACGTTTCTCGGCCATTCAAAAATGCGTGGTGCTACCGAAAATGTCAGCTTTTGATTAGGAACGTTCTTCATAGACTCGTACTTTTCGTAGGTGAAATTCGTTGATTCACCAAATTTCCAAGGCTCCAAATTTCGCGGTTTTATGTTTTATAACGTACTACAAACACAACTTTATTTATCACACGCGCATCGGTCGCGCAGTTACCGCACTAGGTAGAAAATCTTACTTCGCGGGTTGGTGGATAAGGGCGGGTTGATGTTGCAAGTCTGTGGCGGCCTCATTGTTTTGGCGGCATCTGTCAAATTTATTGTTTATTGTACAGTCACTAATGCCAAATTATACGATTGCCCACTGGGTAGTACTTCCCGATGCCTCGCGGTAGGGCGTTAGTCTGTTACGGGCTAATGGCTTAGTATGACTTTAGATTGTTAAGTTAAAAGTATTTGCGCTCATCCCATGGTAGTAAGGGTGATAACAGTCGGTATAACTCGCTGGATTGGCTGGTTCACCCGCAGTAACTGTCACACCTACAGTCTGTCTTGTGCCGCCTGGGCAATTCCCCCAGCGCATAAACACAGATCACAACTGCCTACAACTGCAGGGTGCAACTGCAGGCAGAATTCACAGACGCTATTTCCAGGTACACTCACCACTCCAGGTATACCAGGTTCACTGTTTGTAGGTATACTACGGTCAATAGACAACAGTGGTCGTATTTGTGTGCTGCTACAGTCAACAACTTTTGTGGAATTATGGAATTATGAGCATGCTTTGGAAAACTCTTAATTTATATAATACAGAAAAAGATATCGAATTAGAACAGGAGAGTGTTGCCGATTACAGCGGGCCAACCCGTTGCAAGTTACACGAAGTGAGCAGCACGTTAAAACTTTATTATCGAAATGAGTGTTCGTTAGTGCATGGTTATCCCTCGCGGAGTTTACGTGAATTAGCCACTAAGATCGTGCGATTTAACTCCGCTAGAAATTTTCTTGTGGGGTTTTCTAAAGTCGCAGGTCTATGCCAATAAGCCGAAATCGACCGATGCCCTCAAAGTCAACATAACCCAGGCCATCGCTCAAATTCAACCGGACCTAAGCAGACGAGTCATTGAAAAGTGGATCTTTCAGATCAGTGCCACCGTGCGAAACCGCGGCGAAAATTTGAACGATATCATATTCCAAACGTAATGGCATGCATGGGCCTTTCGATCAAAAAAGAATTTCGTTATTACCTCACACACAGCTTGTATTATTGCACAGACTGTCAACCTCGACCCGCCCTTATTGGAAAACCCCGTATATATGGTATAAATCATTTACCATTTTGCGTCACCAGGAGCCTGTCTCCGCGTCATGGCAGTCCTACTAGTCGCAGAGCTGCCATGACGGGCTAAATACAAAACTTGTGGTAAACTGGGACGTACCAATTATTTTATTGAAATGCATACAACTGTCGGTGTTATGTCATATCTGATTTGTGTTTAAGAACGCAAGAAACAATAACAAATGTTATTATATTCACAAAATCGTGATCAATTATCATAACTAGTCAATATACTGTTGACCCCAAAACTGAAAGCGACAAAAAACCGACAAATCATACCGTAAGTCCTACCTTTAAACTGAAAAAACAGACTTTTCGCCGTGACAAGAAAAGATAAAAGCAAAACAATTTTAATAAGGTTTAGTCAGTAGTGGGTCGCTAGAGGCCAATAGTTTATAAATATAAATATGAAGATTATAAACACCTTGAAACACGCTAGCCACTGCGTCGAATATGTCTCAGGATGTTATAACAGTCGTTGCCGCCTCATCACCCTGAGATGAGTCGCGAATATTTTACGACGTGTTTGTTGCACCGACCTAGTTTTGAAACAACCTCGTCTCAACAAACTAGTCTTTTGCTTGAGACTCTACCTAGTGTGAGCAATTAGAGCCTGCAGTGCCCTTTGCGAGCTGTCACCAGGGTTGGGTGGCCAATAGGTCGTTTCTAATGATGGCACGTCAACATCTATCTCTGCTGTCTTAAGAAACAGATTCCTAGTTGATCCGTGCAGCTTATGCCTGATGGCCTTTGTGTTTTTAAGGTTGGGCCAACTCACGGTTCAGCTCCTATCAGGTAGCGTCCTTAAAGAGAGACTTAAACCTGGAAGTGCCGCTGTGAACTCTGCCTGCGGCTGTATCCTGCAGTCGTAGACGGTTGTTATTGGAAGCGCGGATCCGGTAGAACGATTCGGGCGGAGCAGGGGGAGTCTGGAAACGTACGTTTGTTAAGAAGTGGGGGTAGTTGCTGACCTGGCGTCACCCATCCTAAGAAACGACCCGTTGATCACCCGATCCCTAATGAGCTTGACGGGAAAAGGGCGGCTAGGATCCTCGACAAATTCGAAGTACGAATTATCGATAACTTCAGGAAGCGGCGGCGCAGCGACTTCGAATCCATCATAATCTAACCTAATCGAAAAATCTGTCCTAATCTGGTAGTAAAGACGCAAGGAAGCCCTCTGGGAAATACTTCTCGATTCCTCGCGGTAAGTCGTTAGTCTGTTACGGGCTAATGGCTTAGTATGACTCTAGATTGTAAAGTTCAAAGTCTTTGCGTTCATCCCACGGTAGTAAGGGTGACAACAGTCGGTATAACTCCCTGGATTGGCTAGGCGCGCGCAGTAATTATCACACCTCCAGTCTGTCTTGTGCCGCCTGGCCAGTTCCCTCAGCGCATAAACACAGATCACAACTGCTTACAACTGCAGGGTGCAACTGCAGGCAGAATTCACTGACGCTGTGTCCAGGTACACCCATTACTACAGATATACCATGTTCACTGTTTCTTTGTACACTATGGTCAAGAGACAACAGTGATCGTATTTGTGTGCTGCTACAGTCGAACATAAGGAAATTATGAACTTGTGTGACAAAGCATATTTTGGAAAACTCTTAATTTATATAATACAGAAAAAAATATCGAATTAGAACAGGAGAGTGTTGCCGATTACAGCGGGCGAACCCGTTACAAGAGGAAGTTATAAAGATATTGATCTTTCTTTCGACCTGGGATAAAACGCAGAGACTTGAGGACGAAGACAGTCCACCATCTAGCCAAGTCAACATGCCCATCGTAAGCCAACGCCTAACCGCAAGACACAAGGTGCAACCAGCGGGCCAGCATCGGGACAGGCTTAATACCAGTTTTCCCGTCTTTACGACTGATTACGTCTCCGAAGTCGCTTTCGCGGCTTCTACCTGATGTTAAGTCAGCGGTAATTCAATTTTAATTTATCGCGGACCACGGCGTCATTTTTCTGTCTCTTCACGCGTAATTGTGTGGTCAGTTGTTCGTTTCAAGAGTAGCTGACATCAGGTCAACATCAAACCACCCCACCTGCTTAGGTAGCGAAAGTTTCGTGTAGCTTGGGCCATAACAATAAATGTGTTCTCTGGGCGGCCGAACTCACGACTTAGCTCCTATTCAGGAGCCTTCCGTGTGACGGACTATCTTGGGGAGGATTTTCGCGTCTCGGGTAATGCGGCTGGTGCCGACACTACTGGACAGTTTGCGCACTGAGTGGCGTCAGCCAATCGGCTGTGCACTCTTACTAATTACTGAAGGAGTGTGGGGACTATAAAAATATACTGTCTCCTGAGCAGCGGGGACGGATGTTGACCTATTGTCGTACCACTTTTGAGTGGCATCACGGGGTAAAGGACGCCCAGGTCCGCGATATATTCATATTTAATTTCCGCTGTAATACAAAAGGTAGAGGACGCGCCAGCGACTACGTTCCCGTAACAAGTCGGGAGGATGGTGGTATCCTGACAGTTAATCCCAGACGGAGATATCTTACCAAAACTGGTAGCCAGGGGGCAAGGTGGCCCCTCTGGGTTACCTTCCACTAGGCCTCTGGCGGGTTCGTGGCCTTGCTGGACGGTGGATTTGTATCATCGCGAAGTTTTCTACAAATTACGATCACCTCACGGTAGACAGAACGATCGTTATCGTTAAAACTTCCTGAGGTGACGGGTTCGCCCGTTGTAGTTGACATCTCCAAATGCTTAGGCTTGTAGAAAAGACTTGAAGGGAGAACAAATCTACTGATTTATTATATTATAGTTCTGCCAAAGTCCAAGAGAGGCATATCCGAAACAGCAAGGGCACTGGCAAGCCACTGGGTTGCCCTAGCTCCCTGCTTGCCAATTTCGGATGGACTTATACTCCTTCTACTAGAAAGGCCAAGTTCGAGGTTACTTGCGCTAGCCTCTAACCCGTATTAACGGTAATTTTGTTGTGGGCCTTAGTGCTCTTTGCCCCCGTTAAGCACCTGCATTAACTGGTTAGCATTTCTTAGGTGACTCTAGGTGACTCAATATCTACACCTGCTGTACTTTGTAAACTACGTTTCCAAACTCCCGCGGAATGCGCAGGCAGTGATGTCCGCCCAGGGCCCTTTCGAAGGAACCACTGAGTTGAGGGTTAAGTATCCCGAAGGCGTCCCGAAGGCGTATCGGCGAGGGCGCCGCCGTCGCCGCGGCGCTACTCGCTGTGCGGCGCGGGGCGCTGCTTCGCCGCGGATGTAGGACGGTATAAAAGCGGCTCGGCGGTCAGCGGCGAGGCTTGTTGTGTTTCGACGATGGCGCGGTACGTCCGTGTCGCCGCTCTTGCGTTGTGGTGCCTCGCTTGCGCCGGTAAGTACCGCATCACTACACGTATTTCTGTCAGCCGGCGGCGCGCTCGACGCGGCCGTCGCGCCGTCCGTCCCTCCGACCGCGCGGCCCCCTCCGCGGCGTCCGCGATCGCCGCGAGTGCAGTGCGACGGATCGACTCGCGACGTGTCGCACTGGGTCGATTTCCGCCTTTGTGACAGCGGCCGCGCCGGCCGAAGGACTGCCACCCGTTACCCGATAACTTTCATATTTTCATCGCAACTGACATTCCTACACTGCTATGATTCTCTGATACCAATTTCGCTGCCGTTCTTTACAACCTATCATAAGACTTTCGCGGTAGGATCATTATGCAAATATGATATCTAGATTCTCCTCGTCATGTTTTAGCTAGAAACACACAATTTTAATATCGAATTTCTGCGTTTGCTTCATTTCAAAATAGCAGCAGTATTTAAGTGTCACTTTTCTGCATCACTTATTTTGTAAAAGGAAGGGAGAAAGATTTCCTGAATTGAAATTTAAAGCACTTTGTAGGTAACATACGCATGATGTTTGTATCTATCATTTAACGCTCTCGTACGATTACGTAGGCACCTCAACCTTTTATATAAAGAAGAAACCCTTGGAAAGTATTTTATATAATGCTTATTCTGATTATACATCTAGCAGTTGTAAAATGATGCTGTGTAACTGTCAGACCATTCCGAAATCAAGGGTGTGGGGGGTACCTGCAGCTACATCTTCTACTATTCATCGAACAAAATAGTAATAAATACAAGATACAATATTTCATTTCCATTACAGCGTTGTTAAAGAATGCCAAGTAATTTCTTAGCATTAAGTACACTTAATGCATAATAATATGCCTTTTTGTCTTTATATATACATTTTTAGTGGGTGTGTTTGAATGGGTACGTTAAAAAAATATATATTTGATTTCCTTCAGCTCACTAGCCAACCGATTGAGAAGTTAAACCCCTACATAAAGACTAGTGTCTTAGAACTTGGTCTTATGAGGTATAATCATTGGCAGCAATAGGCCTTGATCCTATTGTCATGCCAATGAACTTCCTTATAGGATATTTGTAAAAAAAACGCAAAACATGTGCTCATCCTCATGCGAGTTACAGGTGCTTGATCTGTGTAGTTCTATAAATAATACTCTTCGGACCCAATTCCCGCGTCCTCAATTAATCAACATCTCATTTACGTTATCTTCGCTAATAATACGAATGTGCAGCCTTCGCGGTGACAATCTCGCTTACGCATACGCTTATACAATAACCTCACACGTATTATTTTCAATAACGAAAACCAACACCCACAGCTTATTACGTAAAATTTAATGATTTCATTACAGCTTACATTGTTTCATTGTCGTCGCTAAAGAGACAACTCCATTACTGAACACTTTCTAATATTGATATTTCAGATGTCTCAGTGGGAGATCATTCTTTCGTAATACGATTCTATTATCATGGCGACGATATAATTATTTACCAACTTAGTGAGAAAGTTATTCGACGCGCGGTAATTGACAAAATGTTCGCTTTTCGCGGTGCGTGAGGAAGAACATGCGGCACTTATAATTTTATTTAATTATAGGAACTGGTTGCCACATTTAAAAATTACTTTTTGCACGCGTTTCTTCAAGACTTCATAATATTCTATCAAAACGTATAAGAATTTAACGTCTTCAAACAAAGCAAAGCCTAAATGGGAATTGCGTGGAAGCTTAGATGCTATTTTGTAATTTTATCTTTATAATGTCGTAGGTCGATCTCTTCTTACACTGCTATTAGTAGAGCTCGTGCATCTAGGCCTCTGATCCGCCATAGCAACAACATTCAAATTACGCAACGGAATGCTTAAGAGCCCTATCACATATTTTTTCCAGAAAGGCAAGAAAAGTGGATTTTTGGCGTTCTAATTCCAAGAAATGAAGAGATTTCTACAAACTTTAATTACTGAATTACCTGGACCATTTCTTGATGTTGACCATAGCGGCCTTTAATTTTAGATATAACGAATATTATTTACTTATTCAGCCCATTTTCCGAAAGTCGTTATTCGTAAAACGCTCGGAAGGCAAACTTTGAGCTCCTTAATACAGTAATATCACTACAACGAAAACCGTATACTATTTTTTTTTATGTCCGTCATGTATTCTTGTTGACCATAGCGGCCTTATTTTTTCGTTTTTTGACCACATATCCAAGGTATACATTACTTACAATTACACAAAATTTAAAAAAAAACTTCCTGTATCATTCTAATTTTCTCAGAAATAAAATAAGATTCTTATATAATACTTATACTATATTAAAGTTCACTCTTTTAGCAATACGACATAATATAAATTATTGTCATTAGAAAGGAGAAAACACTGCAAAAAACAATTAGAAATTGTGTATATATTTGCTTGCGCAAGAGAAGAGCGCTCAGTGCCGCGGTTTTCTCCCAGGGTTGAATAGTTATTTATTTATTTTTTTATTTATTTATCCTATCTTTTATAGTTACATCCAAAAAAAAATGCGTTCATTTTTTAAACTCATTTTAAAAGAATACCTACGCTATTTTGTAATAGGCCTCTTAAATGCTAAGTCACATCAATCGAACGGCATTTCCTCGGCGTTGTCGGCATATATATGGAAATTCGCAACCCTTTAGAGTTGACAAATACTATTCGCAACCCTTTAGAGTTCGACCAAACGCATTCGTTTGGCCGAACTCTATTTCACTTTGTAGTTAGAACTCGGTGGCATGGTATTTAGATCGCCACTACAACCTTACATTTTAAAGTTCTGTCATATTTCATAGTTGAGTTGGTTATAAGAGATTGTCCTAAGGTATATAAGGAACCGGGTTAATGTGGAATGTTCATATTAAAGCATTTTAGATAATCATTTAATAGAGTTGTCCTACTGCTATGTCTGTATCGAATAACAAATGTAGAAAACAATGACTGCGATTCTTATCTTCTTGGCCCAGAAAGCTTCGAGCTGTTCAGATTAGCAGGCATGGTGTAACCAGGGCAAATAGCGTGCGTGTGTTTTCCTTTGCCTTTCACGCGACTTCGTATTTCACTCCACCATTTCAAGTCGAGCTCAGAACCAAAGATCCCACTCCTAGACCCAATTAAAGAACCGGCTGCAACATTCCAAAAAGGGAATGAGCCACGATGTGCCACGATGAGCTCCTTCGCCATGGGTCATTAACTCCTCGAAAGGTACCAGGTTAATCTGGCACTATAGTCTCTAATAGCGAACGATTTTGTCCAGCATGAGCCATAAGATCCATTGTGTTTTCGGATAGGTGCAACTAACGACTCAACTCTTATTCAGATGCCTCCTCGTGTAGATAGCTAACCCTGGTAAGACGCTCGAGTCTCAGGTCTCACGGCTGCTGGATCGGTTCCCTGGGCGATTGCCTCCCGGCGCTACTGGATGGTTTGCACACCGTTCGGCGACGCCAATCGGTTCTGCACTCTGACTACATATTTGCTGTAGGAGTGCACTCTGACTAATTACTGAAGGAGTGTGGGAACTATGGAAATATATTATCTCCTAAGCAGCGGTAGTGGCTGTTGACCTGTTGTCATGCCACCCTTGAAACGACCTACAGCCCACCCGATCCCGTGTGAAACTACGGGCAAAGGACGCCCAGGTCCGCGATACATTCAAATTGAATTACCGCTGTAATACAACAGATGGAGGCAGTGCAAGTGACTTCGGTCCCGTAACCGGTCGGGAGGACGTAGGTATCCTGGTGGTTAATTTCAGACGGAGATATCTCACCAAAATTGGTAGCTAGGGGGCGAGGTGGCCCACTGGGTAAGGCGTTAGACTCTGGCGGGTTCGTGGCTTTGCTGGACGGTAGATTTGTATCGTTTCAAAGTCTTCTACCCTCATCTCATGGGAGACAGAAAGATCTCTATCGTTAACAATTCCTGAGGTGACGGGTTCGCCCGTTGTAGTCGACATCTCCAAATGGCACTACAGTCTGCCTTATTACCCTTCTTCTTCTTATTTTTTGTCTCCTGGGGGTGGCAGCTGATGGTGAAGGCAGACTGGCTGCTGCGTCAGATGCATTGAGCCGTTCTAAGTTTAACCATTCTAAGGTTCTCTATCTGCGCTCGATAGTCCCCGCTCTTCATAGAGACTTAGCAGTAACATGAAATTACAGTACGGCACTTTAAGCTTCGGGTTAGGATTCGGATAATGGCCTCCTAGTACCTTTAACCTTAATTTGGTTAGAGCGTGACACTCGCACGGGATATGTCAAGTTTTCCTCTCCACATTTCCTGCCAAGAGAATCGTCTTTCCTCTTTCCTCAGAGTCCTCTTTCCGATGGCTGTGAGGTGTTTGTTGGGGGCAATAAATCCTGTTAGTAGTCCTGACACTGTTATTGTTAGGAGTTTTTTCTAGTTTGATCAGTGCTTTAGATATATTTGCCAAAGAAGACTTTATGAGGGCTTCAGATGAGCTAATTTCGGCGGCTTCCTTTCAGTAAATTTCCTTTTTAGTGCCCAATTTTAGGAGACTGTCTGATATGCCTATGGCCGGTTCTGGTGCTGGAAGGGGTATATATAGCCTGTTTTAATGACATATTATGTAGTCGTTGATTAGTAAAGGAAGAACAGAAAACTTTTACAAATCAACAGTAACACAAAGCATTTTTTAAACCACCTATGTCAAGGTTGTTTATTTTTATATAGTGTGTCTCCTGGGTGCTATAAATTGTAGCACCAAAACCGATATTAGGTTTTAATCAGGGAACAATATATCTGCTTACCGCACGATTGAAATTTAAAACAGTTTTTAAACAATAAACTCGACTGATGATTGTATCGATCATTTAACGCTCTTGTGCGATTACGAAGGCAGCTTAGCCCGTTTTTGCTCTTTACAAATGATGGCCCCCTAATTAACGCCTCATTCGGCTGTCAGTCACGGAACAAACGGCGAAAGTTGATTTTAGATCAGGCGATAAGGGCACGTTATTAAAAAAAACTTGTATAACCAACGACTAATGTAGACATTGTTGTCAACAAGTCAGTTATGCCTCGTGCGTCGGATGTATGTATATAATAATCTTGATTGTGAGATCGTTATTACTTGTGGATCTATGCGAAAGATATTTCAAAGTTATATTCTAACTAATCTGTGAAGTGGTTCCACTGGCGTATAAGAGTGGTTAAAGTTCGTTTAGGGTTATCGGTTCTAGACCTATTTGTAAAAAAATTCTGAAAGTATCGCAAATGACCAACGGACTCTGGTGATTTTAAATAAATAAATAAAATATTTATGACAACTTTTCAAATAGATTTTTTATTTTTGTACTTTTTTAGTACGTCTACGTATTAATTCTGAGTTAAATAATAAAATATTCAAATTTTGGAAAAAGTTGTAACTTTGCATCTCTATGGACCCCAGGGACAATTATGTCCCATCAATTTATACAAAATCTATTTAACCAATTTTCACTAAACTTGACATACATATCATTTGCATCGCCTTTTAACAGTTTTATGTATCAAAAATATACATACATAATCTACCGCAAAGCTTATGGTGCTTAAAGGGTTAATGGAGCCACTCCAAAACACTGAATGGTGAATATCATTTTTTGGGTGCAAATCAACTGTACAAACAGATAACGACTATGTTTCCCCGAGGATCTGTGGTCCCTGGTCCAAGAATCTGTGGTTTCTTTCGAAAATCTTTCACAGCCAATCCCAGTAGTGTTTATATGCATATTTTTGTGTAACTTCGTATGTATGTGTCTTGTTACTACATCCGATCGGCAGAATCCAAATACGATTCCGTTGTTTTTATATCACCTGGCCGTGTCATGTGTAACACGCGATTCTAAAATGATGGAAAAAAACTATGAATTAAATATGTATTTTTTTATATAATTTACATAAACTTATGCTGTAGTCCTTGAATATCAAATAACGGTAAGTCTCGTGAGATTAAAAACCACGTTTTTATTGATTGTGTTAATTGAATGCTGTCGTTTAATAAAAATTAATATACGGTTTCTTCACTTCCTGGGACGTGGCGAAATCCTTGTATCTCAGCCGGATTATGATTTCACTTATTGAGAGTTAAATTTCCGTATTAAGCTACACCTACACCGCATGAGCATGAGATACAGACTATAGTCATGCATTATTCCGCTGACTGCATTGTCACCCACATTCGCACCTTAGACTTTCGCGGTTTTTCTTCAACGTATCTCACAACGTGAACACTGATGCAACTGATGTGGACTCTCTATTAGGTATGACCTATTAACCTCATTTTACTAATTGGCTTAGTTGATGAATTTATAAATAACAATGTAGAATGTTAGACATTTTGAAAAAAACCTTTACATTTATCACTATCACTACAGAAAGTCCGACTATTGGCGAGTACGACCGTTAGAGAACTAACAGAAGAGATTTTAAGCTTTTCGTCGCTAATGTTAAACATATGTTTAACATATGTTTTTCAACCAGTGGATAGCGACCCCTGGGGGTCACGAATAGGATCCCGGGGGATCCCAGGCTATCTAAAGATAAACATCGAAAACTTTACAAAATATGTATTATATAATATGCAAACATTTACATCTTCGGTAGAGAAACGTATTTATTATGTGATTTTTACTATTTATTTAACAAAACTTTATGTTGATCTAAAATGGAAACAGGTTAGTACTGTTTCAAAAGTGAAAAACAGTTAAAATTAATGTAATTTTCGTCATAGTTTTCGCAAAAAAAAAATGAATGCTTACAGTTACAGCTGTGGAAGAGACTAAGAGAGGTCGAAAGAACTAGGCTATAGTCTAAGGGGGGTCGCGTAAGAGTTTCATTTTTTTTCACAAAAAAAGGGGGTAACGATCTAAAAAAGGTTGTAACACACTGGATTAGAGCAACCATAACAACAAATCTTCAGAGAGATGAGATAGTTTTGTAATCTGAAGAGAAAGTCAAATGTGTATTTACAAGTCTACCTTGACCTTGGCCTTGATATTTAAAACATGACCCACCCCATGACCTCATTTTATTCTGACCATACAGCCTTTCATTTAATGAAATAAAGAGATATGTTTACTCCCTGTTTTACCCCGCGAAAACATCAATTCACCGTTTTACTTAAATTGATTGCCAATTGCCATTATGCAATAGGCCAAAATGATAAGATGCAATAATGTCATCTGTTGTGCGCCTGTGCGATTGCGTGCAGAATATAAATGCTTTTTTTTATTTTCTCCTCGTCTCCGTTGCAAACATCTACAACTATTTAACGCTTGACATAACACCGGCGTCAGTCACTGCAATCCACGGTTATGTCACTGCGCGAATAATAATAGCAATAGAGCGATGCGATGAATAACGCTATAATTGGTGGCTTTTATAGTAAATTGTGCGCTCACGATAACGGCGCTTCTTAACCCATATTTGGTAGTGGTGACTTTTTTGTTGGTACTGAATTTTACAGGACTGCTTAACAAAAAAGGCGTGTAATGTGATCAGTATTCATCTATGTAAGTTTCCTGTTTCTTTATTCCACTATAACTTCTAAACGCTTGAGCCGATTTAGACGTGTGTGATATTGTTAAATCGTTATGTCATCTTGAGTATCATAGAATACCTCAACTCTCCAAATATCATGTGTGTAGTTGTCTAAATGTCCAAATTTTCAATGTTCGTCTATGTTTGTTATCCGTTTTTATTTCACTATATCTTCTAAATTCTTGAACAGATTTAGAAGTGTCTGATATTGTTAGATTCGTTATATCATCCTGAATATCATAGCGTACCTTAACTGTCCAAAGATCAAGTAAGTTGTCGTCTAAATGTCCAAATGTCAATAAATTAACATAAATAGTTTAGTGTCAAATGAAACATCTAATTGAGTACATTTCGGAAATATACATGTATCTATTTGGATTGATACATAATTTCATAACTAAAAATATTTCAGGAAAGAATCATTATAAAAATAATTATAAATACAATCATTCACTTTCTGTAACGGCAGTCGTGTTTATTATTATTTTTAATATATTTTTTGTTAACTCTATTCTATGGTATTGTATTATACTGTAGTGTTTTGTATTAAACTTTTGGGATCACGACAACTTGTTTAATTCTACAAACTATTACGTTAAATCCTACTAATATTATAAACGCGAAAGTTTGTATGTATGTATGGATGTTTGTTACTCTTTCACGCAAAAACTACTGAATGGATTTTGATGAAACTTTACAATAATATAGCTTACACATCAGAATAACACATAGGCTATAATTTATAAAGATATAGTGTGAATTATCTAAAATATAACGATAACTGTCAAGTAAGTAGGAAAAAAATCTAAGAAATTGACATTCGAAATTTAAATTCTATCCTACTATCCTACTAATATTATAAACGCGAAATTTTGTATGTATGTATGGTTGTTTATTACTCTTTCACGCAAAAACTACTGAATGGATTTTGATGAAACTTTACAATAATATAGATTACACATCAGAATAACACATAGCCTATAATTTATAGAGATACATGGTTTTCTATCATCATTATCACAATTTTCCATCACCACGCGGGTGAAACCGCTGGGCGCAGCTAGTTTATGTATAAAATGTACCCATTCTATGTATAAAATGTGCGTGTACCTTACAAAAAATACGCGGTAACACGATTTAATAAAAATACATTTACGCATCGTGTAATGTACGTAATAACACGTCAATCAATTTCAATGTTTATCGATATTCATGATCGACAAAACTGTTGTGTGCTTTCAGCACACTCGTTTTTTGACTGATGAAATAAAAGCATTTAGAAAGTACCCAGATGCACATCACGATGTTATGATATCATTTAGAGAAAGAAGATTCTCGTTGTATAAGATACATAAGCGTGTCCTAGTTTGTTTGCGTCTTACATCCGCGAAGCGTCAATTTTGTGATGAATAAATATTGAGTGAATTTATGTAATTATAAAAGGGGAGAAATGTGCTTAGAAGATATTCCATCATCATTAACGCTGCAGCTCATTGTGAGTCTTAGATTCGTCAAAAATCTTATTTCATTCCACCCTATCCTAGCCTTTGAATTTCCAGTTGTTCACTCCAAGATTTTTAAACACTTTTGGTCATCCGAATTTACAATGCCCTCTAGATTTTCCACTTTTCAACGACTGTTCATTTCCTATTCTTTCACTTACCCTAACCACCTGCACCGTCAGATTTCCAGGAATCACACAACATGCACATTGTTGCAAATCATAATACGGGTTATACCGTTCTTTGTTTGTTCGTCTTATCCATACGCCACCTCCTGCACGACCCCAAAGATCCTGCTGAGTGTTTTAAGTTTAGACATCTTATTCGCTGTGAAGAGAGTCGTTAATCAATTCCAACCGCAATGCATTCGCACCTTTCTGAGGCGTAAGTTAAGATTGGATTGATGAGTGTCTTGCAGAGTGCCTAAAGGGATAAGGGACACTTGGAGGTGTCAACTACAACGGGCGAACCCGTCACCTCAGGAAGTTTTAACGAATTTGTTCATTCTGCCTCCCATGTGGGATAAGGGACAGGGTTTTATTTGAAACTAAAGTCTGATGTAACACTTATTTGCAGCTATTTGACGTTCTTTTACCTCCGATCCGATAACTGACGTACCTGAAAAAGTAACTGAATTTTGACCGTTTTGGCAAGAATTTCTTTATGAATACAAAATGTTGCACGAAAATGTTTAGGTGATTTTCTGGTGTCGTGCTGTTTAATTTTGCCTATTTTACCTTTTAAAAAATATCTGTTTTAACTTTTGCAAAAGCATAAGCTGCTTTCCGAGTAATGTTTCCGCTATTGACAAAGATTATAATCAATTCCTTATTCATTATTGAAAAACAAATAGCTTTGTAGAGGAATATAATAGTAAACATAATTAATATAAAGATATTAATATATTTTTGGACGCTACATAATTTATAGTGCGATTATAGAATTTTTGACAAAAAGACAAGAGATGTTTGGACAAATAGAAATCCCTCTTCTGGGGGGGAATCAACGCCCAATCTCCCCTTCCTACTGCACGTTGTGCATTTTATGGAGGCATTCGTAACTAATTTTCCCATGTGCCATTTATCTACTTACGTATTTTCATTGCAGATTATTATATTAGTATTTTATTGCTATTGAATTATTGAATTATTATAAATGCTATTGACACATTTAAAGATTCATTTTTCGACGTTTATTTTCAATAAACGGTTAGAATGATTTCTTTAACTATCTCCCCAAAGTTGGCGAAGTCTTCATTAAATTACACTACTGTTTGGTCGATTGATACTGGCACAGGCATGGCTTGTTATTACGATATAATATTTATTTCCACTATTTCTATTTTCTACAGAGGCAATACCTTCAAGATGGCGACGACAAGCCGCTGAAGAAGCGGTTACAAAAAAAGACGACAATTTCGCCCTCGAGCTGTGCAAAGACAAAGAAGCCGGAGAATGGTTTCGTCTCGTAGCCGGCGAAAGGAAATTCTGTCGTGACGTCATTCAATGTACGGATTCGGTGAGTGACCTCCCTTATGCTAATATTTTCCTTTCGAGTTTTTGACAAAAAAGGCGTGGATATTTATTTGCAAACCGGATTTCACTTACAGTGATATATGACAATGATTGTTATCTCTGACTTTGACCTTTAGAAGAGTTAGAAAGACAACTCGGAATGAACGAAACTTAGGGTTGTGTATATTTTGCCAGGCTAATTGTCTGTAACCAGCCACATTCTCAGTGATGTCATGGTAGTTTTAATAAGTGCAATGAGTGAGTATGGCCAACCTTCTTTTCCAAGAATGTATCCAAGGTACTGACATTCCCTTTGGGCGAACTCTTCCAATGATGGACTTAACTCATCGATCTATATAAGCATCGCGAGTTTCAGCACTTCAACATGACGTTCATCATTTTTATCAGCTTATGGATCTCGAAGACCTGCAACTTATTGATAGGGTCTTCTTTAAAGTCCAGGTGATGCAGTCACTAGATCAACCCAGATAGAGATAGCATATTGTTGTAATGACTTCTCTATTTTGTAATTTTGTGATCTAAAGTATTTTTGTCGTATTTGCGACATAAAGTGTCGTAAATTATTGTTATTGCAGTACTAATCGAATATTGCTTTAAGTGGAATTGTATTGTTCTCTTTGCGAATATATTAATGAGGTCGATTCCTGTAAATAGTCTCATTCATTAAGCCTCTTTAAACGGTAATTTATTCAATTCTTTCTTCTTATTTTTATTTTCCTCCCATCGATGGTAGTGGTCATCGCCCTCACTGGGATTTCTATTTTGGATGCATCGAGACGTTTAATGCATTTAACTCATTCTCTCAATTATTCGGCCAGGAGTGATATTATGGTAGCAGTTTGTAGTGATTACACAATATACCTGTTTTCGACTCCTAATAGCATAAAGCACGTAGTTCACTTTTCTTTTTTCTATTGGCTGGCGACTTTACCGCTTCAAGATGTTCGCAGCATTCTACAATATAGCAACATTTCAAAGGCTTACAACTTTTTTTAACAAGGTGGTGTGTTGTCTAAATCCATGTTTTGATTAGTACGAAATATATAACCTTTTGGTCACTTATGAAAGCAACTTTTTGGACGGGTCTGTACTTAAAAGAAGTGTCTTTTTTATTATCTATTTTAATATATTAACTATTTATGTACATATTGAGGATTTTTGTGTTGTGTAATACCGCGGAATTATATAGTGACATCGAGATTTTAACGTATCTTTTAATTCTTTATTGCTTGCACGTACGGTCAAAAGTTAAACAACAGTCAAATGTATTACATTACTCACATTTACTGCATCGGTCGCGTTATGTATTGCATCTCCGTTTCCAATATAGGAATGCCGCTTTTCGACGTCCTTGCGGGATTCCAATGAAAGGTATTTCTGATGATGTCATACAGAGAGTGTGTCCAATCCACTTTCACTTACTTAATTTTTGCAATTGTGACCTCGATCGGGCGGTCGGCTTGTTTTCGCGTAGGCTTTCATTCTTTATTGTGTTGATCAAGTACATTACACGGATTGGCTGAGCTTGTATTAAGCTAATAAATTAAATAAACCTTATATATAAAAAATACCAATAAAAACCATTTTCAGAGGTTAGGAGACACATTTATTATTTTTGAGTGATTTTCTTCGACAGTTGAGAAATAGTTCTCCATTTATTAAAGTGTATAGAAAACTATAATGTATATTCACCTGTATATTTTCCGTAGCCTATTTAGCGCTAGTCAACTGATTACAGAAGGAAATTCAAATACATATTTTCACAATATCACACAATACTATGAATTGATATGAATTGATATGAATTGAATAAATATGAATCACGCAAAAAAAAATAGTTAGCAAAAAATAAAACCCATTAGCCCCTAATGGGTTACATATATTACGTGATCATGTTATGATCCACATATGATCCACATTAAAAACCACAGATAATCCACATATTACGTAATTATCGTTTTTGGTAATTTCGACCCTCCCCCCCACCCCCTCCCATGTGTCAACAGACGTAATCAGAGGCCTGTCCCCCCTCCCCTTCCCCCAAGATAACATAATCCACGCGAACTAAACATAACATCAAAGAGAACGAAATAACTGAATAATGTTTAATTATTAACAATGACATTAAAGGACGTATGTCGAAGCTTGGCACCGACATAAGGGAGCCCTTAGAGGTTCATTTACTGGAGACACCTGAATGAACCCTTAAGGGATCCGTTATGTGAATGAACGTATTTCCGTGCAGGTTTAGCCAAAAAAAATTGCGATGCGGTGACCAAAGTTGATTACGTAATCAGGACGCCCCCCCCCCTCACGTAATCTAGCGTATGAGTCAGCTCAAACCCCCCTTCGGGGATTACGTAGTATGTGGACGACCCCTTACGTATTTCAATAAAATTAATTGACATTTAATTGATTACGCTGACAACTAGTTAATAAAACTAAAATACCTTAAAAAATCCTATTATTAAGACTTGTGTCCAGGGTGTGTGTGTGGTGTGTTGAGTATACGGGTATGGAGTGTGAACATGGGCGTCTAAAATGTCTGATATATTGTGCAAAACTCTTGTATAAATAATAACAATAACAAGTAAACATATTGAAAAGAATAAAAAACACGACTGCCGTTAACTATTTCCAATATAATTATTTTTATTACTGATATTTATGAAATATTCCGGAATTTACAAAATCAGACCTTTTATTTACCACAAAACTCGATATATTTATGTTAATTTATTGACATTTGGATACTTAATGACACAGGATGACATAGCGATTCTAACAATACCACACACCTTTAAATCGGTTTAAGCACTTAGAAGTTATGGTGAAATGAAGAACGGAAAACATATATAGTTAAACCCTGAACAGATTACACTCCTTTTTTTGTTGGGCAGTCGTGTAAAAATAATTATTATCATTTTCAATCATTGAAATGTATCTTGTAACATATGACTGCGTACTTTACGAAGTTGAAGGCTTTTTTATTGGCAATAAATTGATCCTCAACAGCGTCTGTCACAATATTAACGAGTGCCTATGCAGTGAGCATTTGTCTGATTTGTTTTGTGAAGTCTGACACCTCGGCAAATGACAACATTCCAGTCATCACTGCAATGAGGCGGTAAACGCCTGCAATCAAAACGTGTAATAATATTTCTCGTATTGATGAAAAAAATATATACATTCCTCAGCTATAAAACTGATAAAGAACAGATCAAGAGCTGCCGTTCCATACACCGCAATAATGTCGGCACGACTGAAATGTATGATTAGCGATTCTTTTGATGTACATAGATCATTTCTTTTTATTTGCTCTGCCCCCTTCTTTCTTTCAATTTTTATACACTCTGGTGTACGAAAAATACAATATACATACCTGGGAATCAATACGAATTGCAGGTACCAGTGCCATTTTAACAGGAGGAAGCGAGACAGAGCTGCTGGGAGGGACCATAATAGCAGTATTAGGGGTTCGATTTTTGAATAGAGAGAGAAATATATAAATATATAATAAATAATATTACCTCGAATAGCGTCCCTACAAAGAGGAATTCCTGGCGAATGCCTGCGCGCACTGGTGCGTATCGGTGCGGTGTTCAAGTTAAAACTTACCAACTTATAAAATATACTTCTAACTGCTTTCGGCTGCTTGCTAGAAGTATACTTGCAGTTTCTCGTTTCTGGGGATCAATCGGGTTTCTGTCATATTTGAAACTTCATTTACACAAAAAATACACAAAACAACTTTTTTTTTAAAATGTATGCTGACGAAGAGTCAATTCATGGTTAATAATAGTGGTTATGTCAAAATATATATATATATACGTAGTAAAAAAAGTAAGACCGTTAAATTCAAAGAGCAAGAAGATAATTCACAATTTCGTCAGAATGTAGGTGTTTTTAAAAAAAACATTGAGATCAAAAACTATAAAATCCTAAAGAGTTGTAAACCCTTCTTGTTTAATTACTTTGTTTCTATAAAATATTCGAATTAATTGGGACCAAAATGCCGTAAGGTTTTGGAGATAGACTACATAAGCTTACCACCAGGGAGACCAGACAGGTTAAAACTCTCTGCCAGTTATATATAATTCTCGCGAATAAAATGCCGCTCTATCTTATCGATAGGTTTACCACTCTATCGGCGCACGCCTGTCCCCTCAGATCAGAGGGCAATAACGTGTTATCCATCCCTGGTCCATAGCAGCGACTGCCCGTATCTGGAATGCTTTACCGAAAAATGTCAGAACAGCCCCCAGCAAATCTACATTAAAGGCTAGGCTCAAGGCCACCTTCATCTAAACATAACCAACATAGCCAAACCTCCTCCCCCCTTCTTCATTGTTCCATTTTGTTCCTTCATCTCCTTCATTGCCTCTGCGTTTTATTTTATTTATCACGTTTTTTTTTCGTTATTATCATTTTTTCTGGGTTTCAGTTTATTTTGTCATTTTAATATTTATTTTATATAGCCAACTTGTAATATATAGTTATAGTAGAGCTAATTGATATTGCCTCAAGGCAATAAGCTTGCCTTTTTCGTGAAAATTAATAAATAAATATTATTAATAATTTTAGCCACTTACATTATGTAAATAATCAAAAAACAAGGGCATACGCCTCTCAAGAATTTTATATTCTTTGACTTCAATAAATTATTTTTGCAAAACTTCTATAATTTGCCCAAATTCTGAATTCACTCTGTCAATTTAAAATCGTTATTTTTTTATTGCGAATGTAACAGTTTTATCGACATAACGACTATCGCTGATTATGAAATCACATTTTATTAGTTTGAATTTTTAAAAAAACACAATTTTGGAATCCACATTTTCTTTGTAAAAAAACTTTTAAATAAAAATGGAAGATGAATCTCAGAATCGGTCCCCTTAAGTCGACGTAGAACAGCGACGAAACAATAAAACCGAGTTGATAATTATGCAACTGTAAACTGCCGACTGACTAGGGGCCTTTCATAAGAAGCCAGTTGGTCTCTTTTCGATGCTAGTATAGCTTTAAGGGTAATTTCTTGATTTTACAATGTACCCGATTTCCTAAAAAACTGTTATACTTAAAAAGTGGTATCAGAGTCAATAGTAGTATGCGGCGGGCAATCTTAGATTTTTCTCATGCACCAATAATGAGCGATGTCTCATAGCTTGCAGTACATAATGTGTCGAAATCGGTGCATCCGCGCCCGCGGCGTGACAATTGTAGTGTTGGATTAATTCACACGATTTCTTAACTTCGCTTACAATCACTATTACTTTTAAACCGAGAGATCGCATCGGAGAGACCTACTTACACAACGACAAGTTCCATCATTATCTACGTTTTAACTTGCTGAAAATGCTGAAAATGTTGTTTTCTGTTATTTTAATAATAATAATGCTAACATTATATCATTAGAGGTGGATGTCGTTGCCTTTCATCAAGTTTCTTTCTCCTCTTCTTCCTTGAATTCTGACATTTTTTAACGACTGCCCTATACTAAAGGAATGTAATGAGTTCAGGGTTCATCTATGTATGTTTTTCGTTTCTTTATTTCATCAAAACTTCTAAACGCTTGAAGCGTTTTAGAAAAGATGTAGTATTGTTAGAATCGCTATGAAATCCCAAGTGTCATAAGGTACCTTAAATGTCCAAATATCAAGTAAGTATTTGTCTAAATGTCCGAATGTTAATTAACAGAATATATCGTGTTTAGTGTCAAATGATAGGTATGATTGAGTACATTCCTGAAATATGCATTGATCTACATATATAGATAAATACATAAACCGCAAATATTTCATAAAATAGCCGTAATAAAAATATTTATATATAAATTACTTCCCTTTCTACAGAAGTCGCGTTTTTTATTTTCTTTAAATATTTACTTGTTTTCGATGACATCTCGATACGTTCCTTTTATACATAATAATTGTTTTTGACTTCTTTATGTAGGTAGTAACGTCATGCAAGTCCCGCCCGTCGCTATATTTTACTCTGCAACGTTAGGCAATTCAGTCTCATTCGTAGCTCGCTGACCTAAAATATTTGCATGTAGGTTTTTAATTGCAAATATGACCATCTACATATCCATTTCTATTTCTTTACGTATAATTATGTACATATCACAAGTCTTAGCATCCGAAAGAAGATTTCATTTGGAGAAAGTTTACAAACTGTGAATCTATACAAGCATACAATCTATATATCGATTAGTGTTTCTGATTTCCAGATCTACCGGAACTCCTTGTTTAGTATTAATAATGGCGACACGCATCTTATGTCATTATATAGGAGCATAATTTTTGCATAAATTGTAGCCTTAACAAATTATTCTAATCATCAGCGCTACAATCATTAATTTTCTTTGGCGCTTTCGCTAGATCAAGTTCAGTTTTTTAAATTATGATGCTATTCGGTATTTCCACAATAAGTATACTATTGAATTAACTTTTTTTTCGTGATTGAATATCTTAATCTATTTATTGAACTTACTTATATTAGGGCGGAATAATAAGCTCAATTTCTTGTTTAGTATAATATATTATTCTAATATTTAAAGTGGAAGGAATGAAATAGCTTTCATTGTGGCCAAGAGAGTCGTGATCAAGCATTATTATGTGCGTATTTATGAAGTCCTACAAAAAAATAACGCACGAAAAAAAATGCTTAAATATGTTTTGAATCATGAAATCGGAGACTATCACGGTTGTTTGACATTATAAATAAGATAAAAAACGTGTTCACTGCGTGAAGTTTGTAACATCCGACGTTTCGGCGACGTTGCAGCCGTCGTTGTCCAGGGTCGACTACCCTAGTCAACGGCGGCTTTAACGTCGCCGAAACGGCAGTTGTACAAACTTCACGCAGTAGATTCGTTCGTAACTTATTTATAATATTTTGATTTATTAAAAATTTTGACCACTGTGATATTTGCAGTTTTCCCATTTTAATGGGAGTTGCACCGCACCTACTATAGAACTCTAATGGACAGGAATTAATTGATTTGACAGGAAATGATTGAATATAAAAATCTGTTAAGCAAGGTCCGATGGGTAGCTACGGTGGGTGTCTAAGAGTCTTCAATCGCAACTCCTGCATCTTTATGACAGTATCCTGTGAAGCGCGTAGTCGTGCGTTGTCGTGCAGAAGCAGTGGCTAAGAACGATTTAGCCAATTATGTTGTTTAATCGCGAGCCTCTCCATCATTATTTGCATTTCTTGACAGAACTCTTTTGCGTTAACTGTAGTGCCGGAACTCAAGAAGCTGTAATAAATAACAACGGCACAGGACTGCTAAGAGCTTCTTGTGACTGACCGTACATTTTGTACATTGTTCAGCTGCATCTCCTAAACTGAACAACTTTGACGAACGCTTACGGTTATCACACAAATAAATATATTAAAACGAATAAAAAACACGACTGCCGTTACAAAAAGTAAACTAATGTATTAATAATGATTTTCATTTCGATTTGTTTATAAAATATTTGAGGTTTATGTATTCATCCATATAGATAAATGCATATTTCTGGAATGTACTCAATCAGACCTTTCATTTGACACTAAACACGACATATTTATATTAATTTATTGACATTTGTTCATTTAGACAGCTACTGTCTTGATATTGTGGACAGTTAAGGTACCATGTGACACTCGGGATGATATAACGGTTCTAACAATACCACATACTTCTAAGTCGGTCAAAGCGTTTAGAGTTATAATGGAATAAAGAAACGGAAAACTTACATAGATGAACAATGAACACAATAAACTCTTCTTTTGTTGGACAGTCATGTAAAAAGATCCAGTAGTCATCTCTTTATATTGGGTTAGTTCAATAAATTAAGTCAAGCGTGGGCGCGTTTTTTCAGCTGTCATTTAAGTCATACCAACTACTCGAGTTTTTTTACTTTGCTTCTTAATTTTACTCAAATCACTCAATATTTTTCTGTCACCTATGTTTAAAGCGTGCAATAGATTCTCTACCAGTACCGTATACATGACAAGAGTCGCTTCGATTATATTATTTAAATACTAGTTTCACAAGACAAATGGGAATTGTGAAGGGTTTTATTCGGAAATATTGGCCTTATTTCCTGAAATTTTCAAATTATAACACAATTTCTTTCCACTGTCAATTTGCAAACTTTGGCTATAACTTTCTGTGAATGGAATCGGGAGATAGACGAATTTTCTGAACATAAACAGTGATATAAATGTCCTGATATTTTTGAAAATCGCTGAGGTGATCGGGACATTCCGTAGAGCAAAAGGAAGGCAATGAACAATTAAGAGGGTCTCCCTTTAGATTCAGATTCATTTTATTTGTATAATGTTAAACAAGTCATACATACAGTTTAACAAACATTTTTTAAATTAGAATACTTTAGGAAATAAAAATACAACTAGAATAGAAAACGAAAAAAAAAACAAAATAATGTAGAAGAGGAAATAAAAGAGAACTTCAAACTACATATACATAATAACAAGGACAAATTACTAACACTTTAGTCACAAAGCATTTTGCTAATAGTTTGCTATATACTCAGTCTGCGTACAACGTTATCAAGTGTTTGTGACGTTATTAACCTTTCTTCTCCGAATATTTAAACATGAACATATTGATTTTAAATATATCTAGGCTTATAAGCAGCGTAAAATTCAAAATAAATACAAACAACTTAGAATTTTGAATTTCGTTTTTATAAAAAGAATATAGAATTTCGGGTTTAATTAGAATTTTAAAAATCTCCATTTTTTAAAGAAATTTCATTTTTGTCTCCCAATAAGGCTATTAGATATAGACTTCAAATGAATATATATATTTAAAATATAATAATACTGAATAACAAAGTTGCTGACAGTTTTCTGCGTTTGTATTAAAAAAAGTGTCCATAGTGAGACCCCCTAAAACGCGTTATTTGCGGAAGACCAGATAGACGTCGAAATGCGGAACGAGGAAAGCAGCGATAGATCGACTTCAGTTCTTTTTCTTCTTCATTTATTTCAGAATACTTTACAGATTGTAGGAACTTGATACTAGGCATTGGGCACGTTTAGTATATCAACGCTCTGAAAACACGTTTGATAGGTTCTCGAAATATGGTGTTGAGAAAAATCATAATTTATGACATGACTCGCGATGGGTTGTTGTTTAATGATAGTTTCTCTAGAATCCCGACACTTCTTTGTTTATCCCTCTTCAAGAATACCTATATCTAACCCCAGCTCTTTCTACCGCCCCTGCTTCCTAAATTTCTAAACCATCAACTTTTTTCTAATAAATTATTTTAAACGACTTTCGACGGCGGAACACTAATGATCATTCATGTGTGTCAATGTCAATGTGAATTAATTCAAAGAACCTTCGTCGCTAAATTATGGTCATTACAGGTTATTGGCACATGGATAGCTTTCCTGATCGTGCATCCGCATCGATGCGGAAGTCTTTTTGGGTTAATTTAGTATGTCATTTTTATAAATTAATTTAGGTACCTACGCGTTGTAATTGATTAATTAGAAAGTAAACAAAATTGAATTAGATGGCACATCTACAGGTTGAGTTAGTAATTAGTGACATCCTTGAATTGGTTGAATCAGTACGAGCAAATAGAAACTGTTGATATTTTTTTTAGGAAAAATATTTAAAAAATGTTTTTTTGAAAGAAAAAATATTAATTTTTTTTTTTCAGTAAATTTGAAAAGCATGACTAATAAATAAAAGTTTGACATGCGTTGGGCGCGTTGCAGCATCTAGCAATAAGAAAATTATCGCAAACAAACAATATTCACAATATTTTACCTAGGCTAGGCGACTAGATTGCGCAACGCGCTCAGCGTCTTATACCATTTTTCAAAACATTAAATTTTTAAATTAAAAAAAAATATATTTATTTGTTTGTTCTGATTCACCCCTTCAAAGATGTGACTAATTAAAAATTTACCCTGAATAGTTTTATTGTCCTTAAAAGGAGCTATGTTAAAAGTATGAGATAGGGTACACATCTTAAGGGGCCTGCCACCTCTTTTTGGAACAAATAAAACAAGACAAAAACAAAATATAATTTCCATGACATGACATATTTTGCTCCAACTCTGATAACCGAATCTAACATCATTTGCTTAAAGCATCGGCTCATGCTTAACTGGTCGGACGCCAACAACACCTAACAGGCATTTTGCGTCGTTTGACAGATCCGCGCGTAGCCGATTCAGCCGGCCCCCATATTATTATATAAATATATAATATACATGACGAACAAGATTAATTACTAGGTAATAAAAGGGAATTCATGAAAAAAACGATATTGTTAGTTTTGGTCGATTCAAAGCTGGCTTCCGACCGGTTAAGTAATGCTCGCGTACCTTTTTCATTCTATAGGCGAGTCTGCGATGCTTAATGGGTGTCTCTAGCCACAGTATACGAAACAGTAGCTTCTCTTAGAACAAAATTGATATCGAAGCAAGTGAGGTCAGGAATCTTAAGGGCTACCAAAAATCGTAATATAATCACTCGTCTTCTTCTTGCAGCATCGTCCCGGCCACATTTACGGTGCCCCGTCGATGCAGATGCTATTATGCTACCGATTTGTTCTGAGAATACCATATGGCGTCGACTCGTAAATCTCCACAAAAAAGTAATAGAAAGAGCGGACACAAACTGCACCCACAGCGCGTCATAGCCCACAGCGCCGTAACTATGGGCCTAAGGACGCGACATGACTTACCCCTGGCCCCACTTCAGTCGCACCCTCTTCCCGCATTGCCTTGTCGCTCTGGAGTGGACTTACTGGGTGTTATTATACTGCGCTCAAGCCAAGTATCCCATGGACAATACTTGAGCAATGACTAGAAATGTTAAACGCGTCACATCTCTAGTTCGTCACGTTTACGGAGTGGTTTTGCATATTTGTTTTTCCTCTGACATGTTCTGAAGTCATCCACCAAAGAAATATTCTAAAATTATCCTGTATCCAAACATTTAAAAAACTGGGAATGTGTTGCAAAATATGAAAATCCCAAGAGAGTAATTTTTATATTTTTTTTTTATTTTATCCGGGACAATTCGTTTCGAAATTCGGAACCCCTGTCATAAACTATCAGCTCGCATCCGAACAGCAATTCCATCAGATCTCTTTATATGTACCATCAGCAGCGTCTTCGTATCTAGGTCTAACCTATATTACTTAACATATAATAAATATTAATGACTGTTTATTTCTTTTCTCACATATAACTTTATTTATATTATTTAATCGAATTTTATATTAAATTTTTTGCAGATTATATAATGGAATTGCATTTTATTAATTATATTATCTTTTAATATTTTTATTATTATTATTATTATTTTGAAGACCACATTTTAGGGCAATTTAGTGTTATTAGCTTTATACTAAAACTTGTACATTTGTAAGCAATCAAGCAATCAAGCTTGATTGTAATATTAGACTCCTGTCCACCCTAGAACGGGATAGTCCCAGTTGGGTGACAGAATCAAATAAGCAAAAGGTTAAGGTTTTGTCACATAAGGTTTCTGTTAGTTTTGTAAGCAAATCAATGTTTTATAGTAATTAATTCTTAAATAAATAAATAAATGCAAATATTGTAGCACACTAGATCAATATGTTGGTTTCAATGGAAGCGCTGATCGATCGAACCCCAGATATCTTAAGATGAAGATTTGTATACATATATTTTTAACCGTAGGTACCTAAAAATAAATCAAGAACTCATCATTTGAACGAAATATATGGGAAGTATTCTATATTGAGCAACTATTAAATGATTGATACTCGTAGCACCACTTTTGTAACTTTTACGTGGATGTACTTTCAAGATAATATAAAATGCTTTCAAGATAATATAATAAAATACTTTCAAGATAATATAACTATTTTTGTAATAGTATTTATTTGTGTACATAACAATATGTAAAAATACCCAGCCTTCTCCAAGTCCAATCTAACCTATTCTATTTATGCTCTGTGCTTCTGTTTTGCTAGTCATTTATCGCAGAAATTTGGTTTTTTGAAAAACTTATATTTTGCGTACGTCGGTAAGGTGCCTACCCTTTGATACTACTAGATGCAGACGTGTCAAACGTACTCGATACTACTAGATACAGACGTAGCTACGCTAGTCCGGTTTACACATACAAGTTTACCGGAAGCGGAACTCGCGTAACTGCGTGTGCTCGTCAACAGTAGGTGTAAAATGTCATAAGTGGAACATACTTCCGGTGTAATAAGTCGTGAGAAATTATGAAATTATAACTTCTATTCCCATTACTAAATGCAAATGCATTATCGTGCAATATCTACATACCTACATGCATAGATAAGAAGCTATGATCAAGGGACAAACTCTTTGTTAATTTGTTTCCCACACTTGGTCCTCCATGCGGGGCCTTTGTTCGTGTCTCTCATAAACTCTGTATTACCTACAGGTCTTGCAATTAGCTCACGGCGGATAAAAAACGGAGACTTATATACGGCGAATTCTATACAGAGTAGCGCCAGACACTTCCTGCAGGCCCCTCTTCACCAGTATATGTTGACTCTACCATGTCTGTATATACTGGAATGTTGTGACGTTATTAAAAACAATCCGGATATCTACTCTTCACGAAGAAATATACATTCAAGAGCTACGAGGAAAAAACTCATAAACTGTCCCTCAGTGAAGACAGAAATATGTAAAAATGGACCAAGTTCTGTTGTGTTCAATATTTTAACTCTATTTCACACAACATCAAGTCAATGCAACAACCAGGATTCAAACAGACATTAAATCACTGGCTCAAAAATATATTTTTTACAGCAGGAAAACCTTTTTAACCGATAATGACGAATAAATATTATAACATATTCGTATTCTAATTCTCAGTCATTTTATACCTATATATATTTTTTCATTCTAGTTCTAAACTTGACAAACCGTAGATAACTTAAAAATTCCACGGTGTTGTTATAATTTAAATTCAAACTGATATTTTACTACATATATAGTAATTGAAATTTACTATAATCATTTCTAGATAAAAATTCTAATTAAAGTTGTAATTTTTCTTAATATGTTTAAACATTAATACTTTTCGGATTTGTTTTCATAAAATTTGTGAAATAAAAATATATTTAATTATAGTAAATATTGTACGCTTTATAGGTAAACTGTAATTACATACTATAGTACCTATCGATATTGTACGACCTACTTACAGTTCAAAAAAAATAAATTATTAATTAATATATGACAGATCTGAAGACAATCTACTGCTCTCGATCCCTGGTCACAGTAGTGATTTCTTCTCGCACTCCTTCTCCGTACATGGAACCCGTCTCTGCAATGCCTTATCCGCACGTACAAGGATTGCATCTAGTTTAATTTGCTTCAAACGCAGGCTCAAAGAACACTTGAATTAACGCTTTATATATAAACGTTTCCCTATTTTTTCCTCCCACTTTGCGTCCCTTGCGTCATTATAGGTTTATTATTATATATTTTTTTATTTTTTTTGTGCTAAATTAAAATGTTTGAATTGCGTTTATAAATTTAATTTATTAGTTTTATCTTATTTTTACCGCATAATATGTTATTCCATTAGGTAAAGTTAGCTGTAAGATATTGCTTTTAGGCAATAAGCTCGCCTTTTTGATTAATCAAATAAAGCGTTTTATTATTATTATTATTATTATTAATAACGATGTTATGATAATTTGTCACATCCCTCAGATATATTTTCACGTACTTTCCTGTGGTCCTCTCTCGCCTTGCAGACTACGTCGATATGCACAGATGATATGCTCCGCTGTCATCGCATACATTTCACAGCCCCGGCATGCTGCCTCTCGCTACGCCCAGAATATGGAAATGTCAATTAATATTTATTTAATTAAGAGGCATTTCCATATTCTGGGCGTAGCAAAATAGGCAACATGCCGGGGCTGAAAATCTTGATATTGACTGTGCAATTCCCAGTGAGCCTGTCATTCGCAGATTCCTTACAGGGATTTATAATGGATGTCGCCAGCATACATTTTGCCGTTTTACATCTATCCTTTACCCAGTTTCTTTTCCTTTCGCGCAGTTGGTGTCTTTCCTCCTGTCTCTGTTGGTGTCGTTTTTATGACACACGTGATGCCCTCTCATGTTAGACTCTGTACTGTTGATAGTTTCTTAGAAGCCGTGCAAAAATCGCTTCTTGGCCACCTACGTGGAACTTGAAACTCGGCGTGCCCTCGTCATCAGTGGGTGCAAAATATCACGAAGTGGAACACACTTCCGGTGTCATAAGAAAATATGAAATGAGTCATAACTCTACTCCCGCTAATAAATGCAGATGCAACATAAAAACTTTTGTTGTTTATATGTGGCAATATCTATGTATACATCCATAGATACGAAGCTATTATCAAGCGACGCACTCTTATGACGGTCATACATTTAATAAGTTGGCGAAAACCTTCTACATGGCAATTCTATTGTAATTGTAATCTTGACAATGTATGACTGTAAACGACTGTAATTAAAAAACTATTACATTCGTATTTTCAAAAACAGGACTAGCTCGTATTAAATAAGAAGTTCAATTTATATTCTAAATTTCTTGCACTAATATATAAAATTAATGCAAATACATGTGATTTTCGCGCTGTTGTATTTTTTGCAATAGACATTTGTATAGTCGATATCCTTGAATTTAACGAATTTATATTTATGGCAGTTTGCGGTTACGAAATAGTATTAATGACTTTTCACATTTTACTTGTATAAGGTCAAGCTCGAACGACTTTTTAAGTTTTCGTACGGATACCTAAAACTTGTCTCGTTGTCCTCAGGGTCTGCAAGGTCTGCGCTGTCCAGCAGGATTGTACTTTGATATTGAGAAGCAGACCTGCGACTGGGACTTTGCTGTGACTAACTGCAAGTTCAAGAGCAAGGAGAGGAAGGTGAAGCCTCTCCTCAACACCGAGGAGCCGCTCTGTCAAGATGGGTTCCTGGCATGCGGCGACAGTAGCTGTATTGAAAGAGGACTCTTCTGTAATGGAGAAAAAGATTGCGTTGATGGATCGGATGAAAATACTTGCGGTAAGTTTGTGATTGATTTACGTGTGTAATTTTCTATAATTTTAGATTAGCAATCATTAGATTAGTAAGTTCAAATTCAGGAGCTTTCTTAGATTGTTGATTATTCTTCTTCGTATGTATATATGTCCATAAGTATGCACATAATTCTATCTTCCTGGATTTCTACAAATATCACTAAGTAGATATTATGACTTTCTAAAATTATTTTTATACCTCTTTACTCATACGAAAGGGCAATAATATATTACGCTATCCGAAACGTGGATTATTATTATTAGCATGGGTATTTCTTTATTTAGGAAGAAAATCCACTTCTGCATAAAAGAACTGAAAGTTCTTATCATGATTTCAGCTTAACAATAATCACGAATCAAGGCCATTCTAATCACGGCCTAACGGTCACAGGCTTTTGTTGTTGTTCCATGATCAATAGTATATCCATAGTCTAGAAGTGGGAAAAATATGTTTGGGACTATATGGGATTTTAGAGGAACAGGCAATAATTTTCATAAGTATTTAGAGTGAGTGTAGGACACCATAGGCCTCCTGGTTTAACATAAGTATATGGTCTGTCCAGGTGTGTTTTATTAATATCACTCCAAGGCTTCGAGTAGAATCTACAAATGTCACGCTTTTGAAAAGGTAAGAGATTGACTAATATCGTCAATATGACTTCATAGATACTGCACGATAACAAGACGTTATATTTAATATTCTCGTCTTTGATCTGTGACTGTTCTACGCGAGCAAAGCCGCAGGCAAATTCTGGTATCAATAACATTATGAATTTCGCTGTTCTATTATTGTGTTTGGTTTCTAATGGAGAATCCAATTGCAGCAATGTCCGCTTGCAAAATAGGCAATTAACTACATCAATTAGTACTAAAACTGGATGATACGGTCGTAGTTGCAGCTCCAGCCGCCCGCAACTGTTACAAAACCGCTCGCGGTCGCAAGGAAAGCGAGTAGCGAGTACGCTGCATTCCAACCGCAACCGCACCCATTCGCGTCGCGGTCGTCCCTCTCCTCGCCCTCTCGCCTCGGGACACGCTTCCTCTCGCATTGTTCCTCGCTTTTGTCAGATAACTGAACTGATAAAGATAAAAGATGATAGGCCTATGCATACGCAAGTGCTTACATAAAAAAATAGTGAAAGGCTGTTTCGTCTATAAAGCAGTCGGTATTGGTTTAGGCAGAATAATGAAAATTGGCAGAATCCGAAACCACCCTGGGCCTGTCAAAATAACAACAAATCACTTAAGTTAAAAATTTAAAACATGGCCATCCCTTTCAGTTCAATAAAACTACTTGAAATATGCAAAACAAGTCGCATACGTCTAATATTCACGAAAATATATATCAACACTCTCATACAATCAATTCTTCACCTCCATCCTCACACTTCTTTTTTAGAATCTGTATGTGGGGTATGTAAAAATATATAGTTCTCGTAGCCTCGTTGTTCTTGTAGAAAACAATTACGTATTATGCCCGGGAAATTCAACTCTGACTGATATAATTATTTAAACCGATACTGAAAAAGCTGAGACAATCCTCCTGATTTACTAAAGTATAGACACGTGCATCTATATTTAAACTCCAAGAAAGTAATGCACCCATGCAATTCCCTTTCATTTTTTAGTAATTGCCATGTCTTATAAGGGATAAGTTAAATACTTCGCCCCATCTTTTATATTATAAAAACACCTCTAGGTTGACATATTATGTGAAACACCTTGAGATACGACATTTTTCAAGAAACTCAGTGGCGCTAGACTATAAAGGTATAAGACCGAATATTGAACCGTCACCCATTTGCCAAAATCGATAAATACTCCTAGTTTAAACTGGCTCATCTATGCTTTTTCTTAAGCCATTTGTTGCAACGGAAAAAATAACCTCGTTCGCTTTCGGGGCTGTCGCGGCGGCTATGTCGCAATGCACCTCGCAAAAGATCACTCACTCGGCATACCGGCATACCGGCATATCGGCATTCAGCATATCAGCATATCGGCACCTTGTCGCGCAAATCATGGGAAGTCACTTGCACGATTTGAAAATGTCACAGTTTCAAGCGATTCGTGATTACGTGCAGATTAAAATCAACCTTTGCAAATTATAATTTGCAATAATTATTGAAAATATGTACCTAATAGGGATTCGGACTCTTGTCATTAAAAATCATTTTCATGTTGGACTCTATTATTCTGAATTATTTTATACAACATTTTAGCTCCTGGTCCAAGCCTTCCTTTAATCGTGTTGCACTTCTATACACATTATAGCTATATACTAATAGCCATAACTTCACAAGTATTCGTATTCACGAGTAGTTGCTACATATTTAGCTATGGTTTTAAGAAATTTTACTTCATCCATTGGGTTCTTGATCTTTTTGATAAAGTAGCTAGGTACCTACGTTATCTTCTCCTCCAACATTATTTTATATGAGCTATGATCTGGCTTAGAATAGGCCTAAGTGACATTGCCAAACAAAGTATCTTTACTGTTATTATCACAATTTATAAAAGACAATACGACACTGAAATAACAAAAGTAGCCCATTAGCAGGCAGTCAACGTGCTAATGCGTGAGCGCGTCGACAGTCAACACCTAGGAAGTGCTATTTAGCCCATTTCCCCGAGCGATTTCTTCAAAAGGCAAATGCAACTATCGGATCAGCACCGTCTCGCGGCATCGGTTCTAAAGCAGCCGACAAAAATGCGAAGCGATTTCGTGAAAGCCGCGAGCATGTGTGTCACGGAGCGACTCGTGCTGCCGAAACACGCCGAATCACAGGCGAAAGTTGTCCACCAACTAACTGACAGCCGCTGCCACAACCACACAACTCGTAATACTCAACCTAGGTACGATAGAACTAATAACCCGAATGCACCACTTTCAGCACGTGAGATTGAAAGAAAGCAGACGTTAGTATGCATATATAGACTTCTATTTGAACGACCTAAAATTTCAAAGATTAGACATTTACATAGCACTATTCAAGCAAAGCAAAGAATATTCTGAACAAAGGGAGTCAGATTGTATTGGATGAAGAGATTAAATGCAGAAATGGAGTAAATGGCACAAACTAGAGAATAATGGCACAGCAAGACTTTAATCAGACTAATATGAGTGCCGCCAATGGCAGAGCAACTGCTGGGTAGTAGACACAAGGGGAGCAATTTTAATTCTACCACACTACAAGAAGAATTTTTGATTAAAAAATTTTTTTTTAAAATAGATAAGGACATCAGATAACTCCTTGTTATTATTCCTGCAAGCTATAAAACACATTTCTGCAAATATAAATATAAACAAAATTAAATCCAATCTAAATGCTAAAATGGGGTTATTGCCTTTGATTAAAGTGTGAAAGCAAGCGTTTTGCAATACTATGAAATCGTGATTATGCACAAATGAGTCCGCAGCAATAACTCAGATAGGATGGATCAAAATTTTACGAAGAAAAGTATCTATATAAACTTTCATATGTCTTATACTTGCACTAGTCTACGTATAAGCAAAAATTGAATATTACAAGAACAATCAACGATCCAGCGAGTAAAGCAAAATGCAATATATGATTAGAGGTGGAAAATATGATAAAGATATGGAAAAAACAAATCATGGACTTAGAAGATGTACAAAAGAAATAACAATAAAACTCCCTTTTGCAAATAAAACTAAAACAAAAACGCTCTCGGTTCTCAGTTTACAAATCGTAACAAGAAAATAACGGTTGTCGTTCTATTAACCTTGTTTGAGCGCTCATTTCTATTAAATCGTCAATTTCACACTCTGATACCTCAATGGCCATCTAAATGACTCTATTATAGATTTTAATTTCTAGTTTATAGACATTCGATTCCGGAATTAGAACAACTCCAACATCTATTTTAGAACAGCAATGCATTGATTTTATTTCCTTACTGCTTTAGGCTAGAAATTCATGAAGTTTTTGTTTTTTTATTGAAGTGACGTCTGTGTTGCGGTAATGTCATCAACGAAATGATTGGTTATCAAAACACGCTATTGAAATGCGGTGTTTAATAAGACAAAGTCGTGATAACCGATGTTGCAAGAAGTGAAATCATCAGCGGGGCATAGTTTATCGAGAGAGGAGAGGCGCCAGGCGAAAGTGGGCATACTCTCACTTTCAAAAATAAATAAATTACAATTTACGCGATGCATTCGCCTTGAGACGCTTATTTGCATACCTAAAATTACGAGATATACGAGCACAAAGCGAACGGCAGGGGACAGGCGACGGGCGCTTTGCCGACCTTCGTCATTTTTAACATGACTCAGTTGAATTTCTGAATACCCTAAACTGCACAAATCGTCTGACCCTTCTGTCCTCTTATTTCGTGATTTAAATATACTCTTCAAATTTAGTATCATTTGCATTTTCCAATTATATTATTCTCTCATATTCTCTTTTTATCTCTCGCACCCTCCGCCCTCCTCTCTCTATCTGTTTCTCTTTACCCTTCTTAAGATTCGTCAATAGTTTAATAGTAATCTCCAGAAATACATACACTACTCGTTAAACTATTTTTAAAATTCATGTTCAAGGCTACAATGGGGAAAACTTTCTAACATTCTATACTTTGAAAAAGCCACAAAAATTCTTGACATCTTTTGGATAAGGGTTTTTTTTGTCAGTTTTAAGTAGGTCCCTAAAGTTCAATTTATCATTGCTTGGTTTACTATTATTTTCTTTTCTTTCGACATTGCCGATATTTAATGAAAGTATTGGTTAACCTAATAACTTTCAGTGCTTTAAGATTATTTCGCCTATCAAAATGCTCGATCAAATGTAATTTCCAGAAACCAATAAGACGACAGTACTGCAAATAACATTGCTGGATAAGACTAAAGTAATAGTAAAGAATTCATATGTATTCAGCTGCAGTGTTTAAAAATATGGCTAACAAATTCAAAATTAAATTTTGTGTCACACGTTACTAATATGTATCTTCCTCATTGATGTTTCGTCTGCAATGTCCCCTAATGTTGGATTTTGTTTTGATTTCCCATGTCAAATCGTTGGTTTTTATTTTTCTTGATATTTCTTTAACTAGATATTTCTTATGTTCATCACCTTTTCTCCTCTCTCCTGGATAAATCGGGCAATACTAATAAACGAATTGTCTTTCAACAGATATCGAGAATGATCCGAATCGCGCTCCGCCCTGCGACACTGGCGCATGCATCCTCCCTGACTGCTTTTGCTCGGAGGACGGCACCCTTCCACCCGGCGATTTCCCCGTCGAAAGGATCCCGCAGATGATCATGATCACCTTCGACGACGCCATCAACAACAACAACATCGATCTCTACAAGGAGATTTTCAACGGCAAGCGCAGAAACCCGAACGGCTGCGCTGTCAAGGGCACCTTCTTCCTCTCTCACAAGTACACCAATTATTCCGCTGCGCAGGAGATGCACCGACATGGACATGAAATCGCCGTTCACTCCATCACGTAAGTAGAATGCTTGTTCATCTCCTTTCGTTGCTATCTTCTCTGGAACAGTACGCTTTAGTTTAGCTCTATATTTAAAAGTCTTATCTTTAACAATATGTTTCAATATCAGCTGTACCATCGAAATCATCTAAATTTAGTTGATCCTGCATGATTGGTTCCTTTGTAGCTTCAGGAATATGTTTTAATAAAGTCCTTATGACCGAGAGAGTGATCTAGCTAATTATGTTTAAATAGAGAATCCATAATGTTTACTTAGTTATTTGCCCATTACGATCTTAAAGTCATTCACCACGAAATGTGGATGCACAGCCTTTTATCCAGATGTAAATAATGTCAATTTTAATATTATTTCTAGATAATTTCAACTTTGATTAGTAAGTTCTATTAGAGGTTATATTTTGAATTCATCTCCAACATGACCTTAACAGTTGTTTATTTCTATTTTTATTATTCTTTATTATGTTTGTATACTTGATTAAATAATGAATTCATAGTCTCTGATATTCAATTACTTTCTTTAGCTAATGCATTAGATCTGTAATGGTTCTAACATATTTTATTTATTTTCATAGGCACAACGACGATGAGCAGTTCTGGACCAACGCCACCGTTGACGAATGGGCCAAAGAAATGGCTGGTATGAGGATCGTCGTAGAAAAATACTCCAACATCTCTGATAACAGCGTCGTTGGCGTGAGGGCTCCTTATCTTAGAGTAGGAGGAAACAACCAATTTACGATGATGGAAGAGCAGGCCTTTTTGTACGACAGCACGATTACTGCACCTCTGTCCAATCCGCCACTTTGGCCGTACACCATGTACTTCCGCATGCCGCATCGGTGCCACGGTAATCTGCAGAGCTGTCCGACGCGCAGTCACGCCGTCTGGGAAATGGTCATGAACGAGCTCGACCGCCGAGAGGATCCCTCCAGCGACGAATACCTACCAGGATGCGCTATGGTCGATTCGTGTTCGAACATCCTCACAGGAGATCAGTTCTACAACTTCTTAAACCACAATTTCGATCGCCATTACGAACAAAACAGAGCGCCGATGGGTCTGTTCTACCACGCGGCGTGGCTAAGGAACAATCCAGAGTTCCTCGAGGCGTTCTTGTACTGGATCGATGAGATCCTAAGTAACCACGACGACGTATACTTCGTGACAATGACGCAGGTCATTCAGTGGATCCAGAACCCGAGGACGTCCACGGAGGTGAAGAGCTTCGAGCCCTGGAAAGAGAAGTGCAACGTGGACGGCCCGCCGGCCTGCTGGATCCCCCACTCGTGCAAGCTGGCATCCAAAGAGTTGCCCGGAGAGACGATCAACTTGCAGACGTGCTCCCGCTGCCCCAACCACTACCCCTGGCTGAACGACCCCACGGGCGACGGCCGCCTCTAAGTCAATCCCACCCCTCGCCCTCCCCTAGCCATCCTCTCCCCTCCTCGTCCATGACGTCACAACCGTAGAGCGCATCCTCGCGAATTTTGCGCTGTGGAACATAAAATTATTTATAATTCGTGTAGCGGGTGTGTGACCCAATCCCCTTCTCGTAGCATAAGTAAACCCCAACCTATTGTAATATAGACACATTAAATAATTTCTAGGATTATTCAATATCTTATGTGATTTTAAGTCTGTTTCGAAAATAAAAAAAAATACAAAATTTTGTTTATGTTTTATTCGTCCTTATTTGCTAAGAAACCCTAAAATATCCATATATCAGCCACATTCCTTAGATAATTATGCTGATTTCTATTTAGTATGCCCACTGGAATGATTTTAAAGTGCCCGGAATATCAAGTTTGGACAAGGCCACACCTGAATCGGCAAGGCACGCGAATAATACCTGAGATACGTGTTTGGGCCCATGCGCAACGTGAAAGCCCTGACGGTTATTAATATTTTAATAGTCAGACTTATACGCAGGCGTGTAATAGCAGTATGGACTTCGACCGCGGAATTACCGTAAATTTTAAACCTTTTCTTTTAAAAGTCACTCAGAACCAACGTAGGCACTATCCTGAAACTTGATATTGACCTCAAGAGAGAAATAAATTAATTAATAGGCTATCGTTATAGAAAAGGATCGGTAATACATCTTACAAGGTTAATTGTTGGAGTGCCACAACCGTGACACTCCAATAAGACTCAGAAAGTAAGCTCGCCTAATCACAGGAGTGCCTAGCAAGGTGGGCTCGGTTTCACTTTACTCAGCACATTAGTAATACAAACTTTTACATTTAATTTATGAATAATGTAGTCTGGGCTCAGACAGATGTATGCCTAAATTTAGAAGAATATAGTGGTATTTTCTGGGTTGAAAATTATATTTCTTTTGTGATCTTGCAATTGAATGTATATGTAACAATTAAATAAATAAATAAATAAACAAAATAAATTTCAAACCGATATAGATTTTTATACTGATAAATTCAAAGGGTTCTAATTGGCTATATGTAAACTATGCTAATGATCCAGGTATATAATAGCATATTATAAAGCATTATTTCAAAAAGTGTCCTAGGTCAGGTCTTGCATCTAAACATTTATTAAAATCGTTGATAGTAAAATTTATCGTTTTTAAACATACATGAGAATGGTGTCATATACAAATTAATGTTACATAACCGAGACAAAATAAAAATACTGTGAAAGCATAAATATATATTTACAAAATTAAATGTCAAAATATTAACGACATTCATCACTGCAGGTGACTCAATAATATTTACTTAATTTATTGTATTTAGGATCGCATTATTTTTCTAAGATATAAATTATAAGATTAAAAACGAGGATAACGTTTCGTTTCACAATTTCATACTTCATCACCGTCTCCTTTACTAATAACTGTTCTTAACATAATAGAATGTATTAATCAATCAATGAAATCTCCGTTTGCCAATTAAAATTCAAATTATGTAACACTTCAAAAATCAATTTCGCTTTGTGTTATCTGGGTAATGTGTGAATTTCATTTGGCCGACTTTATTGAATACCAAATGTCAAAGTTCGCAGCTAATGGTTCACAATCGAGGTCATAATATTTTATTGATGAGATAAATTTATGTTAAATATTATATAACATTCGACGTGTTACTGGCCCACACTTAAAACTGTTTTTATTACCATTTATAATGCATAAACGACAATAATTTGCTATATATTTGAAATTGTAATAATACCTAATGCATAAATTCTAATATCATTAGCGCTTGAGTCGTTTACGGGGTTTTAATTTAGTGTTAATATTTAAATGTAAAAATAATACAAATATTTGTATTAATTTTCGTTTATCTTTAGTAATAGGGATAGCTTAAATAATATGGATATATATATATATATATATATATATATATATATATATATATATATATATATATATATATATATATATATATATATATATATATATATATATATATATATATATATATATATATATATATATATATATATATATATATATATATATATATTATATATATATATATATATATATATATATATATATATATATATATATATATATATATATATATATATATATATATATATATATATATATATATATATATATATATATATATATATATATATATATATATATATATATATATATATATATATATATATATATATATATATATATATATATATATATATATATATATATATATATATATATATATATATATATAAATATATATATTTGAAGGGTGAGTGTTTCTAGATTAAAAAGGCCTTGTAAACCTACATCTCTGTTCGCAAGTCAAAGACAACCAACCAATTTCGTTTAAATATAAAGCAATCCCTAATTCAACCAAGGGACCCCTTTCTCCACTATGTACTATGTATGTAAGTGGCTTTTATTATTATTTTCTTCATAATCATCCCTCTAATCAATTCTATAAAGAATATACACAAAAAACTATCAAATATTTATATATATATATATATATATATATATATATATATATATATATATATATATATATATATATATATATATATATATATATATATATATATATATATATATATATATATATATATATATATATATATATATATATATATATATATATATATATATATATATATATATATATATATATATACCCTGCAGGAAAAGTCATCCTCTGGCTGGAGAAATTTGCAGTGAATATCCCCATTCATAACAACGATTATACAATGATTAACTCGATAGTATTTGCAACGTAATAATGTTATCCAGATTGGGATAATTTTGCACTACTTTTAATGTATGTATGCATATGTGTATTTTTCTTATTGGTCGATTATGTTACCATTTAGCCCTTTTGGAGTTAATGAACAGTGTTCTACTATATTTTATATTGGTCTAGAGATGTTGTACACGCAAGACATTGAGGCGTATGTAATTTAGCGCATATTGCGATTTAAAACCCTCATGGATAACGACCCTCTGGGCAGCTTTTATGCGAGTGTACAGTGTACTAAATGTTAGGAAAATATATCGCACGTTATGTACATATGTATATTTTTATTGCACAAAGCATAACATGTATGTACATTTTTATTGGTCAAAACATAGAAACATAGATATTATATTGTATAATTAAAATATATCACAATAACTCAATTAAATATGACTTTAAAAAAGTACTAGGTACTAGGTTATAAAACTCACTGATAAATAGATTAAAATTTGATACAAAAAAGTTATTAGTTAACACAAAATGACAAAAGTTATTTAAAAGGAGCTACAAATATGTCAAAGGAATAAAGGACAAAGAGGATAGAGTCGGAAAGGTGATAGTCTCTACCTTACTAGGAATATGATTTGACAGAAGATATCCTTTTACCTAATGACTTTATGAGAGTGATAAGTGACTGAGCACTTCAAATTGTCAATGTTAGCTGATTCCATAATCGAGCGGAATGTAATTTAAAAATTATTTTCTTAGAATTAAATGTAAGAGAATATTACCCTAACTGGAACATAGAAAAAGGTGATGGATATAGAGCGACATTGGCAGAATTAATCTAACAGATATGTCGGAGATTTTTGATAAAAAAGGACTTTGATTTAGGCTCCTTGCTTTCTGTTAATTCATTGACATTATTTTCAAGAACCAAGAGCTACCGCGAAACCTAGCTTGTCAATGTTAAGAATGTGACAATATTGTACCAGTATAGGCAAAGGCTAGTTTTCTCTATCTGACAACGTCATGGTTTTCGACATGGGCGCGGTGTGAGGAGCATCTCGTCCCGAAGGCCGAAACTCGTTTGCGCGACAAAAGCGCGCCGCGCACCGAACAGCTGGCGGTCGAGCGGGCTTTCACTGCTTTCACTATCACCGAACGGCGCCGCAGCAGCCGCCGCAGCGCGGTCAATACCGGCCATGAGGAAACGAACACTGTGCGACGACCTCCTGGTCAAATCGTGACCGCTTGACATTTGGCTAACACTTATGAAACTCTCGACGCGAACGAATGCTCCTCTGCTGCGCATCTTATACTTTTTCTTTGTCCGTTATAGCAGCTGATGTGACAGGTTTGAAGCTAAATTAAAATGTATTTTTCGTACAGTTACCATTGCATTAACAATCGAAAACATACATATATAAATTGTCTAATATTTATAAAGTGATCAATAATAAAAAAAACAATAATATGTACATAGACGTGGATTATAGTGTCCAAATCTACCCCCGTCCACCAACTGCCCATCTCTAACCCCCGCAATATCGATAGTCTTATAACTACCACCGAGAAGAAAGGAGCTAGGTCCCTAAGCTTAGGGTTCGAAGAAGAGGTCTATATGATCGGCAGATAGGCCGGCTCCCTTTTCTCCATAGATAAGTTTTATTTATTTATTTATTTATTTATTCGTTACATATACATTCAAACGCAATAGCACAAAGGAAATATAATATACAACCCAGAAAATACCGCTATATGCTTCTAAATTTAGGCATATATTTGTCTGTGCCCTGGCCAAATTGAGCATTAATTATATGTTAAATTTTGTATTCCTAATGTGCCAAGTAAAGTGAAACCGAGCCCGCCTTGCTAGGTACTCCTGTGATAACTTCCGCCTTGCTAGGCACTCCTGTGAGTCTTATTGGAGTGGCACGGTTGCGTCAAAAACAAAAAACATATTAAATTTTATATATATTACCTAATAATTTTAACCGCTGATCATATCAAACTTATGCGATACCCCCTTTTGCCGTTCCGACGGCTGCCGTGCGCATTCCTACGAACTTCGTTTTTATTATTGTAAATATTGCCCAGCATATGAAGGTAGGCAAATAATTACCTATCCGACCCGAAATTATTTGCCTACCTTCATATCGTTATCGATTATTATTATATAGCCTTTATCTTTATATTACTTCTTGATTTTCCCTCCAATTTCGACCATGGTTGATTGCGAAACCAGCCAAACAGGCTAAACGACCAAAATGCCAAAAAGCCTACCGTGCCCGTCCCATGTACTAGAATTACGAAAGTACTCAATTTATAGTTGAAGTTAAATGTGGATTAGTACTGTAAAATATTATTATATAGACAAAGGTAAGACCCAATAATATTTTTAAATAAATTTGTATATTAAATGACATTTACATTAATATTAATATTTTTTAAATCGCAGTAGACGCAATTGCAACATTTCATTATACATAAATATCGGAATGACTGTACATATTTTAACTATGTATCTATTTAATACACGCGTATCGTATATATTGATCAAACTTAAAGAATTGTAAATCCTGTGCCAAGGCGTACAACCTCATAATTCACTGATAAAAATAGACGATACCTTTCAGATGGGCTTGTAATGCCAGAAGAAACTTTTAATTTGATCCACTGTATATGCATGAATGCCTGTCTGTTTTAACTAAGAAAGATGAGGATTAAAAATACATATGATCATAAAAGGATAAAAATACATTATCCTGACTAGGGGTGTTTGCTTGAATTGCTTGAATTCGATTGTTCGTGTGTAAATCAATCAAATAAGCTTAAATACATATGTGCGAGACAAAACGGTAAATATTGAATGGCCCCGGAAGCGTTCCAACGGTTGAAATGACGTCGAGTCGCGCCATTTATATCGAAAGTTGCCCCCCTATAAAAAGCGTCAATGACTAAATAATCCACAGATTTAATTAACAGTGCGGCCATCTTGACACACTTGTGGCTTAAAAGAAGCGCCATCAGTCTGCTAGCGATCTAGGCTAATGAACAATTTAAAAATATGTATGACAATGGCATTCTTGTTTTTTGAGGGAAAAAAACTAGCCCACAAACATAATGTAGGCATCTAGATACAAACATATTCTTTTATTAAAGAATTTGTTTAAAGGATGACACTTTGATGAAAAAATAAAAATAATAAAAGCCACTTAAATAGCTGGAAGGTTTTCCCGGACTGGATTGGGAAATGCTTATTTTAAATGAGATGTATGTCTGTTTGCAATGTAGGTTTAATGGGATCCCTTTATCGCTAGCGAACGATCGCCCTTCATCCACATCTCAAAAACAAAGCGTATCCTTTTGCAAACCAAAATAAAATGTCTTTATTAAAGACAAATTAAATCAAAACCAATGAAAAAAATCACAATCAATTTTTTTCATTGTTTTTGCTCTAACAAGTAGCTTTTACTAATTTAATTTTAAATAAAAACATCATCCTATAAACGGATTTCTTTACGAACCTTATCATATATATATATGTATATATATATATATATATATATATATATATATATATATATATATATATATATATATATATATATATATATATATATATATATATATATATATATATATATATATATATATATATATATATATATATATATATATATATATATATATATATATATATATATATATATATATATATATATATATATATATATATATATATATATATATATATATATATATATATATATATATATATATATATATATATATATATATATATATATATATATATATATATATATATATATATATATATATATATATATATATATATATATATATATATATATATATATATATATATATATATATATATATATATATATTGTTATATTTGATAAGGTTTGTAAAGAAATCCGTTTATAGGATGATGTTTTTATTTAAAATAAAATTAGTAAAAGCTACTTAAAAAGTAGCGAAGGAAATCCCAGCTTGTATTGGGAAATGCTTATGTTTGAATGAGATATACTTACGGATGTGCACGACTTTCGACGGTGCAATGTAAGTTTAAAGGTCCTTTTGCAGTCGACTAACGATCACTATTCATCCATATATCTCATAAATAGGGCTTATCCTTATGCAACACAAAATGCCTTCAATTGAGACGAATTAAGCGAAAAAATAAAAAATTATATTGATCACTTCGGCAAAGCCGTTTTCTAAATGAAAGTGACATTACGAAATAATTCAAATTTCGAATGCCACCAACATTTAAAATATGATACAATTGGCTGAGTCTCTTATCAACGAACCATTAAATCGAAATAAAAATAAAAAAAACGTCCATATGCTCAATGAAATGAAAGAAGAAACTTCAATCTTAATTTCTGGCAGAGGAGTTTATAATAAAGATTGTATAATGTTATCAAAATAGGGTAAACCTATATAAAATTGTATAATATTAAAAAATTTTAAAGAAATATTGTAGAAAACAGTATAATATTGTTATATTTGATAAGGTTTGTAATACTTTACAAACCTTATCAAATATTATCAAATTTGTAATACTTTACAACCTTTTATATATATATATATATATATATATATATATATATATATATATATATATATATATATATATATATATATATATATATATATATATATATATATATATATATATATATATATATATATATGTATATATATTGGTATATATATATATATATATATATATATATATATATATATATATATATATATATATATATATATATATATATATATATATATATATATATATATATATATATATATATATATATATATATATATATATATATATATCCAGCACGTCGACACTTGTTCATGGACTTTAGCAATTTAAACTACTCTTGTGACTTTCCAGTTACCAAACTTAAATTACCTTTCCGGGTAGGACGGTTTGAGTTAAGGTTGCCATATCAGAAAACGCCCATAATAAGTGCTTCAACGACTAGGTTATTCGTTAGCGTAATTATATTTAAATTAATGGAGTTTATTATAAAGGTGACAAAATTAATCTGGACTGTAATGTAAGCCAATAATATCATTTAATATTTACCGGGCATTTATTTAACAGAACTATATTGCAGAATATTTTCTTTGTGCTATTACATTAAATCAGATTAGCAATACTGCATGCTAATATGCAACGAGATGCCCTTTTGCGTCCGCGTTAATTTACGAGTCCACACCATGGCATGTCATGTAGTCAGGCTGCGGTCTGTTAACCTGTTGTCGACGCTGACATCGTCTCTCCTGCTCTGCACTCTAATAACCTTGGCAGAAGCAGGAAACGCCAGCCACATTTACTTGTAAATGTCGAGGCGGTACTGTGCGATTATAGATACGTCATCTGGTACAATTTCCGCGAAATAATCACATTACCTAAGCAAAAACGTCTAGGTGCTCAAAAAGGTAAACCCACCTACGACACAAAAAGTAAATAATTTAACCAGCCAACGATAGGTTTTTATTCCTTCAAACGATTTTTTTTTAATGGGCGTATAACATTTTGATCACAAATACGAAAATTTGTATTTTTTTATATTTGTACATATAATTAAAATCCTTTAATAAAAACCACAAAAACTAACAACTCGTGTATTATGTTCAATTTCACTAAAATTGGGTTAAATTTCAAGTTATGGTGATTTTAATTTTTCAAACTCATTTTTCTCCATATAATAAAGTTGTAACTTTTTCATCATTGAGAGGGAGGGGGGCATATTAAGCGAATGGATAAATTTATTAAAAGCGATGAATTCGCAAAACTTGTAATCGTTCGGCGAAATTACACTTCTTTGTATCATTTGCGAATAAGACATTGAGCGACTGATATTATCATGGACGTCAAAGTTATGAAATCCATACGTAACTGCGATATGAAGTTCGCTATCGAGAGACTGAAAAATAAACCCATAGTTACCAAACTATTTTCTGGGGTGATGATTGTCTACACGAGCGTTACATACATGTATTGCTCGTCAAATTACGTATGCATAGGGTTATAAGAGCAACTGCTTATGGACAAGAAAATCAGTTTACCTACATTACATTAATATAATACATTATTGGATTTCATCTGAGGTTTAAAGTTTTTAAGGCCCAACCGATAGATCCGCAATGATCAATTATTACATATATGCGAAAGCATGAAATTTCTCTGAGTTAACATTGCAGCTTACGTATGCAGCAGCGGCAGTCATAATTCTGACGTCCATTTGAATTTCTCTTTCATGTGTCGTGAATTTCCATAATTTTGATTGAATGCAAAGTCTGCGCCCGTGACTGAATGAAATCTGTGTCAATATAACCGGACGGCCTCAAATAGTCATTTTAAAATATTGTTATTTACACATTTTTACGAGCTGTCTAATTATCACAGGTGTGAAACCGTGAAAAACAGGTGTAACATAAAATTAGCAGCTTTAGTCTATTATGCATATACTAACCTTTCGATATTGCATTGCATTGTTGAAATTTTACAAGGCATAAAATGTGATTTTGCGGATTTGTATATGCAGGAGTTTGCAATGACGATCATTATAATTTAAGGAAATGTATTAAAAAATGGAAAGTTTTCTCAATTATGCGTGAGTTAGTTTAGCGTGTGTATGTACAACCATTGTATATGTAGTTTATTAGATTGCTCACCTATTTGTGCAACACTCTTGAACACGTACTTCTCCTCGTTTTACCACGTTAGGGGAGGTATTTCTCAACACCCTCCACCATAAGTCCCTGAACTTCACTAGAATTATATTTCAAATAAATTTTAAAATAATCAAATTTTACAAACAATATCCCTTATTTGACCTACTTAAGTGTTTATATTAGCATAACTTTCGAATACGCATTTCTATATTTTCAAAGTGGAATAATTACCTTAAATTTCAAAGTCGTATCCAGTAGGGAGGTTTATATTTGTAGGGTAAAATCTTAATTCCCGTTTCGCCCTGTTAATGGTAAACTTTCGAAAAATCATCGAATACGTGTTTTCTTATATTCGTTTCATAAGTCACTTTAATTTTAAGTTCTTCCTTGCTTTATTCCATTTAGTTATACACACACTAAATTTACGACCCCTACTAGACATTAGGACATTTTGGCAACCATTTTGGGCTTCAAAAAGCAGGGGGCGCTGTTAGCATTGACGTCGAAAGTAATAACAATTTATTGGGCCATCTATAATAACATTGAGAATGAATGGTTTTTTATAAACGACTAGTTATATACACCCAATAATTTAAACAGCGATAACAATGTTAACATTCAATTATTAGTGTCATCTATCGCATTTTTTGTATAGGTTAGAATGACATCAATAAATGACATTCTATCTACACAGGCTAATAAGTGTATCTGAACAATTAAGTGCATAATTATTGCATATTGAAACCTGTATCCCAAATTAAAAATTGACATCCTCATATAAATAATATTTATAATTTTAACAGTTTATTATTTTATACCGTATGGGCGTTTTTAGAGCGCCATCTACAGTACGTATCTATAGTGTTATACTACGAGAGTTGCCAAACTGAACATATTAATCTATTTTAGGAATATAAGCGCTATCTATTGTTTGCATTTCGTAGTAAAATACTGGTTTCCATATCGTAGTAAGCCCTTGGGCAATCTAATACGTTTTATAATCAATGGTAAAACTTCTTTAAGTCTACCACTTTTAACATTTTCCAGCCCAATTAAACGTCTATTTTGAAAATGGTGGGCCTTATTATGGTTCCTATTTTTTTTCTATTAGGCTTTAAATACATAAAAAATTATTTATTCTATGATTTTCGTTTAACTGGTGCTTGGATCGTTTATCGAGTGCCTGCGTTTTCACATGATAATTATAATATGATCAGTAGGTACTATATTTCGACTTAGAAGTTTATTGATTGACATTAGTCGTCGGTTGCTGCAGGATCCCAACAATTATTAAGCTTAAAAATAACTCTCAAAAAATATTATATAATCAAATCTGGCAATCTTGCGAGATCAATCAGAAATAGCATGGATGATCGCAAATCGGGAACATTATCATGAAATCTCATTTATGTACGACTTTATTATGTTGTAGTTTGTGTTTCTTATCCCTATCTCAATATCTTCTCTATCCCTATCTCGATGTCTTATCCTTATCCCGGTCAATGTTTTTATAGTAGTTTTCATAAAAAAAATTAATTGTAATTTCAATCGCTTGAACTATTTCAATACGTCAAACTGAATTTAATATTTGAACCGTACAAATACTTTTTAAAACGCCAGAGCTGGGCGCAGATCGATTTGTATATGGCAGATTCCTGCTTCGGAACCTAAGCGTGCGTTGTCATGTAGAAGCAGTGACGAAGAGCGAATTACCAGGCTCGTTTTGCATTATTGTTTGCAGTTCTTGAGTGAACAAATTTGCATTAATAAATGTGCCAGACTGCAGGAAGTTGGAATAGATAACACCGGACCTCATATAAAATCGAAGACTTTCGCGGTTGTTTGTCAATATAAATAGGATAGAAACGAATTTACCGCGTGAAATTTGTAACACCCGACGTTTCGAGGGCAACGGCGGCTGCAACGTCACCGAAACGTCGGGTGCTACAAATTTCAAGCGGTAAATTCGTTTCTATCCTATTTATACCGGACCTCATGTTCGAAAACTATGCGGATTTTCCACTTATCCTCGATTGACACGACGTAATGACAAATAAATAATTGATTTTAAAAAAGAGTTTCAATTAAAATTTATTTAATTTTGGACTACCAACTCACACCGAAGGTATCTAAATTCAAAGAGGCTAGCGTGGAAAAAACGCCAATTACACTGTAAAGGTATAATAGAATGTGGTTACTGTCTTGCGTGTCAAATGTGAGGTTATATTTTACCAAAAGCAGGCATTCTGCTTGTTATAGAGTCCATTAGGCTTAAAACGGGCTTCATCGCTTTTAATTAATTTGTTGGCCAAATTTGGATATTCTTTCGTTCAGATTTAGAGAGCATAGTTGAATAGAGCATACTTAAAGATCATCCTGTATCCTGTTGGGAGATTCCACACTTTGTAATCACACTCGCACTTGAAAAATCAAAGACGGCAGCTTCTCACATATCGAACTTCCAAATTAAAATAATTGCCAATGCAGGATACGGTTCCGACAAGATGTACCACCATGCGATAGTGTATAGGGCATAATGGTGTATGACCATTCCTGGCATGTAAAATATTGCTTCCGGCTTTGTAAGTTTGGCAGTATTATAACTACATGCTGCATCTCAGAACTAAACTTACTGTCTTTGCGTTCGAAACTTCGTGTCATTTTCGGTTGACTGTACGGTATCACTAGAGCAATAAGTCCGCTATTTGTGCATAAATTGTATTTTTATTTATAAAACCAGTGTAGTATTCATTAAGTAATATGTTTATAGCACAATAAAGTTATTCTATTCTATTTTTATGACGCCACTGTGGTGCATGGAGATGTTTCCTGACAATACTTTTGAATGCCACGTTAGCATGTGATCGCCATTCTAGTTTTATTGTAATTTGTCACCTTTCAAACCGTGGAATCTGCGTGCAGTGCCATTGCGATAACTCTGTATTACCGGACAATTCGTTAGGTTGCTATACAGGTTACTAATTATCAAAAATAATACCAACCAACCAACTACGATTACCACCTTGATATATTTTCAACGAACGATATACTCGTAAATGACTACATTGTTAGCGATCGATCAAACGATATTACGATTTGAATCGACAACTTACCACGCTACAAAACTACACTTATTCATATAAATTGTAACCTTTTTGTTGCTATGGGTAAGCTGGCTGCCAGCAGTCAGTTTGCTACTGTTGGAATGCAACCGCGTTCACTGTATGTAAGATTGATTGTATGTAGGGCCATGAACTGTTAGTATATAATCTTGTGGCACGAGAACTTATCATTTTAACTTATTGGAAATATGAATCAAACATCATTCTGTCCGGACCAGTCGTAAATTACTCATACATTTTAGCTTGTAGTTACGTCATTAATAATGGCGTTACGACATGATACACCATTGAGATCCAGTTACTGTCATATCATTGAGTAGAATTGTTAATGTCTAATCGACAAATCTACACGTGTATTTACGACGTAATCGAGATGTAGCATACAGATGTAAGTGTTTAATACAATTAGTCTGGCACTTTCCTTGTCATCATTGCGACCGCTGAAAGTGCGGTGCCATCTTTTTTTGTTAGATCTCACGTAGCCTTCTTCTGCAGAGTATCGCTACTCTTCCGGTTTTGTGCAAGTGACAATGTCACGCGGCATGAACAGATGGAATATGTGAAAGGCGACTTTTGAAAAATACATCCACGTATGTAAGTATATGCATGGCTTAGTGTCCCTTATGTTCGCCACGTGCAGTGTAACTATTATCAGTATGCGAGACGTACGTTTAGCATAATAATAAGAGTTGAATACGCAATGATGCCCACGTTCCATGTATCCAGCATGTCAGAGCGAATAGCACAATGTCTTCCTCACCCACACCGCACACGCCTTGTGAAAGTTTCTACCACCGGGGATTACTTGGAAGCATTGGCCCAATCTTCGCTCTTAGATAATTGTTATTAAGAATGACAACCTTGTAATGAGTTGAGTTGAGTTGAGAGGTGACTCACTTATAGCTTGGGTAAGATTCAGCTGAGACGAAACTACGCACTGTTATAATAATATAGCTGAACCTGCAAAACTGCAGAAAGGTAACTTTTGTCACTTAAAGGTTACCAGGGCCAAGGGAAAAGGGATCATGCTAGAGCCATTCCTTCTATAAGCTTGATCTGTATGTATATATGTCTATCTATCAATGAAACATAATCTTTCAATGTAATTTTAACTAATTTTCTGACGCCTGAATAATTTTAATTTTTGCACATGTATTAAGGACCGATGATAATGCAAAAAATTCATAATTTTGATCGAATGTCCTGACCAGGAACATCAGGATAAAAAGAAAAAATACTGATTTTACAGGTTAGACATATAACCGGCAATTTAATGACAGTAAATATCGTCCTTCTTTATTATTCAAAATATAGTCAGAAAAACTCAAAAGACTAAAAAGAAAATTGTTGGATAAAAAAAACCAAAAATCACTCTTTAATAGCAATTTGAACCAAAAATTAAAAAGTAAATAAATATAAAGATATTGTACAACAGCCATAGAAAGTACCCTAACTCAATATAGATAAATGAGTTCGAATACGTTTAAAATGAGAACAAAGTGATTGACAAAAAAAAGTGTGCGGTGCTTGATATTAACTGTATTGTTTGCTGATGATACAGCACTACTCTTTAGGACGAAAAAGTGATCCAGAGCAGAGAACTAGCAGAGACAATACTGAATCTTTCGGCTGACCTGCTAACGAAGTGCGCATGCATATGCTAAAATCGGCCTACTAAGTTACTTAAAATACAATGATAAACACATCATTCCTAACCACAAAATCTCTACTACATCGAGCACAGTCCATGTGATAGCCCGAAGAAACACACGGATTGCGCGGATACTTCAGATTCCTCGGTCCCAATCTGTACAAAAAGTTCATGGATATGTAAATGTTAAATAAAATGAGGAACGCAAAGAAACACTTTAGCGTCATGGCTCCTCGATCTGGGTAGAGAAAGCACTGAATCTTAAATTTAAGGCAATGTTGACTTTTGTCTGCGAGTGTCGATTGGTGTGTCGGCGCACTATTTAGGTTTAAAAAGATTCACTCGGTAATTTTTGTAAGTAAAAACGTTTTATACCGGACTAATACGTTATAAAATAAACAAAAAAGGCAATGCTATAAATAAATAAAAAAATACTTTTTTCAACTCACTGTGAAATTTCACAAAAGGCGAGTTTATTATCGTACGTCAATCTCTAAAGACTACCCCTACTATTACGTATTACGTGTGTGTGAACGTTCGTGTTTGATCATTTGATCGACAGAATTAAATTATAACTCCGTTTACTTTATCCCAACTGAAAATGGTAATCCAGACGGGAACCTTACAATCTAAGATCAACCTACCTAATAACTATGCCACCGATTTGTGTATATTTTGTTCAAATGTGTTTTTTAATTGCTCTTATTTCGATATTACATAAGATTACAGCAATAAAAGGTCCTTCCCGTAATAATACCTTGCATTTTCAGTCGCAGTTGGAACAGTTAACCCCAGAAAGGTACTGTAAGTTTACCGCAAAAAGTAGCGAACTTGTTTTTTTTCTATGGAGCTTCTACTGCAAAAAGCTCTGCAAAAAGGTTACCTCTAAGTCGCGCTTACGGCATAAGGTAACATACTCCTGTTTACTGTATAAACGTAAAAAAAATAAATCCGAAAGTGTTATTTATTATATACATCTTACTCTCTTTATACATCTTTTTTCATACCAATATACTTCTATTTATACGTCAACCTGATTCAGTTGAGATCTAGGGTAAACAAAACAACATTGTAATATCTACTAGTAAGTCTTTTTATTAATAGAATAGAATATAATGGAATAGATACTTATTGTAAAACTGTATGGTATAGAGGTACAGATGTTTTTGTACAAAATTTCAATTTCATGTTTATAACCGCAGGTTATAAGCACGGCACAATCATGCTTATTACTCATATTTTTAATTACGATTCTAGGAAATTAAAAAAGTAAAAACAAAAAATGACTCAACAAATAATCAATATACATTTGAAAATAATAGAATGGTAATAAAAATTATAAATAAATAGTACAAGAATAAAAACAATAAAAATACTTTAATACCGTAGTATCAACAATTGATATCTTCGATTTGTCAGATCGTAGAAGATATATGATAAGAACAGACATAAAAAACATGGTCATATTATATTTCCATTGACGGTTAAATATTCTTTTATGCTATAATAGCATTTTTCTTTTAGCCATTTATTTTAAGTGTGTATAAATGCTGGCTGTGTCATTGATTGCATATTTTTCGGAAGTAATAGTATTCCCTAAGAATATTTTTCAGTACCTTGTTGTATGTGTCTCTTGTAAAATAAATAAGGCCCTTTCTTCAGTCAATTTAGTTACAAAGCGCTAAGAAAAAGATTTCAAAGGATTTTAAACAAAATAATATGTATTCAATTTTGATAAATATCGCTTTCAATAACAGCTTGTAGTGTTATTTTAAAAATAAGGAAAACCACAGAGAAGGCAAACTTCCCAGAAGAAAATTAAATATCTTGAATAATTGAGTCGAAATCAGAAAAAAATCGGAATGTCAAATTCTGCTATTTTGATATGTGATAAAAATAATAATTACTTTTGATGAATTATTTTAATATGCATATCAATTTTTGCGCACCACCAATAAAAACCTTTCGTCTTGACTCGCGCTCCACCGGTTTTCTTTTTATAAATGTGTTTTCTTAAGAAGCACTTCGCGGGATATTAGGTAAGAAGTGTCAAATAATATGATATCATTAATCATTCTTATAACTGGCGAGGTCATGGACCACCCCATTTGAGGCCGACCCATCGACCCGTGCACGCCAAAAGGAAAAACACTTCCGCCCTTGCCAATTTCATATTAGCTTACCTTATACGCATGTCATACCTATCTTCTTTGTGGCATTGCTATCTCTGCTCTTTGCCCCGCTTTTTGCGCACATCCGAAAAGTTGCACTCGACCTTGTTTTTTTCATCCCTTATAGTAGAAAATGATCGCCGGTGGCTCTTCTACTTAATGTCCTTTTACTTTTCCGGCTGAAGGGAAAGTGTGTGAACTCGCTAACAAAAATCGAGACGAAGACAGAAATATACATTTTGAGCCCCAAACCCCCAAGACGATTAAAACTATTTCCAGATAGAAGTATGTCTGTATGTGTGTGTGTGTGTATTCCTCCACGATAGCGCCCAAATGCTTCATCCGATTGAGCTGAAATTTGGCATGCAGGCATCATTTGGTCATGGCAACAGTCATACTTTAATCTCGAAATATTGGACTTAGAGACTTGAAATTCAGTACACAGATGCGTCGTTGGACCGAAACCACATTTTGAAATTTTGGTTGAAATATCTGTTATACAAGCGACAAAAAACCGCCGTATTTAAGAAAATACTACATCATATTGGAAAATAGCCATTTTAATACCATGGAAATACTACAAATATACTACATTTGCCATTATAATCACTTGACACAATCACAATTATGGGGGGAGGAGGCCCTGCCTGCTTGCCGGGAAGTCTTGGGGTGAGACAACCGATTTTTTTCCCAAGAATTTGTTTCAGTAAAATTCCAAAATCTTTGTTTTTATTCTGCCTCTATAAATTTTGTGAATATCTCAATGTACGAATTATCACTTGCATTATCTAATATGGGTGGCTGTTCGCGAGAGATCGATTCTTAGAAGCTTATATTTCTCTTTCACACGCTCGAGCCACCCCATAACAGACATAAATAACAGACACTGAAACAAAATACGGCTCATTCAAATATTAAAATCATCCGCAAGGAAGTCCTAACTAAATACGCAGGACAAAATTCCATGAAAGGTCCTGGTAATAATATATCGCCGTCTTTAAGGGCCGAAGACCCCTAATTAATTATCAGCCTGTCATTTCTCGCAGTGGATATATCGAGGGTGTCGACCGATAACAAAAAATCGTAAACGCGGCAAGCCGCTCGCGCAACCCTCTTATATTAAAACAAATGTGGTAATCTCAAAATAATCGCAATGTTTGAGGTAATTAGGAGGCTATTAATTATTCGACTGAAAGCTTGGATAAAATCAAATACTTATAATTTTGCTAGCTATTCGAAGGAATTTTAAGTACTAAATATGATGTATTGTTAATGTTTAATCTACATATTTTCGCTATAAACCTAATGATAATGTAGTAGTAATACATATTATAGAAAATTACCTTCAATTAAGGTGAGATTAATTTAAGTTAAAAATGTAAGCCTGATTGAATAATATGTACTCTCGCTAAGCCACACCCCTTAACCCTCAGTAGGCCGGTCTCTTACCGCCGCCATTGCCTTTTAACCAATCACGGGTTAGAGTGGCGGGGCTTTAGCGAGGCTAGTGAACGATTTTGGAAAATCGAACAGTCACAAAAATACCGAGGTCGAGAATGAACGACCCTTAAGCGGCGGGATAATAGTTGTACATACGGCAGCCCTTGGCTGGTCTCGTACTCGCGCGCATAATTTAAGTGTATACTGTAACTCACGAGTAAATTGAGGGACAATAAACGTTCTTTTGAAATAAACTCTTTCACTGTGTGATCATCTAATAGAGTGTGAACCAGATACGGGAGACTACTCGGCGGCCAGGAAGAACGAGAGAACGCGAAGGTAAATAACATTTACAGTCCACAAAAACCACCCTTCAGCAGTGGGAGAAACTCACAGGAAAATAACTGATGGATTTTATAACCATAAGTGATCCATCGCAGCCGGATGAAAAATAAAGAAAAGAACCTTGAAAAATAAATTGTACGATGGAGTCGACCGCAGAAAAATCGAACGTATCGAGGCGGACCTGGTCACAAAGCAGCAGGAGGAGTGAAAGAGTTCAGGAAGTGAAAGAAGCATCAGAACAACTGAGGCGGGTCACCAGAGAACAAGCAAAGGTAGCCGCGGAAAAGAAAAAATTGGAATCAGAGGCGATAACGCAAAGGGAACAACTCCGTGCGACCGAAGAGATAGCGACGGCAAAACGCAGATCGGAGGCGGCAGGAGCGGCGGCTGCGATTCAAGTGCAACATGCAGATTTAGAAGCTGAATTGCAGATGCTAGAAGCAGACCGTCAGCACGCACTTAGAGTGTTAGACGTAGTTTCCGAAGCTTACGACTCAGAAAAAAGCGGAGAATGGGAGACAAGAAGTTACGCCGATCTTGAAGAAACAGCAGGTCGTACTACGCTGTGGGCAGAGACGCAAGCACCGCTGACTTCATATAGTGAACCCGACCAAATAAAACCACGAAATGAAGAGAGATACCGCGGCAGGAGAGAAGAAGAATCGGACGAGGCGATGCAGCACGAGGCGGGCGCGGCGGCACCTCACGGGGCAACACATCGCGCGGCGCACGAGGGGATGCGGCTCGAGGCGGGCGCGGCGGCACCTGACGGGGCGGCGCATCGCGCAGCGGGCGGCGAAATCGCGACCGCAGCGGACGCGGCGGCCACAGACGCCGCCGCGGCCGCTGGCTCCAGCACAGGAGACGGGTCCGATGACAGCGCGAGCAAAAAATTAATAAGCCAGGTATGTCGAGTAATTTCAATAGCCTCCTCGAAGCCGCAATATAACAAGGAACTTCCACACTTTAGTGGAGATCCACTTCAGTTTTTAGCCTTTAAATCGATTTTTAACCAGTCCACCGAAGTTATAGGTCTGAATGACGAACAAAACTTACTTCGCTTGCAATCCGCGATACGCGGACGAGCAAGAGATTGCGTTTCAGGGTTACTTTTATCCCCTGCGAACGTTGGCGAAATAATGAAAACATTAGAGACGTTATTTGGAAATCCAAATGTAATTATTCAGCGCACACTAGCTGATTTACGTAAAACCAGGGACCTCTCTGAATTTATAGAAGCAGAGGAATTGTTGCAATTTGCTTGCCAAGTTAAGAATCTGGTGGCCACAGTAAAATCAGTAAATAGGATTGAGCACCTATGGAACCCAGAACTTTTAGGTTCTCTTGTAGCGAAGTTGCCAAAAAACTTATTAACATTGTGGCTAGGAGATAAAGGAAGGGGTAAACCAGACGAACCGGTTATCATACGATTCGCATCTTGGCTAGAAACACTAGCGATAGACTCGCAAGATGCGGGAATAGGTCCATTAGACAGCGGTAGAAAAAATCAAGTAGTAGCGCGCGATAAAAAGTATAAACAGCAAAATCATAAAAATTACGTTCTTAACATGACTGAGCAGTCTCGTATGAAATGCCCAAATTGTACCGGCGATCATTTTCTCAGCAAATGCGAAAGGTTTAAAAAACTTTCCCTAGACTCTCGCTGGGGAGTCGTAAAATCACTTAAGCGATGCTTTAAATGCCTTGCACCTTCGCACGGCAGGAAAAACTGCCCAGCCTATAAAAGGTTTCCTCGATTTAAGTATCATTTCTTACTTACTGCCGCGGACGCGGCGCTCGGCGGAACCGAGATAATTACGGCAACAGCCGAAGGTGAAACACAGACCGGGGCTATTGTCGCGCATACAGTAGCCAACAACAGAGTCCTCTTGCAAGTTTTACCGATAACGTTAATAGGACCAAAGGGGAGAAAGGTAGTTTACGCGCTTTTAGACAGCGGATCGACGGTCTCTATAATAGACCGCGAAGTCGCGCAAGAGCTGAATATTAGAGGGCCTCCCACCAATATGGAGGTATGTGGTATAGGAAGTATGAAAACTTCTTCTAAAGGGGCTGAAACAGTCTCGTTTCAAATAAGGGGGGAATTGGGCCGTAAGGTTTTCGACGTGCAGGCTTATAGTATTGCGGCGTTAAACCTTCCGAAATTAAAAAATTTATCGGCGGCCGCCTCTGATTTTGACACTTTGACTGCGGTGAAAGTCGACAAAATATCAGATGTCCAACCGCGCCTACTAATCGGGGCTAATTGTTGGAAATTAATCGTTTCACGCGGATTAAGGTGCATTAATGACGAATTATCGTTGTCAAAAACACTACTGGGCTGGGTTCCAGTGGGACGAGTATCTGTAGATAGGCAAAATGACGCATTACATAGCTTCTGCCTAAGTGATAGCGGTAGCAATGACGCGTCTCTTCAGAGATTACTCGAGGAAAACCTCAGATTAGAGCAAGACTGGCCGAATAAAAAGCGAGAACTTGCGGACTCGGTAAGGTCTAAAAAATTATTGGAATCCACTACTTCGTTAAACGGCGGGGTATGGCACACGGGGTTGCTCTGGCGAGATGACAGACGTGTTCTTCCTGATAGCCGACCTATGGCGCTAGCTCGACTTCACGCCGTCGAGAGAAAAATGGACAGAGATCGGACTTATGGAGACGCTTATTGTCAGAAAATGGACAAGTACTTAGCAGAAGGTTACGCCGAAGAAGTAGACCCTTCCAAATTAGCCGGCCGAACTGATATATGGTTTTTACCACACTTGGGTGTCTGTAGCGCCGCCAAAGGAAACAAGCTTAGGATCGTGCATGACGCTGCTGCTAGCGTAAAGGGAGTATCTCTAAATAGCTTACTGATAACGGGGCCAGACTATAATCAAAGCATAACAGGTATACTTTTTAGGTTCCGCGAGCATCCGGTGGCTTTTACCGCCGATATTGGGGACATGTTCATGCGTATTAAGGTGATCGAGGACGATACCTATAGTCAGTTGTTCCTTTGGCGGGGATATCGGCGCGATATAGAACCTCGTATCCTAAAAATGTCCTCTTTAATATTCGGTTCTCGGTCATCCCCGACATCAGCCCTCTATATCCGAAATAAAAACGCTGAACGTTTCAAGAATCAGTACCCTCTAGCAGTGGAGGCTATCACAGACCATCACTTTATGGACGACCTTGCTTTCGGGTCTTCTTCAATAGAAGAAGCTCGTAACGTGATAAAAAACATAATTTACATACATCAACAAGGGAATTTTTTCTTAAAGGGCTGGGCGTCTAATTATCAAAGCGTTTTGAACGAAATACCTGAAGAAAGGAAAGCTACCCATAATATTGCTCTGGAGAAAGGAGAGATAAGCTCTCAACGGCTTTTAGGGTTAGAATGGTTGCCAGAAAGTGACCAACTTACATTTAATTTTAGGTTAGAAAAACTCGATGACGCCTTAAAAACGGGCCAGAGAGTGCCAACGAAACGAGAGGCTCTTAAGGTAGTAATGTCAATTTATGACCCACTCGGGGTATTAAGCCCAATAACTATCCGAGCCAAAATTCTAATGCAAAAGGTGTGGACCAGCGGTGTAGCCTGGGATGAGGAGGTCACACAAGATATTTTCAAAGGTTGGGGTGAATGGATAAATGCCCTTCGCTCGGCGAAGGACGTAAGGATTTCACGCTATCACGGCGTAACAAAGAATCCCTCCGAAAATAGACAATTACACATATATTGTGACGCGTCTCAAGAGGCTATGTGCGCTGTCGCGTATATGAGAATAGCCAGACCAGGCGAAGAACCGACCACATCCTTTATCGCAAGTAAAACCAGAGTCGCGCCGTTAAAAAAAATGACAATACCGCGTTTAGAACTGACAGCAGCACTATTAGGCGCCGAACTAGCGAAAAAAATCACTAGCGAGTACAAAATTAAATTTCATGAAAAGATTTTATGGACAGACTCGATGAACGTACTTTGGTGGATACGTTCACGTAGCTCCGACCACCAACAATTTGTCTCTAACCGTCTGGGAGTATTGGACGAACTGACTACCCCGGAGGAGTGGAGATGGTTAAGCGGAAATAGTAATCCTGCAGATGAAGCTACGAGAGCGAAGTCAAAAATTGACCTCTCGCCCGAGAGCCGTTGGCTGAATGGTCCTGAATACCTTAGACAGCCACCAGAGGTATGGCCGGCAAAGGTTCCCCATCAACCCGGGGAAAAGGATAAGATATCCCTCGAGTATAAACCATTGGCGGTATTTGCGCTACACGCTGTACCTACGAGCACAATAGATGTCGCGAGATTCTCCCAACATCGCAGATTATTGCGCGTAGCCGCATACGTTAGGAAGTTTATTCAACTATGTAGAGGTGCCACGAATAACTGCATTTTAAACGGACAAGACATTGCCAGCGCTGAAATAATATTATTAAAGGAGTCGCAGAGTCGTTCTTTTAAGAAAGAAATAGAACTTATACGAGTGAAAGGGACTTTACCTAGGAATAGCCGTTTGATAGGTTTAAATGCGTACTTAGACGAGCGGGGCTTAATAAGAGTAGGCGGCCGCATCGCAAATGCGCCGGGTATACCACACGACACTAAGTATCCCATAATACTTGACGGCCGGGATCGCTATACACAACTACTGGTGGTAAGAACTCATGAGGAGATGGCTCATTCCGGGGTTGAAACGACATTGGCCAGCCTACGCCAGAGGTTCTGGCTAATTAGTCCCCGTCAAACGGTCAAAAAATTTATATACCAGTGTATGCTGTGCAAAATGAGAAGGGCAAAACCAGTCACAGCGTTGATGGGACAACTCCCGATGTCACGTTTGCAGCATCATACGAGGTGTTTTAACGCCGTAGGCGTAGACTACTTCGGGCCGGTTCAGGTGACTATACGAAGAAAAGTGGAGAAACGATATGGCGTGTTGTTCTCTTGTCTAACCACACGAGCGGTTCACATTGAATTAGCATATGATTTGTCTACTAATTCGACAATACAAGCGATAAGAAGATTCATAGCCCGGCGGGGCAAACCAAGGGTGATAATGTCAGATAATGGATCTAATCTAAAAGGTGCGAGTGCCGAATTGAAGAAGGTCGTTTCAGAGATTGACGATGAACGTATCCGTGAACGTTTAAGTAACGACCAGATTGACTGGAGGTTTATACCACCTGCTTCTCCCCATCATGGCGGCTGCTGGGAATCGATGGTTAAGTCAGCCAAAAGAGCTTTGTACGCCATATTGAAAGAAAGAGCGCCTTCTGTGGAAATGATGCAGACCTTATTGGCTGAAGTGGAGTCAATCCTTAATCAGCGGCCTATCTCGCACATTACTATAGACAGTCGAGACCAGGAGCCACTTACGCCGCAAAGCTTTTTGTTAGGACACTCTAACAGCACCGCTATGGGTAAATTTACCATTGGAGATTTATGTAACCGTAAACAGTGGAGACAGACCCAAGCTCTAGCTGACGCTTTTTGGAATAGGTGGTCTAAAGAAGTACTACCTATGCTAGTCTCTCGACCTAAATGGAAGGAGGTACAACCTCCACTAAGGGTGGGGGAACTGGTGTTAATATTGGATCCCTCTCTAGAAAGAGGAAGATGGCCTCGCGCTATAGTAACGGAAGTCTACCCTGACAAAACAGGTGTTGTCAGGATAGTAGATGTAAAAGTCGACGGAAAAATTTATCGCAGGTCAATAAGCAAACTAGTTAGATTAGAATTGTCCGCCCGAATAGAATAAGCCATAGATATAAATAACGTAGATTTAAGGTAAATAATTCGTAAAATAAGTTAATGGCACGTTGCCATGAGCGGGGAAATGTACGAATTATCACTTGCATTATCTAATATGGGTGGCTGTTCGCGAGAGATCGATTCTTAGAAGCTTATATTTCTCTTTCACACGCTCGAGCCACCCCATAACAGACATAAATAACAGACACTGAAACAAAATACGGCTCATTCAAATATTAAAATCATCCGCAAGGAAGTCCTAACTAAATACGCAGGACAAAATTCCATGAAAGGTCCTGGTAATAATATATCGCCGTCTTTAAGGGCCGAAGACCCCTAATTAATTATCAGCCTGTCATTTCTCGCAGTGGATATATCGAGGGTGTCGACCGATAACAAAAAATCGTAAACGCGGCAAGCCGCTCGCGCAACCCTCTTATATTAAAACAAATGTGGTAATCTCAAAATAATCGCAATGTTTGAGGTAATTAGGAGGCTATTAATTATTCGACTGAAAGCTTGGATAAAATCAAATACTTATAATTTTGCTAGCTATTCGAAGGAATTTTAAGTACTAAATATGATGTATTGTTAATGTTTAATCTACATATTTTCGCTATAAACCTAATGATAATGTAGTAGTAATACATATTATAGAAAATTACCTTCAATTAAGGTGAGATTAATTTAAGTTAAAAATGTAAGCCTGATTGAATAATATGTACTCTCGCTAAGCCACACCCCTTAACCCTCAGTAGGCCGGTCTCTTACCGCCGCCATTGCCTTTTAACCAATCACGGGTTAGAGTGGCGGGGCTTTAGCGAGGCTAGTGAACGATTTTGGAAAATCGAACAGTCACAAAAATACCGAGGTCGAGAATGAACGACCCTTAAGCGGCGGGATAATAGTTGTACATACGGCAGCCCTTGGCTGGTCTCGTACTCGCGCGCATAATTTAAGTGTATACTGTAACTCACGAGTAAATTGAGGGACAATAAACGTTCTTTTGAAATAAACTCTTTCACTGTGTGATCATCTAATAGAGTGTGAACCAGATACGGGAGACTACTCGGCGGCCAGGAAGAACGAGAGAACGCGAAGGTAAATAACATTTACAGTCCACAAAAACCACCCTTCAGCAGTGGGAGAAACTCACAGGAAAATAACTGATGGATTTTATAACCACTCAATACGTTTTTATAGAAATATGAAACTTTTCAACAACTTTGAAACTTTGATTGTAAAAATTAAATTTCATAAAAGAGAATGGGTAATTTTGTAGCCACTTGCGAAGTTTGTTGTAACACTTTGCCACATATACCCAGCAAAAGCTTATAACATTTGTAATATGTCATTCTTCAGCAGCTAAACTGAAATACGTGGCTGAAAAATTTGAACAATATTTTATGATTTTTTTTTTTTTAGTAAATTACCTAATTTATACAATACATACAATACAACACAATACAAACAAGTTATAATCGTATTATTAATAAACAAGGTACATACATATATAAAATATAAATAAAATCACACACTATAAACCTATAAACCCACAAATTATAAACACAGCACAGCCTGAGACAGACCTTCTAGGTCTAGTTGGTTGTGCGATTTCGCGTCATTCGGATATGCTAGCATATTTATATGCTAGAGCTATGTTTTTCGCTATAGTAATGTTTGTTCTTAATTATTCCTCATGTACAACAGTATGCATGTCCTTGTATTTTTTTTCTTGTACGTTATAAATAAATAAATAAAAATAAATAAATAAATAAACCTATACTAATTTCAACTACTAATATTAAAAAAAAACTGTAGTTTTTGGATGAAAGAGAAACAGCCGGTATGTAAGATAGATATATGAGTTAGTCAGGTAAGATTTAGCGCCTGGGCCATCAGAATTCTTTTGTTTTACTTTGTGGTTGTCTATGCAAGTGTATAAATGAAAGGGACACAGTAAATAAGCAAGACAGAGATAGATACTCAGTGTAACGGTGGCAGGTAAGATTTTGCGCCCGGACCGTTGTCACTCATTCCTTTTACGTTGGGGTGTTCTGAGTGTTTTGTGATTTCATGTGAATTCGTTTTTACTTTCTAGCTGTGATACTGGACTTCAATGATTTTTGCTTTACCATTTGATTTTTATTGAACTTTTGATTAAAAATCCAACTTTGGATTTGAATATTTATTTATTTATTTATTTATTTATTTATATATTTAAGTCCATAAAAAATACATTTAATTACAAAAACATTCTCTTAGCCTAATATTTCATAATTAATTAAACAGTTTTTTAATTTACCTAACTCGGAAAGAGATTCAGAAATAATAGTTTGTGGTTTACCACCTCACTAGGAATAACCTGTATCGAGGTGGTACCAACAGAAATCGTATATTGCCTGCCGAAAGAGCATGATATACCCGCTCTTAGGTTTTCATTTTATTTTAATATTTTTTTAAACTTTATGTTGCAATGGTATTTACAATTAATAATTACAAGGATGGGGCTAGTTACTTTATTCAAAAATTTTAAAATTTTGAAGATACCAAATTAAACAGAAGGTATTTTTGTTCAAATATTCATAAATAAATATTCTTACATCTAATATAATACATTTTTACATCTAATATAATATATAGTTCGACATTTATTATATAATAAACCTTATTAAATATGATTTAATAACTAGTTTATTCCACAAAATCATTTCGATATACAAAATTTCAGATGTGGATAATTCTAATAGGACATGGATTAATGAGTTGAACTTTCAAATTATTGCTTCATTACACAAGCACAATTCATTCCCTAGTTGTCCCTAGTTGTCCCTAGCAAGTCCCTAGTTGTTAAACTTTGGTTACATCTTTCGTACAAAAATGCCCTTTCTCCTTATTGAAGGAATTCCATCACCTGTTAATTTTACTTTCGTGGGCTCATTTTCATATATTTCGTTACTAGGGATAATTATAGTAAATTCTTGGGTTACATAACAATAGTACCTACATTTATTTATTAAGTGTATATTAGTTTCCCTGTGATATAATTATAGTTACTAAGGCATTTTATATATATACACAATTTGTTTTTATAAGTAGGGACATAGAATATTATATATATGTTACATTTTCCGGATTATTGGTCCTATTTTTTCTGCTTCTTGAACAAGTTTGATGATTGTGCCTAAATAACCCAAAAAAAATAAAAAAATAGGTATTTCCTGTTATTACGATTGAACACTGAATACCCGGTTTAAACACCTGATTAATCCGATGTCTAGTAGATTATACTTGTTGTAGTCAATCTAATAGATAAAGAAATAACCTCTATTGTGGTATGCATGAGATTAGATTTCGCCTAAAGTTATTTTTACAGATTTGGTCGCATACAAAAAAAAACAACCAAAAACTCGTTGGTGGCAAAATGTTCCTAAAGTTTCAAATTTTCGATACAAAAAAAGCTTTTAGTTATATGTGAAATTTTATGAGTATAAAATAATAGTAAATTCTCCATAAAATATACATATGTAGTAATTACTCAGAAATAAATTCTAGACTGCCTTGGCGTGAAAATCCCACTAAAACTGAGCATTGACTACGATTATTGGATTTAATATTAGATGAATATGTAATACATGTGACTGAAATTGAGAACGACAAAAAACAACTTTATATGCGAATAATTGCTGAAGCATAAGATATATACAATGATAAGCCTATTTGGATTTTGATTAAATTTCTCACCAGGGGCAAACAAGCGGATATATATTATTTTATAACATATTTTCTGCTTTAATACTATGTTCAAAATGCATCTACGAGAATAATAATACAATCAAAGTAAGACTTTGTAAAAAGAAAGAACATGCTAGTATTTTTAGTATAATAACCGAATTCTTCAATTCAACATAGCACTGAACTCGGTGTGACATATCATGGAGGTGAGAGATAAAACATTGTTCAATCTTGTGTAGCGATGACCGACCTGTGCGAAAGAGACGAAACCACAACTTCGGGAATCCAATAGTTTCCGGCATGTTTGTCACTATAACTCAATTTTTATATAATCTATTGTAAAATTCTCGAGGATAGCTCGGAGATTAATGAGATATCCTAAATTTTTCTTTCTTCTCATTCTGATGTTCCCGTTATTCGCCATTACAATATGCAGACAGCGTATGTTTAACGATGATTAATTTGTACAATCCATACATGCATACGAAAATACTGAAACATATTCTTAACGGGTTAAGCGTCGTGAATAAAAAAATACTGTCTCGAAATTCATTGTTGTATATACACCATTTTAAAAGTACAAGGATGAGCACAATATACAAATGTCCACTTTACAAGCGACATCAGTCATGTAAGCATTACTGGAATAATTTATATAAAAGTTAGTAGAAATATACATAAAATAACATTTTATTTGACAATGAGGCTATGCGTGAGCTTTGGCGAAATACATCCCAGCGTCATTTTACTGATTATGTAATAGATAAATGGCCACTGAAATTAATTAAAAATATGAAGAAATATTTATTACACTAATCTTGATGCCAGAGCTGCTACTTCAGTTTGGCGAAAATGTGCTGACAGATACAACAGAAGTGCCAGATACGTTAAATATTAATAAATGCTAGATTTGTCCCGTTTGCCACTAAAATTGAAAAATAAAATTTTGAACAACTTTGTTATCGCTGACGTTGTTTGTTTATATGAGTCAATTTTAAGTAAATGAACATAGGTGTTCAAAAACTTGCATTTATTTATTGCGTAAAAAAGTGAAAATTCAGTAAGAACCTTTTCCAGTTTGTTTTGATAAATTTCTACTTTCTGATGAGCGATGACATTTCCAAGGAATCGCTCCTGTGTCCACCAGTAAATAAAATATTATTTTAGTTTTTTATACTGCATGATATATGTATTTAAATCAATATAAAAACCATATGAATTCTCTAGCTCAGTAAATTACAATGTTTATGACAAATCCACGACGATAGAAAGTAAATGATAATGACAGCAAACAATTTGGCTTTACCAAAGCAGTTCCACAATAAATGCCGGAGTAACTCTGATCAAGCAAGTATTTGATGCGTGGAAGAAATCACAGAATGCCATCGTTGTTTTCTGTGATCTTTTTAAAGCATATGATTGCGTTGATTAGGTAAACCATTAATCAAACTCACAAATATTTTAAAGATAAATCTTGAGAAGTAATTGCTTCACATTTAAATGATGACTTACAACAAGAACAATAATTTAAAGAATTAAAAAACACAACTCCCGTTACAAAAAGTGAACTATGCACTGTATTTATAATTAGTAAAAACTGTTCGCGTTGAAACAAAATTCAATTTACGGAAGCTTCGCTACGTCCCCGTTGACGTGTGTTTTTTTCTATAAATGTTCAGTGCTCATTCTGTGGGTCAGTCGACTGGCCTTGTTCAAGTACCGTCGAGCAAAGCTTCACGTGAGCCGGGCCTATTGACCCGGCTTTCAAAGTGTGACGTCGCAGGGCTGCTCGCCTGCACCAGGTATCTCAAAACGATTGCACGCTGACGTCGCTCTATTCAGTCGGTTGCCCTCTGTGCTCAAGTAACAAAATGATTTTTTTTTGAGATATTGGTGGTTTTTGTATTTATCCATGTAGATAGATATATACTATTTTTGGAAGGTGGTCAATCTGACCTTTCATTTGATACTAAACACGATATATTTTCCTTAATTTATTGATATTTGGACATTTAGACAATTATTTGTTTAACATTTGGACAGTTTAGTTACCCTATGACACTCGGGTCGACATAATCATTTTAACAATACCACACACTTCTTAATCGATTCAAATGTTTAGAAGTTATGGTGGAATAAAGAAACGGAAAGCATAGGGGAGTGACTCGCGCTCGTATGAGCGTTAGTCACGCACACAAACGCGAACACGTTTGTATGGATAGCGTAGATTTCTCCACTATAGTAATGATCCCCGTATACGAGGCCTACCTGCTTTTTCCTATATACATGAATCCTAAACATATTACATTCCTGTTTTTGGGAAGTCTTGTAAAAACTAGATTTAAACGTAGTACAATCATCAGGATCATTTGTTAAAATGTGTTTTCCACGGGGATCAATGTTGGTCCCATGTCAATTTCTTGCTCATATTATTTACCTGTACATTACATTTCATTACTGTACATTACACTAATTACACAGTACATTAATTACATTAATTATATAGTCCTATTTGTAGACGACACATGTGTAATATTTAAATACAATATTTTTTTACGAAGCAAAAACAGCTCTGTCCCGTGTATTGGTTTACTGCAAAAATATTGTAGTAATAAAAAAATAAAAAAACATTCACAATCTTAAATGTTAAACGGCTTTATACAATGTTGATGTTAGAAAATAATTGATAAAGAAACAACTTCTACTTGTAGATTTGTTGATGACATTGCAGAGCCGTAGAGTCTTGATCGATGCCGTATACTTGCATGGGTTGATAAATAATTCCATCGATGCGAACGCGATTTTGGAGCGCATTGAATTGTATGTTCCTCCTCGCCCTGTTCGATCGCATCGACTATTTCTGCGTGTTGTGAAAACCAACGAATATCAAAATGCATTTCTATACAGAGCGTGTCATAGATATAATACAGACTTTTCAAGTGTGGACATATTACACTCCTCAAAAAGCTCTTATAAGAATTAAATTTAAAAAATATCTAGAGCCTAGATAGATGATCACAAAACAAGTGTACGTAGTATACTTAATTTAATTTGGTTGATGTACATAATTTATTTTAAGTATCTTTATTATATTAATTCTGTAGATGTTATGCGTGCCTATTATATCTTGTCTGTACCAACATTAGGGCAATATCAACCTGCCTCCGTCCACATCTTAGTCCGCCACTGTAATGGAAGGTATTCTGCCTTGGCTGTCTTATGCGAGGGTACGTCTCAAAAGCGCAAACAAGCCGTGACAGAAATATCGATGACTTTGCCATGAAGTCCATCCAATGGCAAAGTCAAGGCGACGCGAAGCCAAATTGGCATGCAGCAAACGTTGGAGCGACGTTAAAAATTCCGGGGCGATCGACCTGTAAATAGGCGATGTAAATCTAGGCAATACGTCGTGGTTACAAGTATATACACCGCTGGCGGTGCACGTTTGTGTACTGTTGTGCCTTGCTTTGAATGCAGATGGAAATGGAAGTTTTGCATTATATGAAATACTAGCACCTTGCCTATCCGTGAGATCTAGCACGGCTGTAATTGTCGGGAGCAAATATTTATACCATCGCAAAAAGTTGAGGATATCTGCCTTCGAGCAGATTGCAATAAAACCAATGTGTAATAAATAATATTTAATCTTAACCTCTTTTTTTATATACAAATCAGTATGGAGATGTGTTTTATTGTGCCCTAGTTACGACAATTAATGTGTAATGTCAATTGTTTTACTTATTCGATATCGCAGACCAGGGTTGTCCAACATGAATCCCGCGGGCCGCATGCGACCCGCGAATTTACTTTTTGCGGCCAGCGTATTTTTGAACAAATGAAGGATTCGAGGAAGTTTCAAATTTACCTCTCATAAAATAAATTGACACAAATGTAGAAGAATTCTAAAATCGATTTAGCGACTTTAAAATAATCAAAAGAGAGATTTCCGTTTTTACTCCGCCCCTTATAATATCAGTTGAGAATATAAGCAGAGCAGACCCACAACTGGAATTGTGTGATTGGCAATAAGATCCTTTTTTAACAAGGAAGAACTGAAACTGGATTGGCTTTTTCAAGTTGCTGCCAGAAGTTCGATACTCCTACTTGCGGAACAAAGCGCTTACACCATACTGAGTCCACAATCTAAATGTACTTTTTTCTATATTTTACCTGACAATATCTCCATTCAAAGAATCATTAAAAACTGCGAAATCTATTTTGGGCCCGTTCAATTAAATTTAATTAGGTATGTATAATTTATTATGTCTCTGAAGATGTGTCAATATTTCAATTTGTGCTTCTCCATTAACTTGATCTACGACCTGTGAGAAAGCGAGTTGTTTTGATACTTAGCGCCACATTTTCGTCACACATTACTATCGAAGAGCTCGAAAGGCTTTCGCAACTTTTTTTGGTCGTGCTATAATAGATCGTGTCGTAAATCCTTGAAGTATTGATAATAGCACTGTAAATATAAATCAATATTGCAATAACTAGTTAGTGTTTGCATTGGTAACCAGAAAATTACAAAATAATTGACATACTGCATGGTGCAATTTAATTTTGGATGCAGAATTTAAAAAAAGGTACGGCGACGAGAAACATAGTTTAGCCATATTGTTGCTTTATATAACTAGTTACTTTCTTTAAATAGTTAAAGCTGTTCAAAACGACTCTGTATTATCCCATTTCTTTGCGTTTCTTCTTCTTCTTCATCATCATCTTGATTTGGTCCACTTCTGGACGTATGCCTCTTCCTTCTTCTTCCATGTCTGCCTGTCAGCTGCTGCCCTCAGCCAGTTGGTCCCTACTGCTTTTCTGATGTCGTCCAGTCATCGTAGTTGTAGTCTCCCTAAGCCTCGCTTTGTGGTTCTTGGTCTCACTGGACATGCCTCTTCAGCAACCTCGCCTCATCCTGCCTTGCGACGTGTCCTGCCCAGCCCCACTTCAGTCTGGCAATACGCTTCATGACATCAATCACCCCCGTGCGCCTTCGTATTTCTTCATTGCGCACTCTGTCGCGGAGACTGATGTCCAGCATTGCTCTCTCCATTGCCCTCTGGCATATTCTAAGGCGGTTGGCACTGCTCTGCATTAAAGGCAGAGCAGTGGCAATTCCATACGTTTACAATATATTAAAATTATACTCGTAGATATTATTTGTTTAAAAACATGTACGATAAATTAGCTTTCGACGTACCAAATTTTAATGTCGAAATGTCAAATGAACCATTTCCATTCATCGCAAATTCAAGAAACTAGTTTGAAGGCAACCTTATTATTCCTACATTTTTTTGGAAAGAAATAGTAACTATATCCAAGATATTAGAAACGGGATTTAAAAAAAAACGGTTGTGTCACCACAAAAAAATCCCGGCAAGTAGACAAGACCCACGCAAAGCCCCCCCCCCCCCTTCCTGCTTCCCAACCCAGCCTCTCCCTGCGCACCAATACGTAGCATATTTGTAGTATTTTCCGTGGTATTATTATTATATTTTCCAAAAATAATGTAGTATTTTCTAAAATAAATTAGACTTTAAATATTATTTGCGTCGCTTGTTTACGAGATATTCCAACTAAAATTCACAGCGTGATTTCGGTCTAACAGTGCATCTGTGTGAATTTCAAGTCTCTAACTGCAATATTTCGAGATTGAAATATTACAAGCGCACCCTATGGTGGACCGATTTCAACAGCAATCTTTTCAACTCTTGCCATGACCAAATGATGCCTGCATGCCTAATTTCAGCTTAATCGAATAAAGCGTTTGGGCGCTGTCGTGGATGAATACACACACACACACACATAGACACACACAGACACACTTACAGACTCACAGATAGACTTCAGTCTGGAAATGGTCTTAATTGTATTGGGGGGGGAGGGGGGGGGTCAAAATTTATATATTCGTCCCTCTGCCGGGAAAGTAGAGTGATGAACCACGAACTCCTTGTTTCATGTAAGAACGGTTGGATCAATTTCGATACATTTACTTTCAGTATTAGTATTCCATATTATATATTACCTACAAATTACATAGTATTAGTATTCAATCCAAAGTATTACATAAAATAAATGTAGGTATAAAATTATTTATTAACTAGGGTTATAGTGGGATAGTTGCCCCAGGAGCCGTCGTCGAACTTTATTTTTACACAGGCGACAAGTGCAATCTCAGCGTTCTATTCTCCTGGGGCGACTATCCCACTTTCGCGGTTGTTTGACATTATAAATAGGATAGAAACGAATTTACCGCGTGAAAATTGTATCACCCGACGTTTCGGTGACGTTGCAGCCGCCGTTGTCCAGGTGACGTTATTTCGGTGACGTTGCAGCCGCCATTGACAGCTCTTTCAGTCATCCCTGGACAACGGCGGCTGTAATGTCACCGAAACGACAAGTGCTAGAAATTTCAGGCGTTAAATTCGTTTCTATCCTATTTATAATATCCCACTTTTACCCTATATAGAATCTATATATATTAAACTAAATTAAAAAATCTGTGAAACCCATTATATATTTATATATTTCATTTTATTTATTTAACATAAAAACATTCAGTGTAGCTTTAAACCATTTTGCATCCATGATTAAAAAGAAAATATAAGACCATTTACTTGTTTTCTAAATTGTACAATAAATCTTTAGCGATTCTAATTCAAGTTTATTATATTGACGTCAAAAATCTATGTATTGGGAGAAGGGATAGAATGAAGATTGTCTGTAATTTTGTTTTTTTTAATGTATTTTATGATTTATGGTTTTATAATTAGTGAGTTATAAAATAGAATACAATATAATATAATACTAATAACAATAGAAATAAATTATTCTTAGGATGTCTCAACTTCCTAAATACAACAAAATTAAAAAGCCTTTAATAAATATAATTCAAATTCATTTTGTCAATTCACGAATCAGTTATAAAAATGAATATAACCTTATTGTACCTAGACTACTAATTTACCTATTTTGCCTATACTTACCTAGTTTAATTAATTGCCACCTGCCCTAACGGAAGTTCCTCATTAACAACTCGATTCGCTACCGGTGTATAAATATCTATTTCAGCGATGGCAAACTTCTGACATAGGGAAATAATTCATGGACAAAATGACACATCGTTATTATTGTGAAAACCGCTTAGTATTCGTTTAAATAAATACTGCTACAGGTGTGTCAACCATCCAGCGAGACGCTGTGACTCGATGCGTTAGATAGATGCGTTAGATAATAAACTTACGTTTCTATCCTCCGAGCTGTCGAGAGGGTGGTCTCGCGAGAGTGGTTTTGCACGATTCAAACATTAAATAAGCTACAATATTCAAGAATAGTGTTATATGTTATGCGTTGGTAAGCATTTTTTAATTAAATGAACGTTTGTAAGGTAGAATAGCAATGTTTCTAAAAATTATATGTCCTTTAATTATATATTGAGTATTGTGATGTTCATGATTAAATACCACAGGTTAATCATGAACTAATTTTGAAAGAGCGTCGATTAGTAACTATCAGAAAACAAGACAAAGGTAGATATAGAAGTAGACAATAAAGAAAACTTTCATGAATCCATCAAACAACAAGAAAAATACAGACTGGGGGTGTATTAATTGAAAAGACCTATATACCGATATCAGATAGTTCACATGTACCTTTAAAATATTAACTTTTATTTTAAGTATGGACGCAGATGTTTGTAAGAAGACTAATAATAAAATTTTATTTGCGGGATATGTTTCTATTTTTTTGTACATGCTGCAAATATTATGCATGATGCAAAAATCAAAATATTAAATGCATTATGCAAATATTACACTATAAGTATACGGATTTTTGTTGTATGTTTAGAGTTTAATTATACTACCCTTTACTATATGACCGTTTAATTGGTGGAAACATAAAATGGTTTATGTTTGTTATATTTTGATTTAGTAAATATGTTTTTGTGTTCTCTGTTTCCTGAATAAGATAAAATAAATAAAAATGATATGTTTTAAGACCGGATCAAAAATCCAATAATTTGAGTTAAGGTTTTTAAAGAGCACGTGATAATGATTGGGAAATGTATTCTTTACGTTTTAAATTACGACTGACAAAGATCTTAATATATCCTTTAAAAAAAGTATGTAATGTTAGACGTATTTCCATACGTGCTACGAAATCGATACAATGTAATGTTTCTACTATATAATTGTTTAGTCCGTAGCATACTTGAATATAACTCGGTCATCTGGTGTACAAGTGAAAACAAATACGTTCAGATGGTAGATGGTAGAGCTAATTATGTTTGCATATAAATTAATTCAAGGAACTATTTATTTGCCAGAGATACTATGTAAGTTTGAATTGTACGTACCGGTAAATTACACAGCGAGGAGATCGCATCTATTGTTTAATGTGCCGTACCATCGTAATATTTTTGTAGACAGGCCAGTAGAGAGGGTTATAGCCCTTCTTAATTCCTTACCCACTGAAATAGACATCTTTTATAATCCCTTTGGCAGCTAAACAGGCAACTCCCTGCTATCTCATGTTTATCATAATCTGTCTGTTACTTAGTTTTATATTTTTATGTTTTTTTCTTGTTCAATGTTAGCATTAATTTATTTATTTAAGTCACTTTTTATGGACTTACACTCTAGTTTTAATATTCAAGGGCGAATTGGATTCGTCTGTAATGCTCTTGAATAATAGTTTAAACTAATAAATAAATAAATTAACTTTTTATCAATTAGAATTACAATACAGTAATAAAAATAACTTTCCTTGTTTCCTTATTACTTATTTTTACACGGTGTCTATAAATATATATTTTTTGAATTGCAGTTAATACAATTTTATTAGCAACAATAATATCAATTTTAGCCACTTTTATCAATAAATTGGAAGAAAAAAGTTTGCCATCTCTGGTTCATTATCTACTCGTTCGTTACACTTCAATGTGCCTAATTAAATTAAAACCATAGGCGACTAGATACTTGTTTTATTTTCAGATGTGTTTTGAAACATTGGCGATTGCAGAACTTTTGTTCCAAATGAACAGGTTTATTAACATTATAAAATGGGTTTTTCGAATTAAGCAGAAAAAATTATGAAGGCTGTCATTTAGGGCAAGGTCTAAAAATGATGATTTGGTGCTTACTACTTATTACATTTTTAGACTATCTTTCAGACTATCAGACTACCTTTGGCATAGTATTTAGGTTTTCTTTCTGAATGTTTATTTGAACTGTAAAATAATAATAACAGGCTATCGATCTTGGTTTCGCTTCATCATTGCACAATACTTATTATGTCTGCAGCATTCTCGAGTAAGGTACCATTACTTGGTCTCCACTCTACCGCATGTATAAAAACGGTCTATAAGGGCTACAATGTGATTTCTGAAATTCCTGGATAACCCTCAATATCAGCTTTGATACTACGAGCAACTCGTAGTATCAAAATGCAAAATTTAACAGAATTACAAGCGCCTACAATGTCAAATTCTTGGAAATTGATGTATATAACTTTACACCTAATTCGAATGCCATGAATGCAGCTTTATCCGTACCGCAACAAGGATAGCACTCTCCTAACATAATCATGAACACATTAAACACCCTCAAATAGTAAACACCATCTCGTTCTCTAGACTACACACATACACACCGATATACATACACACACACACAATTTGACGAAGTACAATAATTGTTATTCGTCCTATCGTAAAGTTCCCTGGTATTTCTCTTCATATTGAATACTTTTAATACTATTTTTCATTGTTTTAAACCTTGTAATTGTAATATTTCTTCTAATAATCTTTATAGAATTTCAAATAAATAAAAAAACTTGTTTTATAATATATCTGGGAACCAGTCATCGGCTTTTAACCTTGTTAATGTTATGGTAATTCTATTAATCTATTACACTGTGAGATACCAGCAAAAATAAAATACCTAAGAAAATCAGTTTTCTCTGATGGACCGAGTGGCCACAGATACCTGCAAGACCTAAAGCTTAAAAAGTCTCATCTTCTGGAGAAGAGTGAGACAAAGCGCACGCCAGTGTTTAATTACTATCAAGGGTGAATATTCCCCAATTCCTCCCGCCGCAGTAAAAAAAATATTTAACATATGATAGATTGTTGTAACTATTTTATCTGCTATTTTATCCGATTGAACCACTTGTATCGGCATGTTACCGGTTGAAAGCTTCTGTTGCAATTGTGACACTCATTATCTCCAAATTTGCTAACCCATTTGTGATTTTTCGCAACGGAAGGCGGTGCGACGCGACTAGTAGTGTCGCCGGCCACGCGGCGGCGCCACAGACCGGATGTGACGTACTTTCTTCCTCTCCCTGATAGAGAGAAAAGTGATCGATCGGCCAATCCGCTCGCGACTCACGTTGAGAGACGCATGCGCACACTTCGTAGCGTTGAGTAACTTTCGACAAAGCACGAGTCGACTGACGAATCGGTAGGCAATCGACCCAGTTTGAATCGACTTTGCAACAGAAGAGATGCAGAGTGACAGCTGCATCAAAAATTGCAATAAAATATTGCCATGTCTTATTAGATAAGTCTCTTCCGCTGCTCGTTCAAACTTTCGTGTGCATACCGATCGCTTCATTCATCTGGCATATAATTATAAATCGCATTGCTCGTGTATCTGTCTTAAAGCAGACTTATTTATTCATCAAAACTTATTTATTCCTAATATCTACATCAAAATCAATTTCCAATTTAATGAATTTTTGAAAATACAGACAAAAAAGGGTAATTCTGACCATTTCTATATTATTTTATGTAAAATAACTATATGGACATTTGACTGGGTAAATTTGAGGACTTTTACATAAATAAGGTATAATATTAATTTACTTAGGACTTATATCTCACTCACTAAATTCTTATCTTATTGTTGCTGAAAAACTTCATTGTACACCAAAGTAAACACATAGGTGAGCAGAGCTTAGCACCAACATCTACTAACCAAACCGCCAGGATAATTGCGACTATGTGGTTATTTGGTTTACGTCACAAACACACAGATACACCCACATAAACATAACACAAAAACTCACCCTCTTACACAATCTTACACCCACACCCACACATACACAAACACAAGTTGATGATTTCCTGTAATTTAATTTATTACTATCATACAGATTTCATGTACTTGTATTTTTTTCTCACACGTTGAATTTTTTAAAGCATTCTGTTTACAATTTTAAATATTATAAATGTAGTATTTCCTAAAGTCAAAATGCTGTATTGCGTTAATATGAGGAAACCAGTCATCGGCCTTATATTTTATTACAATATATTTAGTAAACATCATTAGTCTGTAAGGATGTAGGGTTTCCAAATGAAATAAAAACCAACGAAATAACTGATGACGTCTTTCTAAACGGCTAGATGCGTACAGTTGCTATTTTTCAAGGCTAACTTAGCTGGTCTTTCAGATGTCGCCGATTCCTTAAGGCTTTGGTTAACGGTATACCAAATTGTTAAATCAAATAAAAACGAGCATTTTATTTAAATTCTACTTTTATTCCATTACCATAAATATTTACAGGTTATACAATGTGCGCAATCATAATTACGAAAATCGCTAAATTTTTACTTAGTATAGTATTTAATAATTCATTAAAAGCTACGCCACACTGTCACAATTTCCCGTCACATGGATTTAAGGGTATTTTAGTAAAATCAATATATGAAATCAGAAAAAATATTCGCATATTAACAGATGATATAACTACACTAAATAAATTTAAAACAACGCAGCCAGATAAAATTAAAATATAAAATAAAATAATTAAAAGCGGGCTTCACGGGAATAAAACGGGAATTTACATGATTTTATTTTTATTTATTTATTTATTTATTTAGTAGTAACACATCTAGTAAAAAATTTATGTCATATTTGATTAAGATGTTAGCAAGAAATTGATGCGACATTATTTTTATGATTGACACAGTCGCCTAACTAGGCCTAGGCCTGTTCTAAGGCAGACTTTTAATGATGATATTAAGTGTGCACTGTCAACTTAATCTATAGTTAGTACTTATTTTTAAATCGACAAATATAAAACTACAAATATTTACGCATATACAAATATGGATAGATACTTATATACATCTATAGATAAAATATATATCCATATATGCACACATACACATACATATATTTATACGAAAATAATAATAAAACCAAAATAAATAAAATAAAAACTAAAATAATATACATATATAAATCAATTACATATTGATATGACGCTCACATACCTATAATAGTCATTTAAAATTATCATGGAAAAACTAAATACTAAGTACTAAATACTATCATTCAAAATACAACAGTCAACATATTCCCTAAACCGTCCCTACCCACCTCCAACAACCAATCAGTTAGAGATTTTTTAAAAGTGGATGGCCATATGAGAAAAAAGAACTGATGATTTAGTTTTATATCGTTTACATGGTAGTTACTGTAATAAGTTTGTAGTAAAACCACATTTTTAAGAAGAAGCTTTTATTACAATGCTCTGTCTCGAGCCAAACCTGGGTGCAGCAGCCATATCATAGAGGAACTTAGAATGGGCTATCATAATTGAATGCTATACAGACTTTCGTGTATGTGATGTCGACCGTCGAGGGGTCCCCTCGTTGGAAGCTAACCCTGGGTGCAGCAGCTCTATTGCGGTAAAACTTAGAACAGGCTATCGTACTTGAATGCCTATACAAATGATGTTTCTGTGCTGATGACTATTGAGGAGTCCCCTCATTGGAAGCCTACCTTGAGTAGAGAAGCCTTGATGCTGTGATACGTAGAACGGGCTATCATAATAAAATGAGTATACACAATGTGTTATTAACAGTTGAAGAGTCTTCTCGTCGGGAGCCAACCCTGGGTGCAGCAGCAATGTAAAATTTCAACATGTAAAATTTCAGGATAAGACGAAGTGGTTCTAATTCAGCTTGCAAGATTTGACCCAAACAAACTAACAAACATTGCAAGGTTGTAAAAAAGGACCCGCGTTAAGCACATTTCCGTGTTTTGACTATTCATGGAAAGTTAAGCCTGGGTGATATTGACAGTTTTTAGAATCACAAAAATTAAATCAGATATAAACATATAAATAACATTTTATTGCTTTTCGAAGTATTCCCCGTGGCTATTGTAGCTAGCTAGCTTTGTAGCCAACACTTATTAAGCGATGTAACCATTATGTGAACCATTTAGTACCTAACAATTATTTCAAGCAATTAGCCCACCGTTCTTTAGGCACCCTTCTTTAGACACTTCTTAGGCTGTTTGTAAGGCCGTTACTTTTTGTCTAGTGTAGTGACCTGTAGCATTGTTGTGATAGAGGATTATTCTGATTCGTGGTTTTCGTACTTTGCGCCGGTGATAAAAAACTGGATCGAGTTGTACCAAAAAAAATCTAGAAAGATTAAAAATTACATTCTATATGAAATCAAAAAACCGGCAAAAATGGTTTTATATTTTTTTTACTAGTTAACCAAAAAAAAATGGGTGTAAGTATTTTTTTCCTTTAAATTCTTGAATAATTATAACTCGTATCAATTTTTTTTAGTTCATCTACAAAATAAATATATAAAAATATCTTATTTTATATTTTTTTGTTTCAGACAAAATGACGCTCGCATTTAACGGCGCAAGCAGATACCGTCATTTCTGCAGGCAGCATTAGAAACATTGCAATTCAACATCTCAAAAACAGTTTTTTTTACTATTATAAAGAAAAAATATTTGTTTTATCCGTCAAATGTTAATCAAAATCATGTAAAAGGTTCATGATAGATTTCAGGTTCAAGTTAAAAAAAAATATAAGAAACATGTTTTTTGGGTCTTCTAACCTGCTTCCCCTCCCCCCCCCCATCCGCCCTCCTCCCCACTTAAGCCACTAAAATACCTAAGGAGGAATAAATTAAAAATACAGATAGTCAAAACATAAAAACGAGTAGTCAGTAATAAATATTAATAATAATAAATATTACAGCCTAATTAGAAATATTACAAGTATTCATTTACAATACTAAAAATGGCGCAATAGCAATAGAGTAAGAAATTTTAATATAACATTTCACGTCTATTAATAGTCCGAAAAGAATGTTGTTATAAATAAAATCATAAAAGATTAGAAAATTCCATAGTGTGAAAGTCATTAACAGAATTGATTTGGTCCTAAGAATATCCTGCAACTTTTTCTTAAACTGCACCTTTTCAAGACCCCTGATGCAGAATGGAATCTTAACCCTTCAGGCCTCGGCCCCTCAGCCGATTGACAAGTTGATGTCCAAAAAAAAAATTGTAAAAATTAGTAAATAAATTGAATTATGACACTATCTCACCAAAACATTAATTACTGCTAAACCACTGTACCCATAATTAAAATAAAACATATTATCATAATAAAACATAATAAAATAGAACAAAATAAATTAAAATAAAATTAAAACAGGGCCGTCACGCTGAGTCGTGTTTTGGCCGATATCGGCCAAACGGGGCTTTAGGGGTTAATATAAAAAAGTTTAGACTGATACAGGAAACTACTTTTTCTACCCTTACTTAGTCGCACTTTGAAAGGACGCAATTTTTGTTTGTTCCACGCATTATCCGAATTAGTATAACCCACTGTTCAGATCCCTCTCGGTCTCCGGCTCATTTCAATATATCCAAGTTTCAGCATCTATAACTTTATCAAATATATATATATAGCATTTAATAGACAACGCTTCAATTTATCGCGCATTTGGCGACACCAGTTCACGCGACAGCGTTTATGTGCGTCGCTTAAATTGCTAGGTATACCCAATAGTACCAATCTTTTTAACCTGTAAGTGATTCTGGAAAATGGGATGAACTTTTCATTCGAATGCCTAATGTTGCTCGTATTAGCTGATATGTGGATCGATTGTCTGCTTCAATCATAAGCTGCACAATGTTGATATTTTCCTCCCTCACCGCCGTCACAGGACAGCCCTCCCTCACATTGTCACAGAGGTTGGTATGCATCGTATTTAATTTACCGAACGAGTTGTAAACTAGTACTGGATGGGGCCTCATTAATAAATGTTAACATTAGCTTTTCATAACTTTATTTCTGGTTTGTAATACCAAAACAAGTTATCTATAAAATACAAATAGAAAAAAAACACACAATTAGAGCTGAATTTTAGCGAAATAACAGTGAAAAAGTATTTGATTATAAATAGGTTGATGCCGTTTCTTATCAAGTAACTGACGTTTCGAAAATTTGTTTCATTTTTTGAACAGACGAAAGCAAGCCACGACAGATTAGACAATTTTGGTAAAAGGAATCACTCAACCCTTGGATTGGATTGAGAGGTTTGATCTGAAACCTACAGGTTTATTTGGGTCTTTTTCGCGGCTGGCGAATCTTTATCTGTGCTTGATTTTGTTAAGATTCAATATTGTGACAAGAATATTTTTTTTAAAAGTGGCTACATAAAACACCCTCATAGAAATGTTGCTTTTCTGCACAAAAAATAAGAGTAACCAGGAAGAAAACGAGCGAAGTATTTTTAGCGTCTGTTCGTAATCTTGTTTTAGTATGCATAAAGCAGTGTGCATAATCGACTTTTTCTGCGCTCGAGCGTCGATTCTGAGCGGCAAAGCGCGATCACTAGCGACTCCCGAGTGGCCGTTATATAAAGTCAAGGGGGGGTTTGCCAGGCTCGATTTCTTCGAGGGGCACCAGCTGCTGGCGAAGGCAGTCGCTGCCCGGAGCTCAGACATGACGCGAGTGCGGACGACCTGCGTTTGTGCGCTGCTGCTGCTGCTAGCACACGGTAAGTACACATCCACATTGCTTACTCGTAACGAGACACTCACATGCAAGCTCTCAAGGGTACGTACACCTTCGAGTCGACCAATTTATTCACGTCACCCCCCTTGTATTTTAATATAACTGTGCGTTTGCATAACGACCGTTCGTCGATATCTCTTTCGTATTGAACCCAGTAAAAACAGTGATGTGAGTTATTCAATCGATTATTTTCTTTCGTTTCGTTCCATTGTTTAGTCAGGAGTGAGAAAAATCGCAGTGAAAGTGTCGGATGCACTCCGGTCATAACCGATCAAATATCAATTATCCAACCGCAACGCATTACGCAAGAGGCTGCGCGCGTGACTACCTACCATTGTTTCGCGCGAAAATCGACACTTTCCGCAATTATTACCCTACACATATACACAAGAAGGTCATTCTTCTACCGTTAATGCTCCGAATCAAACATGCCGCCGAAGATCCGGTTTAACGTTATGACATTTCGAAATGGCTCGTTCGCTTTCCAATACATATTTCGGCTGATTGAAGAATAACAGCAAAACTGAACTCGAACGATCGCTTCGCACCGATCACTTTCCAGTGACCTCATTTTTTCCCCTGTCTCGCCGCGACGTAGTGATTGCGAGCTGTCGAACTATCGATACACTATGTAACATACTTACATCGGCACAATATAATTATATCTTTCGATCGAGTTTTTCTTTTTTATGTCTAAGAGTAAAAGTAAACGCATTCACGCTCCCTTGCAATTCCAATAGATTACCATATTTCGTTATTTTAATGGATTTCAGGTTAATATGTTTATATGATAATTGATCGCAGTTAAAGTATAAAACCGCGAATATAGATAGATATATAGAAAACTCTTTACGGTCCATAAACTTAAAAGCTATTTTATCTTTAAGTACAACACGAATTGTGGACAAACACTATTAACAGAATACGCCAGCACTCTAACAGTATTTAGTCAAATATAGATATATTTAAACAAAACTGAATCGAATCGGCAAGATTATACAAAGAAAATTGACCATTTCACGTTGCGCAGTAACCACATATCACTAAATTTTGATAATTTAAGCTGCGGTAGCAATAAAATTATAAAAGGCAATATGTTAACGTACGTAAATGAATATATGAATGGGATAGGAATGGAATGGGATTTTTAAGAAATAGATAAAATTTATGTTATGAATCATTCAAGTTGAATGGCGTCGGAGTGCTTCTGAAATGATAAGTTAGCTGGTTCCATAATCAGGTTACATGTTCCATAATCGGGTGATCGATGTAATGGGTTTGATAGCGTATTATCCTGACTATGTCTGAGTGGAAGATCATAAGGAAGTAAAGAGTTGTGGGCATAACTCGATAAGGCGAAGTGGGATTAAGTAATAATATATGTAAATTTCTATGTTCACGAATAGTCAGCCATTGCAGTTGTTACGGTATTCCGCATTGTGATCGAACTTAAATAGGTCAAAGGCGTATCAATGACATACGACGCGAAGCTCTAACTACAGATATCGGTACCCACTTAAGTATCACACTTAGAACCAGAATACGAAAAGAACTCATATCAATACAAAGGTCATAAACCTCGCCTGTTAAAGGGGAATGTAAATATTACTATATCCTTTTAAGCAGATGTTGACTGAACTGATAAACGAGGACATAAGGAAAACGTATAAAATTAAACGCATTTCTCTGCTGAATGTCATGCACAACATAAGAATCGCAAGATGAGACAAATTGAAGTCATAAGTCAGTAATTAAAATTGTGAATCTCATTATACAAATCAAGAATTTCGAAATGATTTAGAGTGACACTATCAAACTAATCTTGAAACACAAAGATCTTTACTTCATTTTCAAACTCTACTGGTACCAGTGATGAAATAAGGGCTATAGAAGAACGTGATAGAATTAGCCAAGTTTAACAATGGTTGTTTTTATAACATAAAAGTATCGGAAGCTCTAGCGTACGCAGACAATAGACTCCTTGAATATGTCGGCAAAATTTTTGACAATGATATTAGTAACAACGATGAACAAAACAAATAAAATTTGGTATGTCTACGCAAAACTACGCCATTGCACCGGATGATTTCAATTAGGTGAACAAACCGAGGTCGGGTCGAAAAGGTCTAGTAAAGGTAAAAGCATTGTGGCAAGATGTTGTACCTCTGGCACGTGATACTTAAATCAAAAACATTCAAAGTTTTCATCGCGCATTGTTATTGCTAACGTTTATTAGCAAATATATGGAACATACAGCAAAAGAAAAAACTATATCACATTTTAATGTAAATCAAACAAATTCTAGTTCAAATGTCGTCTCCACAAATCGTTTCCCCAAATCGATCATCCGTTACATCACGTCTTTCAATTCATGATAACAAACACATTTACTTTCACTAGTGTTACCTAACTACTTATTTCGAAAAATCGCAAGTGTTGTTTACCTGCAATTTAACATACGCGCTAGTCGTGAAATCTAACAAACTAAAAAATCATCATCTTCCTTCGTACATTGATCTTTGATGGTATATGTAATTGTTTGTTAATTGTGTGTTCCATTAATATAATTTGTCTTCATCATGATCCTAATGGCGGTTGGACACAAAGATCCAATTCGAAAATACCGGGATACCGGATATAAAACTGTACCTATCGATAATCGAATTTTTTGAAACAAATACTAAGATTTTTGCATTGTCATTATTTGTGTTGGAATCTGGCTATTTTTTTTTAGTATGCGAAGCACCAGCAAGCAACGCACAATGCAAACGGTTTGTTTTATGCCGTCCGCTAGCCGATACGAACCTGGAAAACCGGGGGTTCCCCGATAAACAAATATTCTTAACTCGCAAATATTCCTAGAGCCCAATGCCTCTGGAAGCAAAGAAACATTATAAACATAGAAATGGCGTTTCACAGAAACAGTAGTGAAAGACGGAATTGATACCTGGACAATGCCTACAGCAACTTACTTACTATGTATATTTATTTATATAATTAATTAATTTATATATAACACAGATTTCTAATACAATATTAGCTTAATAGACTTCGACACCGATTGACCGATTACCATGAAAGTTGTCACATATATGTATTTTCTCGTGGATATATTTTTTATGCTACCCATTTTGATGTAACTCACCACTATATGGCTGCATCACATCAACTTCTACACCGTTTAAACGATCGCCCTAAACTTGGTATACATTGGTATTTGAGTCGTTTGATAATTTCTATTTTCTATAGAAACTGAGTTGTTTGCCTAACTAAATTCTACCCGAACAGCGCCGGGTAATATAGTAATGTACTAGTATGTACTAATAACTGGGTATATAATATAATAGTAATGTACGTAACCATAATAATAATAATAAATATTTATAGTAAGTAAAATAAAACAAAAGTTTTTTAAATAAAAACTAACTTTTCCTGAATGTATTTATTTCAATATATTTATATACTATATATAATATAAAAAGCATTTTTTTAAAGTTTGCTTTGGTTCCTTATTTATTAGAAAAAAAAGATACAGTTTTTTTTGTAGCAATTGTATTTTTCCTATTGGTATATTTTATTGGTATTTTATTATTGAGTTGTGGTACTATGAATGGGAAATGCTCTCAAGGAAATGTAGTCATTGATTGTGTAGTGTAGTGGTACTTATTTGCGAAGCACGTATTAAGGTATGGTGATTCGGTAGCGGATTATGCTGATATTTTCGTTTACTATAGTTAAATACAATACTTTTGCATAAGTTTGGCGGATATGTAAAACTTGAAATTATTGGAATACATTGTTAGAAGTATAGCGAAAGGGCCTTTTATTATTTACTCCTATGTATGAATACATCCAAAAAGTATAAATAAATATGCAATGATATATAAATATGAAATATAATATGAAAATATGATTTTTTTTAATTAAAATGAAAAATATGAAATATACGTGTACATCCAAAGAGTATATTTCAATTTAATAACTCTTATTGCATACACATCTTAATTTATTCATTTATTCTACTAAAAGGTGTTATTTATTTGAGTGTTAATTTCAGCCAGAATTCCTTTCACAATGCTTAATTTCATATACTTCTAATTTTAACTAAATATTTAAATTCTTTTGAATGAATGCTAGGAGTTTGCTACCTTTCATCGTATCTACCTAAGCATCGTATTGAATATTATGTTATTTTGCTTTATTAGTGATATCAGCGTCTCGAATCAAGCGGCAAGATGACGAAAATGATGACGAGCAGCAGACGATTGAACAGCTATGCCAGGGCAGACCGGCAGAGGAATTCTTCCGATTGGAGAGCAGGAAAGACTGCAAGGAGGTTGTGAGGTAAAAAATCTCAATCCACTTAGTTGAGAGTCCTAAGTGGATTTTCGAAATTTTCATCTTTTTCTTTAGACGTTCCCTCATTTTATCGAGTTGGCATTTTGTCATTTAGCATGGTGCAACCGAATTCGTCAGATTTGCAGAATACTCATTAGTAAATGCTGTATTGCAAGCGATATATTTCGCAATAAATTCCTGATCAAGTTGTCAAGCTTGGTTCGGTATTTCAAGGCAAATGTTTGGTGGTTTATGTGACTTTTCCTTTTGAATTACGCATAGTATGGTAACAACTATGTCGTCTGCACATGGTAAGAGGTCACAGTAGTTTACCAACGTTTGCAACTATGGATTTGTGCGATTTAATCGTGGATACTTTGAAAAGCTCTGCTGAAATGAACTGCTAATTTGACGATGGTCATACAATTTGGCGAACTTGGCAATATGTAGAACTTTCGAACTACCTACATACTTCTCATTGCGGATGCAATTTCATAGCCCACAGCATCTTTTCTCTTAATTGCATTTGGCATTTTGTTTGTTTGATCAGCTTTAATAGTTCATATTTGCACTGTTTAATTTGCGTTTGAACGTTGCGGTTTTTCTTTTTCATGGCCCGAGAGTCTCAATATACATTAATTTGTATTTTTTTCATACTCCAATAAACTGCTGTAAAGTATATTTAACATGGCTATAATTTCAGAAATTACTTTATCTTTTATATTTCTGACTTCTTCGTAAAATCACACAACACGTTATTATCAAACATGATATAGAAATGTTACTTGTTATTTTCCAGGCCTAATAGGTTACTCTAATAATTATAATTAAACTAACGTATAAAAATATACTACTTAGTACAGTAATAAATTTGTTTTTTCTTCTTAGATGTCATGCTTGTTTGTTTGTTTCTGAAAAACTATATAGCACACACAATAGAGTACAACCAGTTAGCCTATTGCAATAACTTACGACCATACCGCCAGGGTTATTTTACCAAATGTTTATATTGGAAAATGTATATATAACAAGTATATTTTTTTAAAGTAGTGATAATAATAAGTATATTTACATAATAAGCAATAAAAAAGTATATTTACATAATAAACATAACAAATAAAATAAAAGAGTAATTAATAACACGTTAACTTAATATCGAAGGGAGGAATTGAATATTGGGACAAGCTAGGAGACGGGTGAGGGAGTTGAGGGATGGTCAACGTAGATCGGGTAAATCTATACAGAGTAGCGTGTTTCTACCTTGCCTTATGTGGATTTTACAAGACAGTTTTTGCCGATCTCCATGCTTCTTTTATCTCTTGTCGCAGAACTTCTTCATTATTCATTTTCTACCATCAGATAATGTCACATTTCAATTGCTTCACCGCGCGAGATTCTATAGCAAATCATTGGTGATACTTCAACAGGTCATATGGCAAAAAAAGTTTTTTTGCTTTTATCTGCAATTTACTCAATTTTACACCATTTTATTGTCATAATTTAAAGAGAATAATTAATCGAGTTACAGACTATTTCGCAATTTGTCATTGTAAATCTGGTAGCAGACGTCTTCCCGCTTTGAATATATTTATGATGTGTGATTTTATTTTGATGGAATATATATATATATATATATATATATATATATATATATATATGTATATATATATATATATATATATATATATATATATATATATATATATATATATATATATATATATATATATATATATATATATATATATATATATATATATATATATATATATATATATATATATATATATATATATATATATATATATATATATATATATATATATATATATATATATATATATATATATATATATATATATATATATATACATATATATATATAAATATATATATATATAAATATATATATATATATATATAAATATATATATATATATATATATATATATATATATATATATATATATATATATATATATATATATATATATATATATATATATATATATATATATATATATATATATATATATATATATATATATATATATATATATATATATATATATATATATATATATATATATATATATATATATATATATATATATATATATATATATATATATATATATATATATATATATATATATATATATATATGTATTTATATATATATATATATATATATATATATATATATATATATATATATATATATATATATATATATATATATATATATATATATATATATATATATATATATATACATATATAATTATATCATAATATTGTTTGACAGATCGTGACATCTTGAAATATCAACGACGACAGAGTTTGAGATAGTTTTTAACGCTTTATTGTGTACAGGTGTGATGCAAGCTCCGGTGCAAACGGAGTGACCAGGCTCGCTGAAATTAAATGCCTAGGAAATCTAGCGTTTGATATCGAGCGTCAGGTTTGCGATTGGAGTACGTCCGTTAAAAATTGCGAGCAGATCGAAAGTAAGTCCAGAAACGGTGAACTACGGAGCGAAGTTGACCTTCCTGAAAACTGGGTCGAAAGCACTGAAACTGAAAATGCCTCCGATGCCCTCTCATTCCGAAAGCTCTTCTTCGTTCCGAATTGAATTTCGTTAATTGTTTGTCGTATTTTATTGTCGACTAGGTGTACTAAATCAGGTCTTAAAGAAATAAGTTGCCCCTCCGGATTGGCGTTCGACGTCGATAAGCAAACGTGCAACTGGAACGGTAAAGTGAACAACTGTGACATATTGGAGAGTAAGTGACCCACAACCGGCGTGGTAGTTGGAAGATATACTCAGGGGATGCGGCACCACAGTAGACTTGTTGCTCGCTAGCATGACATTTCAAAGACTACACAATTTACCGAAACTGCCTTTATGTTTTGATGCAAAGAGAGATATACACAGTAATGGCTCATGCGAAAACATAGCGTTTATCATGCATGGCATACTATATTTTACGTAATTACTGTAGAACCTGTCTTCACCGCACGCACTCGCCCGCACCGACACCTATGTCCCAGCTGTTTCTTGTAGCGCTAACATAGATTTTAAATCCCGTAGATTTAACACACTTAGAACAAGAATGTGTTTCTTGAAATGCTTTCGGATGCATTTTACATCTGTAATGCTACTTTTGAAATTATAGATTATTTAGGAAACCATTATTGTTTACTTATAAAACAGGCGTGTCAAACAAAACTAAGTCTATTTGACCCGCCTGTTTTAGAATGTTGTCATCAAATCCCACTGTAATCATCTCTACCATAACAAATTTCATTTATTATTCATTCCTTTGTCTGTCATTATTTTCAGAAATTATCTTTAACTTCATTAAATCTTTAGTTGCAATAGCTGTAACGATATGTAATTTTTCAGAGCCGCGCAAAGTGATGCCAATTCTAGTCACCGATGAACCAATCTGTCCAGATGAGGAATTGGCCTGTGGGAACCGCGAATGTGTCAAGAAAGAATTGTTCTGTAATGACACACCCGACTGCAAAGACGGATCTGATGAAAATGCATGCAGTAAGTAGAAGTAGATTAAACAATACTTTGTAATTGATAGCGAGGGTATTTTACAAATTCGTGTTGTTTTTGTTATAGCTGTGGATTTAGATCCCAATCGTGCCCCGGATTGTGACACGACGAAATGCGTCCGTCCTGATTGTTTCTGCTCCGCTGACGGCACCAGAATCCCCGGCGACCTCGAACCCAGCCAGGTTCCCCAGATGATCACCATCACCTTCAACGGTGCAGTCAACGTCGACAATATCGACCTCTACGAGGAAATCTTCAACGGTCAGCGTCAAAACCCGAACGGCTGCCAGACTAGGGGCACATTCTTCGTGTCGCACAAATACACGAATTACGCGGCGGTTCAAGAACTGCACCGCAAGGGGCACGAAATCGCCACTTTTTCGCTTACGCATAAGGACGATCCGAACTACTGGACCAAAGGATCGTACGAGGACTGGCTAGCCGAAATGGCCGGTGCGCGCCTTATCACCGAACGCTTCGCCAACATCACCGACAGCTCCATCATCGGCATACGCGCACCGTACCTGCGCGTCGGCGGGAACAAGCAATTCGAGATGATGACCGATCAGTTCTTCGTCTACGACGCTACCATCACGGCGCCTTTAAGCCGAGTGCCCATCTGGCCCTACACTCTCTATTACAGAATGCCGCATAAGTGCAATGGAAACGAGCGCAACTGCCCTTCCAGGAGTCACCCAGTTTGGGAGATGGTCATGAATGAACTGGACAGAAGAGACGACCCTACCTTCGACGAATCACTCCCCGGTTGCCACACCGTCGATTCCTGCTCCAACATCGCCACAGGCGAGCAGTTCGGTCGTCTTCTCCGCCACAACTTCAACAGGCACTTCAGTACCAACAGAGCCCCGTTCGGCCTCCACTTCCACGCCTCCTGGCTCAAATCTAAGAAAGAATACAAAGAGGCCCTCATAAAATTCATTGAAGAGATGCTCGGTCGCAACGACGTCTACTTCGTAACCATGCTCCAAGTGATTCAATGGATGCAGAATCCTACTGAACTAACAGCTCTTCGCGACTTCGCAGACTGGAAAGAAAAATGCGACGTGAAAGGACAACCATACTGCTCATTACCCAACGCGTGTCCATTAACAACACGAGAACTACCCAGAGAAACCCTTCGCCTCTTCACCTGCATGGAGTGTCCTAATCACTACCCATGGATTCTCGATCCCACCGGAGAAGGTTTCAACGTGTAGTTCTTAAATCGGAAGACTGTACTTTTATATAAATAAAATTTAACATAACATCTTGCAGTAAAATTAAAAATAAAACAAAAGGTAAGCCTTACCTCTAGTCCTCAGTAGCTTACCTGGGTTTGTTCAATCCACGTCTTGCCCATTTTCACATTCTGGAACAAAAAAGTAAAGGCAGAAGAGTGATCATTATTTAGGTAAATTAATAATTTTATTATTAAGATAATAAAAATATACATAAAGCTCTTTCGTTTTAATTACATTATGGTACATGCTCAGGATCTACTCGTACTTACGTTTACAAATAAATTAGTCAATCAAGGACAAATAACATACGAGAATGTAATGGCAGAAAAAACAAATCCGCGTTGGTAGTTCCTGCTTCTAGCTCTAGTATCACGAAGTCATACAGGAAATTAATACAAAATAATTATAATATTAATATCGAAATGATATAAAATAGTAAAAGTGATATCAATAAATCCATGCTACATACCTATTATTTCCAACAGGGAGACACAACGTCTTTTCTTTTTGAAGAACAGACAGTGACTTAATAAGGAATACATAGACTTTAACGCCGGTAGCATTTATAACGATTTCCTTGGCATTTTCGATAACGATTTCCGCTGTCATTTCCTCTTCCTTTGAAATATTATCATTAATAGATTCCGGAAAACGACATGAAATTATTACACTAATAATTAGACGATCCCCGCGGCTCTGTTCCTAGTTCCGTTTATAATTTATAATTAGCATTTTATAGCTTCGCTCCGAATCATATATATATATATATATATATATATATATATATATATATATATATATACCTATATATATATATATATATATATATATATATATATATATATATATATATATATATATATATATATATATATATATATATATATATATATATATATATATATATATATATATATATATATATATATATATATATATATATATATATATATATATATATATATATATATATATATATATATATAAATAAATAAATGTGTGTGTTTGTAAATTTTATAACTACACATACCTTCCACCAACCTATAGATATCAAATATATGACGCAGAGACTTATTGACACATACTTAGTCTTGCATTTAGAAAGTGCCTGCGCGGCCTCCCATAGTAGATTCCATAAATAAACACCGATGATAGAAGGTACCTAGGCATACTAAATCTATCAATACAAAGAAGAAAGTCTGTTTATCTAGTAGTGATGTAGTTTACGGTAGTGAATACCTAATGACAAATTATGTTACTGAATGACGACAAATTCATTGGTTAGACGATTTTTTTCTTTCTCGCGGAATCCGTTTGTTTAATATTACGTCCTTTTAATATTTACCTCGGTTGGGTTTTATTAACTTGTACAATATGCTACTTTAATAACAAAAATTAAGGTACATACATGTGCATACGTTCATATGTTTGAATTATTATTTTTTTGATTTCAACAATTGGGCAAAAAGGCCTTTTGGGGGCAAAAACACAGCACAATAGTTAGATAACAGACATATAGGTAGGTAAACCTTAGCATGATATACCTGGATAAATTTCAAATTAAATTTTTACATTTCAAATGTTTTCTACATGTTTTGTTATACTATCGGAGCATCGCATTTTAATAATTAAATTAATTATTTATTTTTAATAAAAATATTATGATTAAAATACAGAGCAGTAATATTATATTCAGGGGTGGTAGATACAAAATGATAATACTTAAAGACGACGGACTCTTCAGAACTGCTCTTCAGTATGCCAGATTTGTGCAATTACGGTTGGTAGCAGATGAGATGTTAAGGTGAAGCTAATATGATATGTATATATTGTTATGTTGTCTGGGCTGGGGATTGTTAAGTTAACAGTTGTTTTCTTTTAATCTAAGCTAAAGGCCGCTAGGGATTTGGATGCTTAGTCCCATTCCACAAGGCTGCAGATTCGTAAGCGAAACTGCCATGGTACGCAAATGATTTATGCCTGTGTGTTAAAACCAGTGAGCGTTGCGGCGAGACCAGTTTATTATGGAGAAAAGATTGATGGGAGTTTTACTTCTTGCAGTTTTCTTCACTAATTAAAGATTGTGACGAACTAATCGTCACGTATTTAGCTTCATAATATGCTAACCCTAAAACACCATTTAAATAATATTAAAATTGTAATTTCAAACAAACTCTAAGTTGAGCCTTCATCAATCGTACCGTATAGCACGATAGTGAGTCGATTGCAATAGGCATCCCTAGTGGAGAATCGACGGGAACAATCGATTGCCAGTCGAATAAAATAAAGAGCTCGAGAAGATTCCGAGGGAGGCGGACGAAGCACGGGGCCCGGCCGCAAGGCCGGGCCCGCCATTGGATTCTGCTACCCGCTAGTTCACACGAGCAACCGCATTTTTATAAAAGTCTTGAAATATAGTAAAGTATATCCGTCGCTACCAAACGACGATAAAGCCAGTGGGATTCGCGCCGACCAGATCCGGAAACCCAGTATCCCGGGACAGCGACGAAACCTTACCAGGCGAGTCTCTCCCCTTAAATTATTATTTAAATTATAAAGTTTCTAAAGTCAACCTATTTTATATCCAACGGATCGCCTCCTAAAGGCGACACGGCACCAGCACGATACTACAGCTGCGACAAGTCAGAGCGAGGTGGCACAGCCGCTGACGCCAACATGTCGTTGACCTCCGGACACCGCCACGTAGACGAGCGAGAGCCTACGGAACCGGGACCCATTCACGCAACGGGGCAACCCCTTGGCAGAGCAGCCCCGGCACACCGCGACCCGAGGGACACACTCCAGATAAAAGTCGTAACATTTCACTTTACTTACTATTACAACAGAATTTACGTGAAAAGACACTAGCTGCAAATTCACACAATTCAGCACGTAATGCACACGCAGTGGGGATTTCATACGAAGGGACACATACAGTGAATAGTAGTTTGGGCCACACAAGTGCAAATTTTCATTCAAGTGTAAAGTGTTGTTGCAGCAGCGAGATATTAGACATTATTTTTTTTGAATGCAATTGAAACGAACGCTATTACTTCTATCCTGTTGTTCAGCATTAGTATTCATCTAAATAGACTCTGCCGTGAACCCACGACGCCACTTGCCAAGTAACCAGGCAAAATCTTAACACCTTCCTTTCTCTGATTGTTTGAAGCCTCAAGACAAGGAACGCGCTAAGACGACAGTCCAGCAGCCATTTGAAACCATCTTCACGACCTTCACGACCTAAGGAACGAGCAAAGAGCCACGAGCCCAGCCGAAGTGAGACCAACGAGTACCAGCACCGATAGACGACCGACGGCGACAGACGTCCAGCGGCGATCACCGACTCGTCAACAGCTATCTCTTGTCAATTATCTTGTTTGGTAATGGTAGGTCAATAACCTTACTTTTCCTAATATTCCAACCTATCACCTCAAGCTAGCACAAAGTTCTTCGAAAGCACATTTTCTTTATTATTAGCAAATCTTTCAGTTACAATTTTTTTTTTCTACTATATAGGTATTATGTTAGGAGAATGGTCAGGTCCTTAGGAAAAGGACACCATTATTTAGCTTTATTTTTCTATTCTACTCTCTATTTCCGTACTCACCGTTAGTGAGATTAGGTAACTTCTTTTGTATTTTACATTTTTTTTCCTTTTTGGTAGTTTATCTTTTTATTCTTTTATCCTGTACTTTTGTAGTGCCGGGACGTCACTAGACCATACTGACGGCCTGTGACGAACTAATCGTCACGTATTTAGCTTCATAATATGCTAACCCTAAAACACCATTTAAATAATATTAAAATTGTAATTTCAAACAAACTCTAAGTTGAGCCTTCATCAATCGTACCGTATAGCACGATAGTGAGTCGATTGCAATAGGCATCCCTAGTGGAGAATCGACGGGAACAATCGATTGCCAGTCGAATAAAATAAAGAGCTCGAGAAGATTCCGAGGGAGGCGGACGAAGCACGGGGCCCGGCCGCAAGGCCGGGCCCGCCATTGGATTCTGCTACCCGCTAGTTCACACGAGCAACCGCATTTTTATAAAAGTCTTGAAATATAGTAAAGTATATCCGTCGCTACCAAACGACGATAAAGCCAGTGGGATTCGCGCCGACCAGATCCGGAAACCCAGTATCCCGGGACAGCGACGAAACCTTACCAGGCGAGTCTCTCCCCTTAAATTATTATTTAAATTATAAAGTTTCTAAAGTCAACCTATTTTATATCCAACGGATCGCCTCCTAAAGGCGACCGTCTCGTGCGCAGGCGATAACTATAAAATCGTAGATTCAAGCTATAGTCAATTTCTGTTCCCCGTAATCACCGTACACGCCTTCAGGGTTCGGCGAATATTTTCCATCCCGAGTACCATTAGAATCGGAATAAAACGAATATTGCATCGCCCACCTGAAGCGTCAGGTAGATCGCGCGCCACCCGCGCGAGCACGCCGGGCTCGTTGGACAATTCCCTATAATCACCCCTTAGCATAATTAGGGATATAAAAAACCCATTAGTCGAGGTTCGGTAGCGGCATTTACAGAGAACGACCCCCAAAAAGGGGAATCGTTCATCCATCCATCCATTCCTACCTACCTAATAATTAACCGCAGGTCAGAATCCCATTTCCCCCCTGAACGGCCATTACAGCAAGTTATACAAACCCTCCAAGTAATATAAATGAAATATTCTAGCATACTCTTTTGTAATAATATAATATCCGAATAAATATCATGTAAGTAGCGCAGCACATCTTTTCAATTATAAGTAAAAGAAATCGGGGTTCAAAGGGCGGGGCCCATGGAAAATTCTGGTTAAAAACAGAGGGATAAAATTCCCCTGATCACCTCAGGAAGATAGATACTCCTCCGACGTGAAGCGGGCGGTAAAATCCGCCCTGCGAGATTGCTGCTGCCGCTGGGATTCTCCTGCATTTCGGAAGATAGGTAACGGATTACATATATTTAATTTTATTTAGAAACTCTCCACGGTAGATTCAAGGTCGTCCTTTCCCACGGGAAAGCCCTCATTTCTGCGCGCGAGGCGAATCAGGGTTTGACCCACGCCCAGCGCTGAGTCTAGCACGGTGCGCCCTGGCCCGCGTCTGCACCCCCTTCTGCGTCCTCAGGATAGACGGCGTCCTGGTTCTGCCTTCTGTTAACGCCCCGAGTAGCCACTTCCTGGAGCCGGGTGGCGCCCACTTATTTATAGTAACAAAATTACCCCTGTCATCTTTTTCCCGGCGTTCCAGACACTTGTTTTTCAGACTTTTCAATATTACTTGTTTAGGATTACGAAAGGTTAAACGGGCAACGTTACAAGATGAGGAGTTAGTTGCGGTGGGTCATGTTTAGGGTGGCAGATTTGAGAAATGGAAGGAAAACGTGGCTTTTATACAAGATGAGTTTTGATTAGTAACATACTTGAAGTAGGTGAATCAGTACGAGCAAATAAGCAACTCTTAGTTAAATAATTTAGGAAAAAAAATGCATTGCATTCTTTATTCCTTTTATTCTTTTTTTTATATTTTGTAAAAAGAGTTGAGCGCGATTCGCCATCTATAGGTAGGTAAAATATTGCATATATTGTTCATTTGCGATATTTTACCTATTGTTAGATGTCGCAGCGCCCTCAACGCTTGTCAAACTTGTATTTATCGGTCAAGTTTTTTAAATTTTCCAAAAAAAAAAAAAAAACGTTTTTTTAATTTAAAATTGCCTATTTGCTTGTACAGATTCATCCACTTCAAGGATCTCACTAATAAAAAACTCAACCTGTAAAGGTTGAATATGAATCCTATTTTGGTACGACGCGACTCAAACACGGACCATAACGCAGTTGAGGTAGTCGAGGAAGGGTACGTTGAAAGTTTTCGTTAAATCCTAATGAGTAGAACTCCAATTAACCGAATCATTTGGGACCGCACCCCATTTGGATAATCAAAATTTCGCATAATTGGATTTCTGAAAAATGGGTCTATTTTTTAAATACTGTATTTTTCAAAAGAAAAATAGCTTTTAATTCATTTCTTAGCCAGACGTTACTTGCTTTAAAGGATGAACAACCAAGTTTTTGATCTAAGGTTTTAGCCTTTACACAAAGAATCTGAACGTTCTATGGGAAATTGGGTTTCCTATAGAACGTTGTTGCAAAAACCACTTGAAAACGGCACCTTGTAAATCTGTGTTTGTAGCTGCCTTCATTGACTTTCTTAACCCCTCAAATGAATGGCGATTAGCTCGGGTTGCCTACGGCAAAATGTATATAAATTTATATTTACATTTACATTTACATTTACATAGAGCGGGGTTTACTATAGAGCTATAGCATTACTATAGAGCGGATTTACGGATAAAGCGGCGCACATTTACATTTATATTTACATTTATATAAATTTATATACATTTTGTATACATTTTGCCAAGGCATCCCTTAAGGGACGCCTCACATTTGAGGGGTTGAAGAACTTCCATCTTCGTTTTCAAGCACTGACACGAAGTTTAATATTGTAGGTTTGGCTAATCGCAGTACGTTTTCGTCTTAATTTTCTTTTTGTCCTAATTTCGGATAATCCGCGATTCGGATAGTCGGAGTTCGGATAATTGGAGTTCTACTGTATAATATGTATGAAGATAGTCTTTGATTTGATACAGACATTTCAAACGAGAGAAGCTCCACTGTTTTGCGCTTTAAGTGGGATTCGAAAAGAAGATGATCATCAATGTGCAGTCCAAGATAACTGGCGATGTCTACTTAAGGAATCGCTACTTCGTCAATAGTAATCTGGGCGAGTAAAGGAATTCAACGTTGCAAGTTTATCCTATTACCAAGTATAAAGGTTTAAGGGGTTTGAGTTTCAGTCCATGGCTCTTTGACCAATCTGATGAGTTAGAGAAGTCTTAATTCGTTTTGCTTATTTCAGAGTTAGATTCGTTGGAATGGAAAGAGAAACTCAGATATATTCGAGTGCTGTTATTTCATATTTTTTTCAAATCACAAGACCCTGCAGCCGCGCGACATCAAAGTTTAACTCCATACCTAAAAATTGAATGTATATTCTAGCCGATTTTGTCAGTCTGAAAGACAACGTCGTGTAACAATATTGGCAATGGTACGCAGGCTGAGTTAGATAAAATAGTTTTCTTCGTGTTTTATTTTCTTCACCTTACATGTTACTTTTCCAGGTGTATATTTTTTCCAGATAAATAATACAATAACAAATAATAGTAAGTCGTTATAAATCATTTACCAGCAGCATAGTTTTAAAATCTAGCTATAGATAAAACCGCAACGTCGCTCCTAGACGATTCCACACAATCGCTAAATTATAAACAAAACTGCCATTAATACTTAAGGCCATATTATTTATGCCATTGCAGCGTTTAGCCATAAAATTTATTTTCTGTTATTCTGCAAGGTAAAACAGGCGAATAGTTTTTTGTTCAAATCTAGCTGCAGTCCAAGTTATACACAAACAAATAAGGGAACAAGACTGCTTGATAGATGAAGTGATTATCGTTATAATCTTTCAAGGGTCTTATTTGTGCGCTGGTTTGGGCAGCATCCCGAATCGGGAGGGGGAAGGGAGCAAATCGCCTGTTTTGCGTTACAGAACAACAGAAAGTATCTCTTATGGCACCAATGTCGTCATTATTATGTGAAGGCCGAAGAGAGAAAGTCATTGCGTTTAATTTCGTCACAACCAGGATAATCGGTGCTCTTGGAACCCATTGCTCAGTTTTCCACAGTATCATTAGCTCACATTGCCATTGTTTCAAAATGTATTTCGCTTAATAATAATGAGATATCGTAGTCGTGTAATATAGAAAATAATTTTGTTGTTTTCTGATAACATGTTTTGTCCGGTCTTCGGCGACTCACGGTTAGTAAAGGAAACCCAATACATGGGATCCCGAACAAATATTTCTTGCCGAAATGCCTGATTTCCTGTTTTCTTGGCATGTTTTCAAGATCTCGTGTGTTTCTGATGCTGGTAAAAATACATTTTGATCTAGCTATTGAAACTCCCTATGGCCTATAAAACTCACCAATTTTGATGTTTTTGCCACCTCGATGACACATTTTTGACTACTAAAGTAGCTCCATGGCTAAATAGATGAATAAAGAACGAACATAACAGAAAGATAAAAACATCCCAAAAAACCAACTTTAACGTCAGCTTCAACGTCCTGTGTATTTTTTGTACAAACGACGCTTTTATTAAAAAATATAGATCCCCATTTGGCCCCTTAAAAGTAAGTGATTATTTGTAGCAATTAAATTGTTGTTTCGTAACAGCAAGAATGTAGATATTATGGGCCCCAATGTGTCGATGGCCTAGGTGCCCCTACACCGATTAATTCGGCATCGACCATGACGCAAGGTACTTAAAACATTTTTGTATATAGCCATTATCAGCCGTTGCATTCTTTATTACTTTTATTGTTGTTTTTGGGCAGGCACCAGCTGATGACATCAAATCTGGGTTTTGTTGACTATAAATGTGCCTAACGAGTCTGTTTTTAAATTGGTTAACATTTTTTTAACTAATTGTATCACGTGGTAAATCGACATTTTCGCTACTCGTCTTGACAGGAAATGCTTGATAGCATTGCTTTTGGAAAAGGTTTTTGCGAGCTTGAATAAATGCCCCTTCAAGTGAGAGTTGGCACTCATACCGTATATTGAGTTATCTACTGTTGATTTATTGCGTTGTGTATGTAAAATGATACATATTTTTAGAGAAATAGAAGCTTTAAATTTGGAAACCATATTCAAGCTGCGGTTTCCCATATACTTTATATATTTTCATGAGCAATTCGTAACATAAGCAATAAAATCTAGACGGAACCAAGAAGTGTAAGAAAGGACAAGTGGAGAGAAACAAACCAGAGGCAAGCAAAATGCGCCATTAGTGAACTCACGATAAGATTACAAAGTTACTGCCTGAGATTTCCAAGGATAACACGTGGAAGAGAGCGGACCGGGTCTGCCCATTGAGCACTACGGTATTAACCGGCATATGCAGTCACTAGGGATAGTCGACGACCCCGTCTACAAGGGTTGCGGAATAGGCTTTAGTAGGATCAGCATCCAATATGTACATGCCCGGGTTTTGCTACAATAATATAGAAAATGTTGGACACATATGAGCCTTCTTACACTGTGGATTCTGCGACTGATCTCCCAGGTGAACTGATGCAAGATCTATTAAATGGACTGGTGAATAATAGATACACAAGTGGGGTAAGCCACGATAGGCGACAAAGTAGCGCTACTTGCCGGGTGATCGGCTAGGGACCCCCCCCCCCCCCGCCTCCCTTCCAAAACGTCATCATTATCATCAACAACATTCCTACATTGACATACAACGCTCGCGGTATGTGTACTCAGCCAATGGAAATGCAATTAAATTATACGGAATCAATAAAAAGTACAATAAATTAAGAAACACCGAATTAATATTTATAATAAATTCAGCCTTGGGGGGACCAGTTACCACACACTACGAGATGAAATTAAATATGCAAATGTTAAGATGAAGAATATTAAAGGCCCACGACGAGGCGGCGTTTGAGGAAATTTCATACGGAACGAACGCGCGCGAGTTGCCGATTTTTTTCGAGGCTTTCGAGCTTGACAGTGTCATCACGGCGTCTCGGGCGTTAGTTGATCGGGACAGTCGGAGCTGAGAAGCCATGGCGCGAGTGCGGACGATTCACGCCTTTGCGTTACTTCTACTAGCAAACGGTTAGTCACAACTTCTTCATTAATGTCATTAGTATGCTCGCGCGTCTAGTGCGCGCATAGTTTCGAATGCAAACGGGAACTCTTGTCATCGAGCCAACTAAACGGTTTATTTAGTTTCTCTCCACTTTCTGTTGCCAGTTTTTCGATTGTCTAAGGCTTGGTGTCTCTTGTAAATATCTCGTCACAATTAATTCCCATTTATTTCTGTAACGATTCTGAGACGATTCTAGTCAAAAACTTCATTTAAAAAATAAAAAAAATACTAACCGAATAGTTTACATAAAAAGCTGAATTCAAAACTATCTATTCTTTTATTGAGGTCGTTATTACTGTGAAAAATATATAAAATAAGGTACACAAAACATGCTTTTCCTCTTCAAGGAAAAGAAAAAGCCTACACTTCCTAAAAGACGACATCGCATAATCAAAAATATAAAGTCTAATTAAGTATAAATGTATTTTAACTATAAAAGTTGATCGAATAGTTAGGCATAAGTCTAAAATCTCATGTGACTAATGTCTTATTTAATAATCTTCTATATCCTATGAGAAATAACAGGGGAAAATATAAATAGTCTAAAAAGATTGGAAATGTATTAATATTCATTTGTTTTTCGGTAAAGTTCAGCGAAAACATAAACTTGTTTGTGGGCTGAGTGAGCCAAAGTAGTTTGTGGGCCGAATTTTAGTATAAAAATAGTAAACTTCAAAAGGTTTCATGTTATATCTCTATGCCGACAATTATGATCCTCGCAGAAAAGCCTTTTTGAGCATTATACCAAATTTTTTTCATGGTTTTTTTGCTACATAGAATTTATTGTTGTGCGAATGTTCGTTTTTATTGTACCGTGAATCTTCGGCTGTCATCTATACTATATTACAAAATTATTAAGTTTTGTATGAATGCTAATCATTATGTATCCGTGGAAATCATCATTATTTATTTTTCTATTTTTTCCCCTCTGATTATACTTAGTCATATACGCATTATTCTTACGGCGGTTTTTTTAACTTTTACAAAAACTTATTATAAAGGAAAGGAAAGCTTCTGCATTCCTGGCGGAATACACTCAATCTACACCACTGATGAATTGTGATGGTGTCTTCTGAATTGAGTATGTTTGTTTTCATTTTATACGAATTTGTATCGTATCGGTATATTAAAATAAGTTGCATTATTTACCGGCTTTCAATGTGTAACTGATATTTTGCACAGGCAACGCGAGGAATACTCGTCATTCCTTACATTGTTTTTCTAAGCCAATCATACTGTTTTCTTTTGAGAAGGCCGAGAATGCTTCGGAATTTCTAGAATATTTCTGAATAATCTAGGATACTTCAGAAGGTTCCAGAATTGAGAAAACGGGTGGGGTGGAGGGCCCAAGTAGGGTGTAAGCAGGCGAACGGGGGGGGGGGGGGGGCAAAGCTAGGTGAAATTTAGCTAGTATAAAAAAGTATCGCAGTAAAAAAATACAAAATTGATAAATTTCAAACAGTGATAGAAAAATTGAAAAATTGCAACGCAAACAGGAGAATTGTTTTTTTCCTATTCTCTATGTTGTGTAAAGCGCACAAACGAATAACAATAACAAACAAGATATATGTAAGCTTATGAAGTAAAGTATAGATTTAAAATTTCAAGCATCTTATTTGTGCTCTGGTTTGGGCGAAAAAGCAGTTTGCCTATTTTGCATTACAGAATAGCAATAAATATCTCAGTTATCATCTAAATTGCAAGTGAAGTACATCCAGTCTAAGAGACTATTAATCGTCCGTGCAAACCAACCAACAGTCAAAATATTCGACTATTAAAAAATAGGATTTTCAATGAAATGCATTATGTAGTTGCATCAAGCGGCTTATTATGTAACTGATGTTAGCTTCCGCATCTGTATAATATTTGCTTATGCATCTCCATGCAATCACACTGTATCTGTTAAGGCAACTGATGTAACGCAAACGGAATAAATTAATGAAGTATCCGGTTAGTACGCTTTCAACTCGCGAAAACTGAGTCGA
>OX155951.1:17871452-18057845 GCA_944548615.1 Micropterix aruncella | reverse complement strand
TTGAAACGAACGCTATTACTTCTATCCTGTTGTTCAGCATTAGTATTCATCTAAATAGACTCTGCCGTGAACCGACGACGCCACTTGCCAAGTAACCAGGCAAAATCTTAACACCTTCCTTTCTCTGATTGTTTGAAGCCTCAAGACAAGGAACGCGCTAAGACGACAGTCCAGCAGCCATTTGAAACCATCTTCACGACCTTCACGACCTAAGGAACGAGCAAAGAGCCACGAGCCCAGCCGAAGTGAGACCAACGAGTACCAGCACCGATAGACGACCGACGGCGACAGACGTCCAGCGGCGATCACCGACTCGTCAACAGCTCTTGTCAATTATCTCTTGTCAATTATCTTGTTTGGTAATGGTCGGTCAATAACCTTACTTTTCCTAATATTCCAACCTATCACCTCAAGCCAGCACAAAGTTCTTCGAAAGCACATTTTCTTTATTATTAGCAAATCTTTCAGTTACAATTTTTTTTTTCTACTATATAGGTATTATGTTAGGAGAATGGTCAGGTCCTTAGGAAAAGGACACCATTATTTAGCTTTATTTTTCTATTCTACTCTCTATTTCCGTACTCACCGTTAGTGAGATTAGGTAACCTCCTTTGTATTTTACATTTTTTTCCCTTTTTGGTAGTTTATGTTTTTATTCTTTTATCCTGTACTTTTGTAGTGCCGGGACGTCACTAGACCATACTGACGGCCTGTGACGAACTAATCGTCACGTATTAACTTCATAATATGCTAACCCTAAAACACGATTTAAATAATATTAAAATTGTAATTTCAAACAAACTCTAAGTTGAGCCTTCATCAATCGTACCATATAGCACGATAGTGAGTCGATTGCAATAGGCATCCCTAGTGGAGAATCGACCGGAACAATCGATTGCCAGTCGAATAAAATAGAGAGAGTTCGAGAAGATTCCGAGGGGAGGCGGACGAAGCACGGGGCCCGGCCACAAGGCCGGGCCCGCCATTGGATTCTGCTACCCGCTAGTTCACACGAGCAACCGCATTTTTATAAAAGTCTTGAAATATAGTAAAGTATATCCGTCGCTACCAAACGACGATAAAGCCAGTGGGATTCGCGCCGACCAGATCCGGAAACCCAGTATCCCGGGACAGCGACGAAACCTTACCAGGCGAGTCTCTCCCCTTAAATTATTATTTAAATTATAAAGTTTCTAAAGTCAACCTATTTTATATCCAACGGATCGCCTCCTAAAGGCGACCGTCTCGTGCGCAGGCGATAACTATAAAATCGTAGATTCAAGCTATAGTCAATTTCTGTTCCCCGTAATCACCGTACACGCCTTCAGGGTTCGGCGAATATTTTCCATCCCGAGTACCATTAGAATCGGAATAAAACGAATATTGCATCGCCCACCTGAAGCGTCAGGTAGATCGCGCGCCACCCGCGCGAGCACGCCGGGCTCGTTGGACAATTCCCTATAATCACCCCTTAGCATAATTAGGGATATAAAAAACCCATTAGTCGAGGTTCGGTAGCGGCATTTACAGAGAACGACCCCCAAAAAGGGGAATCGTTCATCCATCCATCCATTCCTACCTACCTAATAATTAACCGCAGGTCAGAATCCCATTTCCCCCCTGAACGGCCATTACAGCAAGTTATACAAACCCTCCAAGTAATATAAATGAAATATTCTAGCATACTCTTTTGTAATAATATAATATCCGAATAAATATCATGTAAGTAGCGCAGCACATCTTTTCAATTATAAGTAAAAGAAATCGGGGTTCAAAGGGCGGGGCCCATGGAAAATTCTGGTTAAAAACAGAGGGATAAAATTCCCCTGATCACCTCAGGAAGATAGATACTCCTCCGACGTGAAGCGGGCGGTAAAATCCGCCCTGCGAGATTGCTGCTGCCGCTGGGATTCTCCTGCATTTCGGAAGATAGGTAACGGATTACATATATTTAATTTTATTTAGAAACTCTCCACGGTAGATTCAAGGTCGTCCTTTCCCACGGGAAAGCCCTCATTTCTGCGCGCGAGGCGAATCAGGGTTTGACCCACGCCCAGCGCTGAGTCTAGCACGGTGCGCCCTGGCCCGCGTCTGCACCCCCTTCTGCGTCCTCAGGATAGACGGCGTCCTGGTTCTGCCTTCTGTTAACGCCCCGAGTAGCCACTTCCTGGAGCCGGGTGGCGCCCACTTATTTATAGTAACAAAATTACCCCTGTCATCTTTTTCCCGGCGTTCCAGACACTTGTTTTTCAGACTTTTCAATATTACTTGTTTAGGATTACGAAAGGTTAAACGGGCAACGTTACAAGATGAGGAGTTAGTTGCGGTGGGTCATGTTTAGGGTGGCAGATTTGAGAAATGGAAGGAAAACGTGGCTTTTATACAAGATGAGTTTTGATTAGTAACATACTTGAAGTAGGTGAATCAGTACGAGCAAATAAGCAACTCTTAGTTAAATAATTTAGGAAAAAAAATGCATTGCATTCTTTATTCCTTTTATTCTTTTTTTTATATTTTGTAAAAAGAGTTGAGCGCGATTCGCCATCTATAGGTAGGTAAAATATTGCATATATTGTTCATTTGCGATATTTTACCTATTGTTAGATGTCGCAGCGCCCTCAACGCTTGTCAAACTTGTATTTATCGGTCAAGTTTTTTAAATTTTCCAAAAAAAAAAAAAAACGTTTTTTTAATTTAAAATTGCCTATTTGCTTGTACAGATTCATCCACTTCAAGGATCTCACTAATAAAAAACTCAACCTGTAAAGGTTGAATATGAATCCTATTTTGGTACGACGCGACTCAAACACGGACCATAACGCAGTTGAGGTAGTCGAGGAAGGGTACGTTGAAAGTTTTCGTTAAATCCTAATGAGTAGAACTCCAATTAACCGAATCATTTGGGACCGCACCCCATTTGGATAATCAAAATTTCGCATAATTGGATTTCTGAAAAATGGGTCTATTTTTTAAATACTGTATTTTTCAAAAGAAAAATAGCTTTTAATTCATTTCTTAGCCAGACGTTACTTGCTTTAAAGGATGAACAACCAAGTTTTTGATCTAAGGTTTTAGCCTTTACACAAAGAATCTGAACGTTCTATGGGAAATTGGGTTTCCTATAGAACGTTGTTGCAAAAACCACTTGAAAACGGCACCTTGTAAATCTGTGTTTGTAGCTGCCTTCATTGACTTTCTTGAAGAACTTCCATCTTCGTTTTCAAGCACTGACACGAAGTTTAATATTGTAGGTTTGGCTAATCGCAGTACGTTTTCGTCTTAATTTTCTTTTTGTCCTAATTTCGGATAATCCGCGATTCGGATAGTCGGAGTTCGGATAATTGGAGTTCTACTGTATAATATGTATGAAGATAGTCTTTGATTTGATACAGACATTTCAAACGAGAGAAGCTCCACTGTTTTGCGCTTTAAGTGGGATTCGAAAAGAAGATGATCATCAATGTGCAGTCCAAGATAACTGGCGATGTCTACTTAAGGAATCGCTACTTCGTCAATAGTAATCTGGGCGAGTAAAGGAATTCAACGTTGCAAGTTTATCCTATTACCAAGTATAAAGGTTTAAGGGGTTTGAGTTTCAGTCCATGGCTCTTTGACCAATCTGATGAGTTAGAGAAGTCTTAATTCGTTTTGCTTATTTCAGAGTTAGATTCATTGGAATGGAAAGAGAAACTCAGATATATTCGAGTGCTGTCATTTCATTTTTTTTTTCAAATCACAAGACCCTGCAGCCGCGCGACCTCAAAGTTTAACTCTATACCTAAAAAGTGAATGCATATTCTAGCCGATTTTGTTAGTCTGAAAGACAACGTCGTGTAACAATATTGGCAATGGTACGCAGGCTGAGGTAGATAAAATAGTTTTCTTCGTGTTTTATTTTTCTTCACCTTGCATGTTACTTTTCCAGGTGTATATTTTTTCCAGATAAATAATACAATAACAAATAATAGTAAGTCGTTATAAATCATTTACCAGCAGCATAGTTTTAAAATCTAGCTATAGATAAAACCGCAACGTCGCTCCTAGACGATTCCACACAATCGCTAAATTATAAACAAAACTGCCATTAATACTTAAGGCCATATTATTTATGCCATTGCAGCGTTTAGCCATAAGATTTATTTTCTGTTATTCTGCAAGGTAAAACAGGCGAATAGTTTTTTGTTCAAATCTAGCTGCAGTCCAAGTTTTACACAAACAAATAAGGGAACAAGACTGCTTGATAGATGAAGTGATTTATCGTTATAATCTTTCAAGGGTCTTATTTGTGCGCTGGTTTGGGCAGCATCCCGAATCAAGAGGGGGAAGGGATCAAATCGCCTGTTTTGCGTTACAGAACAACAGAAAGTATCTCTTATGGCACCAATGTCGTCATTATTATGTGAAGGCCGAAGAGAGAAAGTCATTGCGTTTAATTTCGTCACAACCAGGATAATCGGTGCTCTTGGAACCCATTGCTCAGTTTTCCACAGTATCATTAGCTCACATTGCCATTGTTTCAAAATGTATTTCGCTTAATAATAATGAGATATCGTAGTCGTGTAATATAGAAAATAATTTTGTTGTTTTCTGATAACATGTTTTGTCCGGTCTTCGGCGACTCACGGTTAGTAAAGGAAACCCAATACATGGGATCCCGAACAAATATTTCTTGCCGAAATGCCTGATTTCCTGTTTTCTTGGCATGTTTTCAAGATCTCGTGTGTTTCTGATGCTGGTAAAAATACATTTTGATCTAGCTATTGAAACTCCCTATGGCCTATAAAACTCACCAATTTTGATGTTTTTGCCACCTCGATGACACATTTTTGACTACTAAAGTAGCTCCATGGCTAAATAGATGAATAAAGAACGAACATAACAGAAAGATAAAAACATCCCAAAAAACCAACTTTAACGTCAGCTTCAACGTCCTGTGTATTTTTTGTACAAACGACGCTTTTATTAAAAAATATAGATCCCCATTTGGCCCCTGAAAAGTAAGTGATTATTTGTAGCAATTAAATTGTTGTTTCGTAACAGCAAGAATGTAGATATTATGGGCCCCAATGTGTCGATGGCCTAGGTGCCCCTACACCGATTAATTCGGCATCGACCATGACGCAAGGTACTTAAAACATTTTTGTATATAGCCATTATCAGCCGTTGCATTCTTTATTACTTTTATTGTTGTTTTTGGGCAGGCACCAGCTGATGACATCAAATCTGGGTTTTGTTGACTATAAATGTGCCTAACGAGTCTGTTTTTAAATTGGTTAACATTTTTTTAACTAATTGTATCACGTGGTAAATCGACATTTTCGCTACTCGTCTTGACAGGAAATGCTTGATAGCATTGCTTTTGGAAAAGGTTTTTGCGAGCTTGAATAAATGCCCCTTCAAGTGAGAGTTGGCACTCATACCGTATATTGAGTTATCTACTGTTGATTTATTGCGTTGTGTATGTAAAATGATACATATTTTTAGAGAAATAGAAGCTTTAAATTTGGAAACCATATTCAAGCTGCGGTTTCCCATATACTTTATATATTTTCATGAGCAATTCGTAACATAAGCAATAAAATCTAGACGGAACCAAGAAGTGTAAGAAAGGACAAGTGGAGAGAAACAAACCAGAGGCAAGCAAAATGCGCCATTAGTGAACTCACGATAAGATTACAAAGTTACTGCCTGAGATTTCCAAGGATAACACGTGGAAGAGAGCGGACCGGGTCTGCCCATTGAGCACTACGGTATTAACCGGCATATGCAGTCACTAGGGATAGTCGACGACCCCGTCTACAAGGGTTGCGGAATAGGCATTAGTAGGATCAGCATCCAATATGTACATGCCCGGGTTTTGCTACAATAATATAGAAAATGTTGGACACATATGAGCCTTCTTACACTGTGGATTCTGCGACTGATCTCCCAGGTGAACTGATGCAAGATCTATTAAATGGACTGGTGAATAATAGATACACAAGTGGGGTAAGCCACGATAGGCGACAAAGTAGCGCTACTTGCCGGGTGATCGGCTAGGGACCCCCCCCCCCCCGCCTCCCTTCCAAAACGTCATCATTATCATCAACAACATTCCTACATTGACATACAACGCTCGCGGTATGTGTACTCAGCCAATGGAAATGCAATTAAATTATACGGAATCAATAAAAAGTACAATAAATTAAGAAACACCGAATTAATATTTATAATAAATTCAGCCTTGGGGGGACCAGTTACCACACACTACGAGATGAAATTAAATATGCAAATGTTAAGATGAAGAATATTAAAGGCCCACGACGAGGCGGCGTTTGAGGAAATTTCATACGGAACGAACGCGCGCGAGTTGCCGATTTTTTTCGAGGCTTTCGAGCTTGACAGTGTCATCACGGCGTCTCGGGCGTTAGTTGATCGGGACAGTCGGAGCTGAGAAGCCATGGCGCGAGTGCGGACGATTCACGCCTTTGCGTTACTTCTACTAGCAAACGGTTAGTCACAACTTCTTCATTAATGTCATTAGTATGCTCGCGCGTCTAGTGCGCGCATAGTTTCGAATGCAAACGGGAACTCTTGTCATCGAGCCAACTAAACGGTTTATTTAGTTTCTCTCCACTTTCTGTTGCCAGTTTTTCGATTGTCTAAGGCTTGGTGTCTCTTGTAAATATCTCGTCACAATTAATTCCCATTTATTTCTGTAACGATTCTGAGACGATTCTAGTCAAAAACTTCATTTAAAAAATAAAAAAAATACTAACCGAATAGTTTACATAAAAAGCTGAATTCAAAACTATCTATTCTTTTATTGAGGTCGTTATTACTGTGAAAAATATATAAAATAAGGTACACAAAACATGCTTTTCCTCTTCAAGGAAAAGAAAAAGCCTACACTTCCTAAAAGACGACATCGCATAATCAAAAATATAAAGTCTAATTAAGTATAAATGTATTTTAACTATAAAAGTTGATCGAATAGTTAGGCATAAGTCTAAAATCTCATGTGACTAATGTCTTATTTAATAATCTTCTATATCCTATGAGAAATAACAGGGGGAAATATAAATAGTCTAAAAAGATTGGAAAGATTTTAATATTCATTTGTTTTTCGGTTAAGAGTCCCTATCAATTTCGCCGCACGCTTAGTTTAGGTATTTTCAGAGCAGCGCAGGTGTCGCCGTTCGAACTATCGTAGTCAAATGAAGAGATACGGGCGCAGCGGCAACAAACAATCTTGATCCGCGACCGATTATCAGCACTCAAGTGGTATGTAAAATTAGTAAAAAATATGTTGTATAACATCTCAACGTTATTATATGTGACTCGATAAATTGTTACCTACTAAAAAAATATATTTGTCATTAAAAGTTTGAATATTTTTTGTTTGGACATACATAATAATAACAGAAAATAAAAATTTCGTCACATATTATGGTTATCATTTCTTGTTTATACTCTTTATTGTGAAAATATGGGCGGGTTTATTGTCATATGACAATCTTTTACAACCAACCCTACTATGACGTGTTATATGTATGTGTGCGTGTAACATGTCTGTAAGTGTGTGTCTTGTTATTGTATTCCATCGACAGAATCGAAAATGCAATTCCGTTAATTAGATCCTAACGGAAAATAGTGACCCAGTCGGGAATCGAACCCGGGACCTTACAATGTAAGATCAGAAATATAAAATACCGCCATTAATCTGTTATATTTTTTTATGACCTAGCGAATAGTGAGGTTGGCATTTACAAAGTATGTATATAGTATTATAAGTTATTGTTGCAACTATAAAACAAAATATAATACAACCAGAATATATGTTGAATGAAAACAAGCACGCTTCTTTACGAGAGGCGCTGAACTAATATTTTCACGTCGTTTGCAAGTGTTGGAGAAATTTGATGCTGTTAAAAGACACCTTCTTAGTTCCAGCCATAAAGCGCTTTCTGCTTGTAATATCGTATCTCTTTCAATTTCGTGACGGTCCTTTATTTGTTGTTTCATATTTTCCAAAAACAGCTCCTTGGCTATTTCATACTCATCCGATGACATGTCTGGCTTTTGACATGCTTCCCCGTAGTCACTACTATCGGCGTTGAATAAAAGACGTATTTTTGCTTTGTTGTCTTCGTCCTAGTATTCTGCATAAGTTTCTGCTGTTCAATTTTTTTCGCATTAGTAGATGGGCTTTTATCGAAAATTGTTTTATGTAGTTTATATATCAATGTTCCCGTATTATACACCACTACTACCACGTAACACTTTAGTTTGTAGGAATCTTTCAAAGCAAAATTAATGCGTTTTACTCCAATAAATTTTGCGACGATAGCATTGAATTGTCCAGCTCTGTTGATGTTTAAATTGTATAGGAGACTTCGAGCATGATATTCGAAGTTGGAGGTATTTGAATTTAATTTCCGCAGTAAAGTGTTTACTGTGGGGACACTGCTTGTATCTAGTTTTTTTCAGCTGTGCAGAAATAGTTTTCAAAATTTGTGTGTTCTCAAATATATGCTTCGGACTGTTTAAAATGTCGTTTTGTAGATTATTTATCTGTCTACCAAGGGAAGATTTTGCGCTTTCCTGTATCAAACTGCCGATTTAACGGATATCCGTAGACGTTTGAGTCGATCACTATTGAGCGGTCTTCGTTCACCAATTGGCATCGATGTATCTTTCGTCAAATTCAAGTTCTTTTCATTATAGTTGCGTAATAAATAATTGCTACATTCAATTTATTCGACAGTAACATTTTGACAGGCTCGGCTTTCCAAGTTGTACTGAAGTTGTACGTTAAGTTGTACTGAAGCATAGAATTTATTCGGCATCTTGGAGTCTACAAGTGTATTTATTCACGAATCATTCGAGCGCGTGTGGGTGGACAAAATCGCGGAAATAACAGCTGGTAGAGACAAGTTGAGACGATTACAGAACATCGGAAAAACGAGATGGTGGGCCAAAGACAAAGCATTGACAACCATCACGGAGAAAATTCGATACGTTGCGTTGATAAAGACTCTAAGTGCCATATCTTTGAGCACGGAGTTCGAGCCAAAGGTTTCATTTCATACAAAGCATTGATGGATTCCTTTCTTAAATTTGAAACAATTCTGACAGCCTGCGCTTCAAGAAAATATTCGATTTATCAACCCCTGTAAGCTTATACCTGCAAACTCCTACACTAGACTACCTTAAAGCTTGGGGATTTATCAAAACTTTGGAGAAGAATTTGTGGAAACAATTAGATCATTTTGACGACATTTTCAGTGCTGCAAGTTTGTTTGAATCCCAGGTCCAAGAATTAATTCAAGTCGAAAACGTTGATGTTGAAATACAGACCACGCTGCCATTACGGAGAACATCTAGAAAACCGATGATGAAAAAAGAAAAAAGATGAGTTATGTCAAGATGAAATTGGACTGCTATCTGCGGACCCAAATAAATTTTCTCTATTATCGTATACAAGGTCATCATCAACACGACTCTAGTTAAAATAGATGAAAAATTCAACTGCAATGAGCATTTAATGAAGGATGTCGCTTGTTTGGATCCGAACAACTTCCACGAAATTGACAAAAACGGAATTCCTGATAATGCATTAAAGTCAATCGCATCTATTGCCAATGTTGATCGAGAATTACTTTCAAAAGAACTCGAATCTTTTGCAAAAAGTTTTAAAGAACTTTCTAAAACTATTTGGGACGAACACATTTCACTTAGGGAGCATCACACAAAGGATTCAGATTCTCAGATTGAGAAAGAAGATGAAGAGGAGGAAGAAGAGGTTCCGATGCTTGCCGAAGTTGCATACCATGTGCATGTAAACTTTTGTCTGAGTATAATATGCACATAAGTACGAACTCCAACTTATACGTAGCTTATTGTACAATACTCACAATGTCATTTACGCAAGTGACTCGCGAGAGACGATTTTCAGCACTGAAGCGCATTAAGACCAGGCTTCGTTCCCTACTAGGTCAAGGACTCCTAGATTCATTGATTATTCTGAATACTGAATCGGATCTTATCAAGGATGACTAGGATATCAGTTTTTACGAAAGAGTTATTGACAATTTAGCTGAAACTTCTCCTCTTTTAAAAAAAATGCTGATTGGATAATACATTATCAATTAGTTAATTGAACTTTCTATATAAAAATATATAAAAATGTATGTCTTATTTTAACAAGTTATTGGTCCTCTAGCTGAAACTTCTCCTCTTTTATTTTTGTTTTTGATGGGAACTTTTTTCATAAAAATGTATGTCTTTGAAATTAAAAACTTCCTAAAATTCGTGCCTATTTGATTATTATTATCATTTGGTTTATTGGTTGACCTGATGGTATCACTTGATCCTAGGCGGGCGGAGGGCCCCTAAAGTCATAATCCCACCCGGGCCCCTTAGGCCCAGTCCGACCCTGCACATACACGTAAATACGATTTTAATAAATAATAAATGCTAAAATAGTATAAACATATCAAATCGTGAAAATATTGCTTTTTTTATACGAATAAATATAGTCTCAAAATAATCCAAAACTATTCATGTGCCATACTTTTTTATTTTATTTGTTTTTTTTAAAACTTTTTTTGTCGAATAAAAAAAAAGGTTACGGGTAGAAATAACCCTTAAAGTTCTGTGCGCTATTTATATTCCACAGTGTATGGTTATATACAATTTCCCACTGAAACTTAAAGATGTTAATAGAAACCTTTGCGATATTATTATAAATTACTGTTATTATTACCAAGTAAAAATACCTTATATCTCCATCTTTTTTACCCATCGATGACGATCCAGGCAATGTCTTATTTTTGTTATTTAATTCACTGCAAATATACATTATATATTTATAGATTTTTTGAAATTTATTTTTTTTGAACAATTATTTTAAGTCAAAAACCCTACTCTTTTTCGCTTACGATCCAAAGGTATCAATGACGCTTGCAGCGTTGCCACGCCGACGCTGGCGATGGACAACATTTTTACCCGTATTTATAGATTAAAGAAAGTAACAAACTATAAAAAAAATTAGTTAAATATAGTTAGGAAGGTGAAAACAATTTGCCTACGAAATTCACACGCCTTTCGTGTTTTTTCAGCTTTTTTTCTAACTTTAATCTTGGCCTGATAGTAAAGTTTAATGTTTTGACCTATTTTCTAAAAATTAAACACATTTTTTTGACATCTACAATAAAAAATACTGATAAGGTGAGGAGTGGGTCAAAATGCCAAAAATTTAGCGTGACGTATTTTATGGATAGCCCCTAACAAATCTTGCAGTATCAAAACCGCTTAATCGACGCATATCCACTGTCGAAAAGCGCTCGGCCGGGCGCGAGCATTCGCGCGCAGGACGCGAGAATATCGCGAGCTCCGGAAATCAACGCAACGCACGTCCACCGTCCAGTAGCCCTCGGGCGCGAATGCACGGACTAACGCGAATGAACAGCGCGTAAGCATGGATTTCGATAATTTATTACAGAGAAATATGTAGACATTAAATAAAAAAAATTAAAATACTGGGTGGGTAAATGCCTCAATTATTGAAATGTTTATATCTTGTAATTATTTTTATTATATTCTTACGCGTAGACGACGTTTTTACACACGATTTTACTGGGTTTATTCATAGTACAACACATTTTTTATTAGTGTTAATTGAATAAATTTAAAAAATATATATCGTAGACTTACTAATATATTATATGCTTAGTACGCACATTTTTTTTCAGAACGTTTTTCGCTACCAGTTAGCAGAAAAACGAATTGAAAAACCTCGTGTTTCGTCTTTATGTAAAAAACCATTTTTGTATATTTTTTTTCCTAATTTATACGAAGTTGTTATCAATATAAAATTTCGTAGACATACTAAATAAATAGGTGTTGTATAACTGTGAATTAAAAAATATCAGATATATCTTATGGTTATTGTAAAATTCGTCCTGAAAAAGTGTGTATTTTCGGTTTTCACATTGCGAAATTGATAGGGGCTCTTAAGTTCAGCGTAAACATAAACTTGTTTGTGGGCTGAGTGAGCCAAAGTAGTTTGTGGGCCGAATTTTAGTATAAAAATAGTAAACTTCAAAAGGTTTCATGTTATATCTCTATGCCGACAATTATGATCCTCGCAGAAAAGCCTTTTTGAGCATTATACCAATTTTTTTTCATGGTTTTTTTGCTACATAGAATTTATTGTTGTGCGAATGTTCGTTTTTATTGTACCGTGAATCTTCGGCTGTCATCTATACTATATTACAAAATTATTAAGTTTTGTATGAATGCTAATCATTATGTATCCGTGGAAATCATCATTATTTATTTTTCTATTTTTTCCCCTCTGATTATACTTAGTCATATACGCATTATTCTTACGGCGGTTTTTTTAACTTTTACAAAAACTTATTATAAAGGAAAGGAAAGCTTCTGCATTCCTGGCGGAATACACTCAATCTACACCACTGATGAATTGTGATGGTGTCTTCTGAATTGAGTATGTTTGTTTTCATTTTATACGAATTTGTATCGTATCGGTATATTAAAATAAGTTGCATTATTTACCGGCTTTCAATGTGTAACTGATATTTTGCACAGGCAACGCGAGGAATACTCGTCATTCCTTACATTGTTTTTCTAAGCCAATCATACTGTTTTCTTTTGAGAAGGCCGAGAATGCTTCGGAATTTCTAGAATATTTCTGAATAATCTAGGATACTTCAGAAGGTTCCAGAATTGAGAAAACGGGTGGGGTGGAGGGCCCAAGTAGGGTGTAAGCAGGCGAAGGGGGGGGGGGGGCAAAGCTAGGTGAAATTTAGCTAGTATAAAAAGTATCGCAGTAAAAAAATACAAAATTGATAAATTTCAAACAGTGATAGAAAAATTGAAAAATTGCAACGCAAACAGGAGAATTGTTTTTTTCCTATTCTCTATGTTGTGTAAAGCGCACAAACGAATAACAATAACAAACAAGATATATGTAAGCTTATGAAGTAAAGTATAGATTTAAAATTTCAAGCATCTTATTTGTGCTCTGGTTTGGGCGAAAAAGCAGTTTGCCTATTTTGCATTACAGAATAGCAATAAATATCTCAGTTATCATCTAAATTGCAAGTGAATTGTACAACCAGTCTAAGAGACTATTAATCGTCCGTGCAAACCAACCAACAGTCAAAATATTCGACTATTAAAAAATAGGATTTTCAATGAAATGCATTATGTAGTTGCATCAAGCGGCTTATTATGTAACTGATGTTAGCTTCCGCATCTGTATAATATTTGCTTATGCATCTCCATGCAATCACACTGTATCTGTTAAGGCAACTGATGTAACGCAAACGGAATAAATTAATGAAGTATCCGGTTAGTACGCTTTCAACTCGCGAAAACTGAGTCGAAGCTTATTAGGGAATGTCAATATAAAGCTTTTAGCAATCGTAGAACAATGTAAGTCTAATGTGGGTACCATAACACGCATACATATTCAAACTCTCAGAAGCTCTCTCATCTAGGAAATGTGGTTATTAACACCGGAGAAGATGATTAATGGGTATGGTACCCAGAAGATTTCTGAGATTTAAAAAAGTTTCCAGTTAGGCCGGATTAATTAGGAATCAGAGAGGGGATAGTTGTACCTACGAGTATATCATTGGACCTCTAAGGTTATCTCCCAATAACTCTTATTTTTCGAGTCTGAAAAAATATAATCAGTCCATTCAGTGGCTTTTTTCCGTCATATATAATTATGCTATAATTTTGTTTTAATTTTAATGTAAATAAAATGATATGTAAACATGTTAAACTTATATCTAGTATAACTTAGTATCGAATATTATCTGAAAATTGTTTCTATGATTCCCAGGTTAAATAATGCTATTTGTACATAAATGTAGTTCGTGCTAAAAATATTAAAACCGTTCTAATTACCATACTGTAACAGATTTCATAGATTTTATTTTATAGCCATTCGTAATGATTTTACAGTCAAAAAGATATATAATTAAAAGAAATAAAAAGAAACTTTTATAATTACTGCGTCTGTTACCGTACAATATCTGATGGTATCGGCATTGATTTTATACACTATAAAAATCAATGGTATCGGACAGACAGACGACTAGCAATACGTTGTGCTCATAAAGCTATTAATCTTTATAATTAATTTTCATTTTATCGTTTTATAAGTGTAAGCAATTTTAGAATTGAAACCCATAAAATCGAAAGCCTTAAAGAAACACAAAGTTTTCAAAATATTTCTATTTACTAATGTACCTTATTTCTATGTTTGCTATGTTTATGTTTTTACTTTTTTACCTACTTTATGAACCGTGTTTACCTTCTTTCTATGATTTCGTTTTAACTATGTTTCTATGCACCGGGGTTGACCTAATTATTATCAAAAATAAGTACATGCAAATCGATTACTTTATGCAATTAATTTGTAGTTAAATATGCATGTATTGTATATTTTTTTAAATTAAAGAAGACCTGGTAATTAAAAACAATATTTAACCCGGCGAGGATGTGGGGGGGTCATTTTGACAATGCTCATTTTGTTTTAAGTACAGTGTTTTGTCTAGCGGTCGTACGCTGGCGAACTTCTCAGTAGCTGGAGCTATTGAATTTTCCTTCCCTCTGCGAGCTTGAATTTTCCTACCACTCAGTCGGCCGCCGCCTGCGAATCTAAAGAGAAGAGCGCGAACGCGAAAAGGGTATTTATGACCCTTCCGCACCCACGACGCAGCAATTTTGTGCCATTTTTCAAGGCATTATTTTTCAAAAAAATGGCATCTGACAGTGTTCTATGCAATGCTGAAAATGTATGTTTATAACTAAAATATATGAATGTTTGCGAAAGGTGTCATTCGTACATTTGTCAAGAACACATTGTTCTGCTCTGTCAACTGTGTGCTATGGCAAGAGATCATTTATATCTCAAAAGACTGAATTAGTAATTTTGTGATGAGAAATGATTGATCTTTTATACAGAGCCTTAAAAAAAATGTTTAATGAAATAGCTTCTTTTTGTTGATTTTTTTAAATATGTAACGAAGAGTCCTGCTTAAGTTGATGATTTTTTAGGCTTTTTGTATGTTCAAAATAATGAAACTTATCTACGCATAATGGTATTTTTTTAATAAAAAATATTTATTTAGTAACGTATTCGTAAGTTTCATTCCCGTCGTTTTTTTTATTACATACCCATAAATACTTTTAAAAAAAATTAAATACAGGGTCATCATGACCTTCCACTTCTTAACGCACCCTTTTTGTTCCACATCCTCGCCGGTTTAAAAGTATTTTATATAACACATAGATACAAATCAAGCAACCCTTTGATTTAAAACCCAATCAGGAGTGGGATCTGTAACATGATAATGCAAAGCAATTTTCGTCGACATAATGTCGTCTCTAGTAGAAAACTACATAGTCTCAGAACAGAAATAAAATGGCATATCAGGTAAAATATAAAAAATTGTTTAACATTCAAAAACGGTATCTGATATAAGAAAACACATTGTCTAAAACTATCGAAGACCCATGCCGGAATAAAAGCCAATAAATAGATAGGATAACGTTGACATTGAATACCAGCATTAATAGAAGTTGAAAACTAGGCATTGTTTCTCGTCACTAATTAAAAAACTACACATTCCTCTCTGCAGAATATAAAAACAGATAATAAAAAAAACAAGTAAATATATGAAAATGAATAAAAAACACGACTGATGTTGCAGAAAGTGAACTACTCGTATTACGAGTATATTCATAATTATTTTTATTACGTTTTTTATTAAATATTTGTGGTTTATGCATATATCCATCCAAGCATATTTCCGAAATGTACATTATAAAATGTTTTATTTGACACTAAACACAATATATGTACGTTAATTTAATAACATTTATACATTTAGACAACTACTTATTAATACTTGGACATTAAGGGTATCCTATGATACTCGGGATGACATAACGATTCTAATAATGCCACACACTTCTAAATCGGATCAAGTGTTTAGAAGTTTTGGTAAAATAAAGAAACTGAAAACATACATAGATGAACCCTGAACACATTACAATCCTTTTTTGTCGGGTAGTCGTGTAATTAGCCCGTGCACATAATTGACGGTCCAAATTTAAATATTATCTTACCATGGCGAGCGACGACCTCCGACTTCGGGTTGTAATTTACTAAAGGAGAAATGATAACAGAGACGCTGAACTATCATAGACAAACCGAGGGTTTTCCAATAAGGGCGAGTCGATGTAGACAGTCTGTGCAATAAAACAAGCTGTGCGTGAGATACTGACGTAATTCTTCTTTTATTTGAATATCCATGTATGCCATTATGTATGGAACATGACAATGTTCAAATGTCCGCCGCGGCCTTCGCACGTTGGCACAAATCCGAGAGGTTCAATTTTCAATGACTGCCGCATAGATCCGGCTGAATTTGAGCGATGGCCTGGGTTATGTTGACTTTGAGGGCATCGGTCAATTGCGGATTATTGGCATAGACCAACCCCAGTGGGGTCAAATCACACGATCTGAGTGGCCAATTTACGTCACCTCCTCGAGAGATACCCGTGCACTAACAAACACTCATTTCGATAATAAAGTTTTAACGTGCTGCTCAATCGTGTAACTTTCCTTTTGTGATTTGGCATCAGTGACTGAATAATAAACAACAAATTTGACAGACACCGCCAAAACACGTGACCGCCACAGACTGGGCCCGATTGCGTTTCTCCGTGAACTAAAATAGTAAATTAGTTCAACCGCACCAAAACTACCTGTCGAATTTATAGACGCCCGAACAAGTTTGAACACATTTCGTGTGGTGTTAGATTTGGCTGCTTTATCTTCGGTTGGTAGTTTAAATGCGCGAAAGTGACAACCGTCCATTTCATATTCCGCTCTGATGTACTTCACACGAACTAATTTCAGATTTGAATTCAAGAAAAACGCAATCGAGCCCACTGTCAACATCGACCCGCCTTTATTGTAAAACCCTATAGTTGCCAGGAAACTTCGGTAGGTACTATACAACTATCCCGCACGTCACAGCAGATAAGGACTGATCGCAGTATTGAGAGGCAACACATCCTATACGATCACTATATTACCATCTGTCATATCTACCACAATAAACTGCAAAATAGCGTAATAATTCGTAACTGTACAATCCAAAATAGCGACGTTGACCTCTTAGCAGTAGCACCATAATACGTTGGCAAACGAGTCTCGATGCCTTTTGCCAGGCGCAGCCGCTTAGGGCGTGATCATTGTTCGTTTGACCTTTGTGACTTGTCCCAGTCGTTGACTCGACGCTAAACCAGCGAAATCGAAAGTTCTCGGAGCGGCTGCAGAGATAAAGACCCTGTCGGAATGCGTTTTAAATAAATTTTACACAGTTTTGCCTCCCCGTGAATCATTCTCTTTTTGGTTTTAGTATTATTAGCCGCGCGGGTGAGCAGGCAGATCGACGATGGCGATGCGGACGACATCGACGAGGGCAACGCAGATAGCATCATCGAAAAACTGTGCCAGGGGAGACCGAGCGAAGAGTTCTTCCGATTGGAGTCGAGGAAAAGCTGCAAGGAAGTCGTGAGGTCAGTATACACTCATTCGACCACATAGATGATTATACAGATACCCAAAAACCTACTCTTAATTTCCCGGCCCACCGACCGACGAGGAGGAAAAGTATTGTGAACACGCAACATTTTTTTTCGAGATGATGGAAATATCCATTTTGAGCTCACCTGCGACGATTAAAACCATTTCCAGATGGAAGGCTGTCTGTGTGTCTGTATCAGTGCCGGGTTAGCCATAAGGCCCTGGCCTATGGGCCCATGCCGTTTAGGGGGCCCCGGGCCCCCGAACAAGTAACCATTACAATCATAATATTTGAAAATGGAAATTCTAAATTGAAAAAAAAACAGTGAATTGAAATTTTAAGTACAAAATGTTTAATAAACTCTTTGGTCATATAATTATATAATTGTAATAAATGGGATAAGTGTTGTCATATAATTATATAATTGTAATAAATGGGATAAATGGGGCCTTCACGTGGGTTAATCCGGCACTGGTCTGTGTGTCTGTATGTCTATCTGTCTGTCTGGATATGTATTCCTCCACAACGGTTAATCCAATTGAGCTGAATATTTGTGTATGCAGGCATCGTTTGGTCATGGCAACAGTTGAATAGATTGTGGCTAAAATCGGTCCACCGCAGTAATCATATTTTAATCTCGAAATATTGGACTCAGAGACTCGAAGTTTGGTACACAGATGCCTTGTTGGGACGAAATCACACTGTGAATGGTGGGGTAGCGACTTCGGACCTGTAACCAGTCAGGAGGACGGAGGTATCCTGAAGGTTAACTCCAGACGGAGATATCCTACCAAAACTGGTAGTTAGGGGGCGAGGCTGCCCGCTGGTTACCTTTACAAATGCCTCGCCGTAAGGCGTTGGCCTCTAACGGACTTGTTGACGGAACTAGACAGTAGATTGTCTTGTCTCTAAGTCTTCTACGTTCATCCCACGGCTGAAAGAACGATCACATATCGTTATACCAGCCTGGGGTGACGGATTCGTCCGTTGTAGTCGACACCGCTCTACTGTGAATGGTTGAAATATCTCATATAACACGCTACACTAGTAATATTAAAATTCCGCTATACATTTAATCAAATATTAACGCCATCCGTTGGCGCTTTGTCCAACCCCGCTTTTAGTGGGGAAACGAACAGCGTTCATCTGCCGGCCGAGGGAGGGCGCTCATCGATTTTATTTATAAAATTGATATTTAGATGAAATCAGTCCTTGGCTACTTGCCGACTAAGTCTTAGGGTGACATAACAATATATTTTTTTTGCATTTTCAGATGCGATGCCAGCTCCGGTATAAACGGTGTCACGAGACTGGCCCCGCTGAAATGTTTAGGCGGTCTTGCCTTCGACATCGACCGCCAAGTGTGCGATTGGAGAACAAAAGTACAAAATTGCGATCGCCTTGAAAGTGAGTGTCGGGGAAACGTATAAATCATCGTTTCGCATATTAAAAGTAAAACATGTCTATTTTTTAATCTATTTCAATAGAGCCAAGGAAGGTCATGCCTTTGTTCGTGACTGAAGAACCTATCTGCCCAGAGGGAGAACTGGCATGCGGCAACAGGGAATGCCTTAAGAAAGATTTATTCTGTAATGATACACCTGACTGTGAAGATGGATCTGATGAAAATGCATGCAGTAAGTTTATTTTTAACAATAACAGGGAGTTCCCTAAACCAATTTGAATTATTTACAAATTCTAGAAATCACAAAAATTTAAGTAATTCGAAAACCATGAGCTTTTGCATGTAGGAAATTTTAGTTAATTACGTTTAATGTCAAAAATCCGCACTTTTAATCGCCCGACGACGCACGAACGACTAAATAATGATTGAATAAAGAATTAAAATGAATTAAAAAAATTGTTGGGTCTTATATTAGTACAGTCATTTGGTAGTTTTACCTCTTTACGAATTTCAATCAACCAGTTTTCCAATATGGCGATGCGAGCGGCAGAGATGCGAGGTGGCAAACTTGAAATTCGGAAAGAGCACATCGAAATTTATAAAATTACCCATTTTCAAAACTCTCGGAAAACTTTCCAGGTAACCTCTTTCTTAGAACCAAATGACTGTAGGGGAGACCGGGGATAGCTTGGATACTTTTTGGATCTTATTTTTTATTGTTATTTCTAAATACTTTACCTTTTTGGTTTTTAGGGTAATGTTAAGAGTACTTTTTTAGACTTATTTACTCATAATAAAAACTTTCCAAGAGTATTATTTAATACGAAAAAGGCCGAAAATTAGATGAAATCAATCTATCCAAACTATGCCCGTGTATGGGGAACTTTGGACGGCACCTGGGTATTGACATGCAGTTTGGAGTACATACACAAACACTGATTAAGTAACAGACATCTTTCTAAGTCGTTTTTTTTTCTAAATATAAAACAGGTAAGCTATGGGACAGGTAAAGCAGTGCTACACAGGATACAATTATAGACAACCGGTCCATTGTATCCCCCAACTGATGTAATCAACACATTTGTGGCTGTGAAATCTAAATCAAAAATTGCACATTTATGAAATATACATAAATGTATTCCTACCAGTCACCATTGCGTACAAGCGGAACTAAAACGGAACGTAAACTAGTTACAGATAAACCTTACGTTCTAACCTTGAAAACTTACATCAGAGGTGTCGAAAAGCAAATAACCTCTGTAAAAATCACAATTTTAGAGCGCCGGCCGTATATTTATAACAGCTGGCCTGCCGCCGTTTTGCCAAGGAGTACAATCGGTTGCGGCAGTAGAATTCACATTAGGGCGGGAATATGAAACTGTCCTTTGTATCCCAGTGTCCAAACCATCCCCGGTCTCCCCTACTATATCTCAGGAATGAAGAAACTTCTAAACATGAACGAAGAGACTTTAAACTCGCTTGAAACGTATGTAAATGTATGTGTTTTTACTAGTAAAACACATACATTTAAGTTTCAAGGAAGTTGTTATAAATAAATCAATAAAATTAGCTGGAATTTTGTAGTGCCTGACGATATTGTGATGTGGAGATATTATTATTGAGTTTTTGTTTTTAATTATTTTAGCCGTGGATTTGGATCCGAACCGCGCTGATGAATGCGACCTTTCGAAATGCGTCCGCCCAGAATGCTTCTGCTCCCGCGACGGCACCCGCATCCCCGGGGGACTCGACGTCAACCAAGTCCCCCAAATGATCACCATCACCTTCAACGGAGCCGTCAACGTGGACAACATTGATCTCTACGACGACATCTTCAACGGCCAGAGGCACAACCCCAACGGCTGCACCGTCAAAGGAACGTTCTTCATCTCCCACAAGTATACGAACTACGCCGACGTACAGGAACTCCACCGCAAGGGGCACGAAATCGCCTCCTTTTCGATCACGGACAAAGACGATCCGGAGTATTGGTCCAAAGGAACGTACGACGATTGGCTCGCAGAAATGGCCGGCGGGAGGCTCATCGCCGAGACCTACGCCAACATTACAGATGGCTCTATAATAGGAGTCCGCGCTCCGTACCTTCGCGTCGGCAGGAACAAGCAATTCGAAATGATGTCGGATCAATTCTTCGTGTACGACTCGACGATAACGGCGTCTCTGAGCCCAGTCCCGATCTGGCCGTACACGCTCACTTACAGAATGCCGCACAAGTGCAACGGAAACGACCGCAACTGCCCGACCAGGAGCTACCCCATCTGGGAGATGGTCATGAACGAGCTCGACCGCAGAGACGACCCTACTTTCGACGAAGCCCTCTCAGGCTGCCACACGGTCGACTCTTGCTCCAACGTGGCCACGGGAGACCAGCTCTACAGGCTGTTACAGACGAACTTCGACCGCCACTACAGCACGAACCGAGCGCCCCTCGGCCTACACTTCCACGCCTCCTGGCTCAAATCCAACAAACACTTCAAAGACTCCCTCATCAAGTTCATCGAGGACATGAACGCCCGCAGCGACGTCTACTTCGTCACCATGACGCAGGCCATCCAATGGATGCAGAACCCGACTGAATTAACATCACTCAGAGACTTCGCAGAGTGGAAGTTGGATAACTGCGACGTCAAAGGGCAACCATTCTGTTCTCTTCCAAACGCTTGTCCGCTGCAATCGCGGGAATTACCCAGAGAGACGATTCGCTTATTCACTTGCATGAATTGCCCCAGGAATTATCCTTGGATATTGGATCCGACCGGAGAAGGTTTAGATGTTTAAGAATTCGCTGTAGGCTTACGCGAATGTCGCATTGCCTTCAAACCGATTTCCCAAAATCTAGTCCTCTTTTAAGTTACCCGAATTCAAATCAAAACATACCCATCACGAAATTTAACATGGAAAAATATTGTTATTTAGGTTATCTAACGACTTAGGTTATCTATAATGCTAAGATAATAAAGAAAATTTTAAATAGATTTTTTTAAATTTAGTTTTGTAAAAGGTCGGTGGAATAAATTTGAACAACCATGCTAAAATTCGCCTGTGAAGGTAAACTTTTCATTTTGTATGTTTAATAAATACTTACATATTTTTAAATTCAAAATGATACGACAAAAACTATAATAGGTATAATACCTAAATAGTATTACTATCGATTACTATTTTCTATGCTACATTATATAAACGATAAGCAACTGCGACACATTAACCGAGTGTACGATTCGTAGCTATTCTTCTAGCTTCGTTATATTGTATAGTTACATTGATAAAATAAATATATATATACAGGGTATTCGGCAGACGGTTGTACATACGATTATGACGGACAAGTGAGGCCCTCACCTACATGCTTGGCCCCAAAAATTTAACCTAGGACTCACAATTTTTTTTTAATGATTTTTTTTGTAATATGGCGAAATTTTTCATTTCCATGGCTTTAAACTCCTTTAACTTCATTTAAAACTGATAAAATAGTCAACATTTTTTTTTATTCGTATCTAAATTAGTAGCAGATTAATAATGAAAAAAAAATTGGCTCAGATAATCACCATTAAAAAAAATAGCCCTAAAGTACCAAAACATTTTAAAAATAATCTTAAATGTCAATTTCTCATTGCATTAAAAAAAAAAAAAAAAAGAGGTAGAGCGCTTCAAATTTAATCAAAACATCTCTAGGTTATGCCCTTTCTATTGGTATGCAATTTACGTATTTTATTTCAAAATAACAAGAGGTATTGATCATTTCACCAAAACTGATGTAAATTGCTGAAAAAAAAAACAGGGCAATTTTTTTTTTAATGGTGGTTGTCTGAACCAAATTTTTTTTTTATTATTCTGCTAGTAATTTAGATACGAATAAAAAATTTTTTGACTGTTTAATCAGTTTTAAATGAAGTTAATGGAGTTTAAAGCCATGGAAATGAAAAATTTCGCCATATTACAAAAAAATAATTTTAAAAAAATCGTGAGGCCTAGGTTAAATTTTTGGGGCCAAGCATGTAGGTGAGGGCCTCACTTGTCCGTCATAATCGTATATACAACCGTCTGCCGAACACCCTGTATATATATATATATATATATATTGATATTTTAAGGGTGTAAATTTTTTAAAATTATATTCAATAATATATAAAATTAGATTCATGAAAAGTTACTTATCTGGGGTCCTGGTGGACCAGAAACATTTTAACGATAGTTAATGTCCTCTTTAAATACTTAGGGCAGCAGCACCTGTTTCCGCAATTGATAACTTATGATGTTCTTAGTTATTGCAGCCGAATTATTGTATGCCCTTGGATGTAATAAGTATAAGAGGATGGTTTATTATTGAAAATAATTTTAAAAAATTTACACCCTATATATATATATATATATATATATATATATATATATATATATATATATATATATATATATATATATATATATATATATATATATATATATATATATATATATATATATATATATATATACGAGTGGTATTACCCGGCGTTGCCCGTGTTATATCTTTTCTCATATACCAATGTATACCAATTTTCTTGGCGATCGGTTGAGCAGTATAGAAGTTGGTGTGCTGCAGCGCCGTCTAGTTGAAAGTTGCAACAAAGCGGATATATATATAAAAACCTTAACCATGAAAAAATACATATATATATGCCAACTTTCATGGTGATCGGTCAAACGGTTTCGGAGTCTATTAAACTCGGACAGACGGGCATACAGATATACCAACATCCATTTTTATATTATATTATTTTGGCCTGTTTTTAAAATTTAAACTTTGAATGCCTATATCTCGCTTATTTATAGCGACCGACACAATTTTCTTCCAGATTTAGCATTAAAATGAAAAAAAATGGAGAGGGGTTCCTATACTGCAGTTATTCCACTTTTATAACTATGTGATAATACTTACATGTATATATTTTAATTAAAGAGTTTTGAACAATGAAGCACAAATAATTAAAAAGCAGGAATAATTTCACTGTATTACCTTCACAATATTTTGAATTTAGAATAACGCTTGGCCGACTATGACGTTTGTAGGTTTAACATAGCAGCGCCATCTATGGATTACTCAATAGATCTGTTATCGCCATCTGTTAAAATCGTTTGGAACTAACAGATAATTGCGAATGTCAAATAATAGACATTGCAATAAAATAATATCGCGACACTAAATTAAGACGTAAGCTATCCTATCTTTCAAGTTGGATCAAACTGCACATTGTGTGCAAATTTGATTCAAATCGGTTAAGTAGTTTAGGAGTCCATCGCGGACAAACAACGTGACACGTAATTTATATATATTAAGATATATATATATATATATATATATTTCTATAAGAAAAGAACATCCAAAATTTATATAAAGTTTGGAAAAGAGGTTTGAAAAGAATTCCATATCCAAACTTAGCCGCAATGGAATTCACTATTCACTAGATTTAGATTCCGAACTAACGACCGGCCGTGGTAGTTATGATATGGCAATAATAGGTGCGAAGTTGACCCGACTCATATAGGATATCGAAAAAAATGTCGACGAGGGTGTAAACAAACGACGAAAATAGCTAAATAAGCGTAAACAAATGGAAAATAAACGGTCCACCTGAAGAAAATTTTAACTTTCTTTTTGGGTCGGGCTAACATCCGACATGAATAGAATTCCACATAACTGCTATATAACACAAAACGTCCGTCAGAGTGCAATGCCCACATAACTACCCTAAAACATATAAGTACTTCTCAATTTCGTTAGTTGTACCTTCATTTTACTTTTAAATCTCTAGTAATTAAATGTTCACACCCACTCCCCTCCAGTTCATCTCCTCTATATTATGGCTTTCTATTTGAACTATACTGCTACCTTATATTAAATTACCCTTTTTTTAACGAGTCACAAAAAATATGTTTTTGGGTTTAGTTTTATGTGTAGAATTATCCACTTGTCCGATGCTCACAAACAAAAACTAACTATGCTTACACACAGAAATATATTTATGTATTTATTAATTTAACTAATCAACAGATTTACAAAGCATGTCTTACTAATATTCATATCATAAATTATAAAAATATAACATTTATTGATGTAAAAAAAATCAACACGGCCTATATTAGCATAGGTGTACTGCTGCCGCCCAACTAAGTGTCAGGAATTGTTCTAAGGCAGCGAGCTGCTAGGTTTTTTATGTACGTATATTCGGCAAAAAAACATTTTAAATACCATAACCATTACAAATGAGTTATAACTAATAATAACTAACTATGAGTAATAATAGGAAATAATTTAAATAGAATACGGAAAATAGTTAATTTAAAATAGAATACGGAAAATAGGAAATCGCGTTATTTGTGTTAATTTTAATAAGATGTTATGATATTAATCAAAATTAAATAATAGAAAATAGTCACAAGAACAGTCAAGGATAATAATGAGAATAGTCAATGAATATATTTAATATTATGTGTAGTAAAACTTACATACATAGAGGGGTCTGTTTTAATGCCATTTTGGAAAAATGTTTTTACCTCGTCATCTTTAACGCATCCGGAAATCGCCATTTGGGGGAGTAGGAGACAATTATTTTAAACGACTTCAAAAAAAGGAAAAGTTTATCAATTCGGTTGTATTTTTTATGTTTGTTATAGTCAACAGCACAGACACGAAATTTTGTATATGCATTCAATTACGACCGTCATGATGCCTCCTATGTTTCACCAAGACAGGACTGCGGCACCCAGGAGGGTGCTGCACCAAATTCCAAAGAGGGAACGCCTCAACGGTCAACAGCACAATATACGAAATTTTGTATACGCGTTCAATTATGATAGCCCGTTCTAAGTTTCACCATGACACGGCTGCTGGACTTTTAAAAAAAATGGTGTCGGTTTAATTTGTTGTTAAAAACAAATCTATTATTTGTACAAATTTTTAGTATGCTGACGTCAGCTCCAACGCTTGTTTATCCTTTTTTTCGTTAATCATTTTTCCGATGTTATATTCGTCCGCTTGGCCTCGTTTCTCGAAAGTAATAAGTCACAATTTTATTTTATTTTTATTTTTTTATTTTTATTTTCTTAAGGATAACTTACAGCCAATAATTTTATAGTGAACAATAATAGGAAGCTTAGAGCCATTTACAAGTTACCACTGATAATGACAATAATAATAACGTGAATTTAGAACTGATATTAAATATAAAGAAGATATTAAACAAGAAGATACTATATTGTACATTAGAAAACATGTTGACATAAACAAGACTGTAATAAAAGAAGGAAATGCTAAGCCTGGTCATCACAAAATCGCCCTACAACCTGCTTCCTTATAGTATCTATATTCGTGAAAAAGGGGTCAATATCCATGTCAGCATTCAGGGTGTTGAAAGTTTCGCATACCCTTATAAAATAGGAATTACGCCTGTATTTGGTTTTAAAGTCAGGTACATGAAGCGGTGCCCTATTTCTAAGTGCCCGGCTAGGAGTGCGGAGAGATATTTTAGATAATAGTTCAGGACAATCAATCGAGCCATTTAAAATTCGTAGTAAAAGTGAGATGTCAGCTATGTTTCTTCGCAAAGCCAATGGCAGCAAATGATGGCGGATACAACGAGAATAGTAGTCTGGATCACGTATACGACATTTATATTCTATGTAGTGCAGAAATTTTCTTTGGATGGCCTCTATTCTCGATGCATAGGTACACCTCGTAACAAGGGTTCCATAACTGGGATGCATATACAAGATGACTGCGGACGTAGGCACAGTAGAGAATTTTTATGGTTTTTATGTTATTGAAGTGTTCGCTGGATCGTATAATAAATCCTAGGGCTTTAAACGCTTTCGCAACAATACTGTCGATGTGGGCATCAAATAGCAGTTTGGAGTCGAGTGTAACACCCAGATCCTTAATCTTAGTTACCCTACTCAAAGCAGAGTTATTGAGAAAATAAGAAGAAGAAGACAATATTACAATTTCACTAGAGGACAAGTGCATGTAGTTACAAATTCAAAAAATTCAAAATACAGGTTTTTCTCGAATAGTTTTACACTAGCGAAAAAAGTTACAACTGTCAAAAATATTTACAAGTGCAAAATAGTCTGCATGATGTTTAATATTTGAAAACAATGAAAAATGGAAATTATCTTTTTAGATAAGATAAGATAGAAGTAGGAGGAAAATATTGCGAGAAATTGACGGGAAATGAAACTAGGCAAAAGTGATCTGTCAGTGGAATTATTACGATCTTTAATTTTTTCGATAGAATTATTGTAAATTCTTAGTTAAATTGGTAAGATTGAGCGTAGACAGTAAACAAATACAGTTTGAAGAATTCAATATACTTGGGCATACGCTTAAGTTGGAGAATGAATAAAGAATGGCGATCGTACCTACGGCTGAGCATGTGATTTCAGGTCGTGTTTGTATAGCAGCTTCACATTTGGTTGTCGGTACGGAACCCTAAATGTAATCGGTTTCCCATTGCCAAATAAAACCACGGCCGACTGCTTTGACGAAAGGAGTTTTAGAAGGCGTAATTAGATGGTCCAAATTGCAAGCCAAACATTACGGGCTTGACAATCATGCTTGATGTGGTTTGATGAAACGCTCATGCATTCACACCATATAGTGTAACAAAATAGAGAACGGGAGTGCGAAGGCGGGCTGTGAGTGAATGCGTTCACCGAATAGAAAGAGATAGGGGCATATGAGACTCCCTATATCCTTGTCTAGTTTCGCATGCGCGTTTATCCATAGCATAGCAGACTTATGGCGTCAAAGCGTTGCCATAGTGATATAAACGCGTTGCCATAGTGATATATGTACGTGTCTCCGTGAATGCATGACTAGACAAGGATGGTGGGGGTACTATAGGAAGCTGTCTCATTCTATTCGGATGACGCATTCTCAGGCTGGTCACGGGGTCTAGTAGTTATACGGGCAATGATTGACAATCATTTGCATTTTAGTCACCACAGAGTGATCCAGCCTCTTCAAACCTTGCGCAAAACATAATCGTTGTGCATAATCGTATTCAGAGTGTGCTGAAGTTAAAATAGCAGAATGTATTTTAAGCAGATATGGCTATACTTGCACTTAACATTGAGGCCACCAGAACCAGAGTGGCCCAAATGCAAAATTATTATTTGTGGATATGGGCCCAAAAAGTTAAAGGGAATTCTTAAGTGAACATAGCAAAATTAAATAGTATGGCATATAATTTTTATTTTGATGATTTCTTGAAGATATCAATTTTGGGCGACTCTGGAATTGTAAATAATGATTTTTTATATGGAATTTTGTATTAAACTAAAAAAAAACACCAAAATGTCACTTGGGCCACTCTGGTTCTGGTGACCTCAATTGTTCTATGCAAGCAAACAAAGAAGAAACGTACAAAACCGCTGATCTAAGCAATGGTATTTATTAAGAGGAGGCTAAATCTGTCTGAACATTTACAAAAAAATCTTTAAGTAACAGAGCCTGTAACAGTAAGTAACAGAGCAGATTAAACAAAAAATTATAATGGATCTAAAAAGCTTGTTCTTCTTAAAGTGCCATCTCCTACCGGAGGTCGGCGGTATGATGGCCACTTGGGCCCGTGATGTTGCGGCGTGGAACAACTCGGTGATGCTTGAGTTGAACCACTCAATGAGGTTTTGTAGCCAGTGGGTTCTTCTTTAGCCAGGTCTTCGGCTGCCTTTTATCTTTCCTTGCAGGGTTAATGGGAGGTGGTATCTGTTACCACGCTTTATGTGGCCCATGTATTGTAATTTCCTTCACTTTATGGTCTTCAGCTTAGAGTATACAATTTATACTCTAAGGTCTTCAGTAATTCCAATCCTTTGTGCATTCTTTGCAGCACCGTCTCATTTCTGACTCTATCCATCCAAGATATTTTCGGTATTCTCCTGTAAACCACAATAACCCTTTAAACAACGTCTGGGTTAGTGTTCACGCTTTTACTCCGTATATGAGGACTGAAAGTAGGTATGTAACACCGCACCAGGCGGTATCTAGTGGAGAATTTGAGACTACGGTTGGAGAAAAAGTGGCTCATTTTGATAAACGCAGCTTTAGCTTGTTCGATGCGACATCTGCCTTCCACTCTATGGTCACAGTATACCAAACAGTAGCTTTACTCTCGAGTTACAGGGCATTGCGGGAAGAGGGTGCGAGGAATGTAGGCAGAGGGGTACGTTTCGACAAACGCCTTTGGTTAGCGTTATTTTTAGAGATTATCAGTGGTCGAGCAAAAAGAAACAATGAAACGTTGTTTATCACACAACTCCTTTAATTGTAGCAGAAAAGAAACACACTCTTACACAATGGCTGTTTGACAGATCTTATTTTTATTCGGATTTAGAACAAAAAAAACAACATGAAAACGAAAAACTAATTTAAATCCAATAGTTATGCGCAGGTAAAGGCTGGTGAATTTTTCGAACGTTTGGGTCGAGTAGCCGACATCTAGCGGCCATATCCGAGCCCTTACGACTTGTGACGTATTCGCTTCGATTTCAATTTTGTTCTAAGAGAAGCAACGATCCCTTCAGTTGCGTGTTCAAGGGCTTCTGAGAAGATCTCCTCAGCGTATAAATTGAACAGCAAAGGCGATAATATACATAGGTACATCCCTGCCGCACTCGTCTTAAAATCTCCACATCATCTTTGAGCTCGCGTTCTTCACGTACGTTTGCTGTCTGCTGCCAGTAGAAGTTTTTATTATTATTGACACGTCTTTTGAATCGAGACCTACTTTTTCCAAGATCTGGATAAGCTTGTCGTGTTTTACGCGATCAAATGCCTTTTCGTAATCGATAAAACAGACGTATGTGGTTTGATCCATGTCCCAGCATCTTTGCATCAGCACTTAGTAGGCAAATAGTGCTTCTCGTGTACCATAGCCATTCCGGAACCCAAATTATGTCTCTGATATATTTAATTCACATTTCCGGTATATCCTTTTATGAATAACCTTTAGAAAGACTTTTTAGGACGTGGCTTATCAAAGAAATGGTACGGTATTCATTGTAACGATTTGCGGTACTGATTTTTGATAAAGTTGTGAATGTGGAGTGGAGCCATTCTGAAGAAATGACGCCAGTATCGTACACGGCATTTAAAAGGTGCACAAGTACGTCGATATTTCCGTACTCCAATATATTAGGATATTTACTGGTATTCCGTCTGGACCTGCCGCTTTTCCATTTTTCGCAGACTTAATTGCATGGGAAACTTCATCCTTTATGATCAGTGGGTCCATCTAATGGTCTGCTTGTGTTTATTCTGTCACGTCTCTGGTCGTGAAACAGCTCATTGATGTACTCTTTCCATATACTCAGTATATCTTCAATATTCATGGCATAGTTGTTGTCTTTATCCAGGAGAGTGGTACAGTTTGGTCTCTTCTTCTGCCCAATTAGCTCGTTGATCTTTTTGTATCTACTGAAGGCATCGTGTTTGGCTTGCAATAACTCTACCTGTACGCATTTATCATTTATCCAATCATCTTTGGCCTTGATATATTTCCGCCCTATCTCTTTGTGTAGGTAGGTATCTCTATATTGCAAACAGTGTATGTGTTTGACCAGTCTTCTTTAGGTCATACGGTCTAGGATTTCCTCCGTCATCCATTCTTTCGACTTGACAGCTTGGGGGGCTGGCGTAAGCGTTTCCTTTGCCGTATCTATAATGACACCTTACATTCTTTCACACTTGCTCTGGAGATGTAATTGGTAACTGTACTTTTATCTGTTCTTTTAACACCTGGAATTTATTATGAAGACTACGGTGAACTTTCCTCCATGTCTCCTTGTTCTCAAGTGTAGTAACATCTATTCTTGGGTGGTCTAGCTTCTTAATTTAGCGCTATTAGCTTCTTTAACTTGATAATAAATATTCCTATGAGAGTTTTGTGATCAGAACCAATGTCGGCTCCAGGGTACGATTCAACGGATTTAAAATTATTGCGGTATCTCTATTTGATTTCTCACTGTAGTTATCGGTAAATCAGCTGGGGACTTCAACGTATAAAGACGACGAGGTGGCAATTTGAAGAAGGTATTCATAACCACGAGAGATTCTTCTTGGCGAAACTAGACTAGACGGTCTCCTCGGTCATTTCGCACTCCTAGACCGCATTGTCCGACGACATCTTGGATGTAACCTTCACCGATTTTTGCATTAAAATCAATCATGATAATTGTGCATTACTGCTTTGAAGTGTATTTTTGTGGCTTTGAAGGCCATTCTTTAATGAGATCACTTTTATATATTTTTTAATTAGTCAGCATTATTCGCGAGTGCCATATTCTTTTTGTTCTTGTCTTTATAGTTCTGCGACTTGATGACATGTATATACTGTCGGAGCATCTTTTTATAAAAATATCAGTAATAGTGTATAACCACGATCGCTAACAGCAGTGTTTTTGTCCATGACGTTTCGTAGCGCACTCAAATGAGTTTCTTAAAAGAAACATTGCAAAAATATACATTTTCATCCAACATTGTCTAGCAAGTAGTTTGCTGTCAAGCACATCAAGCTTAGTCCTAAACGGTCAAATTGCTTGTAAGCTAGAAAAATTCACGCGCTTGACAAGCAGTTTTAATTATCTAGGGAGGCCTTTAGAAATCTAGAACGCCTTCTTGATTGACGCGGGGATTATATATCTAGTTAGAGAGGTAGTGAATATTTTTAGGAAATATTTTACCAGTTTGTGAAAGCAGTTAAGTATGGTCTATTTTTGATGCTAATCAAGAAATTCCAAGCCTGGCAAGGATTATGCGATGCGTGGGTCGGCGGGAGGTGCAATCGAAATGTACTTATTATCCCAGTTATAAATCCTTTCCGATCAGTAGAGTCGATCATTAAATTCACAAAAAAAGAGTTGAATTAAGCTAGTCTAGCCTGAATATATCAACAATTACGAAAACTGAAAAAAATGTGATTTTTGGATACGTCGCCCTTAATTTTACACGATTAAAAGTTACACTGCAAATTAATATTATCACAGATTATCATTTGAGGGTAGTCTAGCTACTTCAAGAAGTCGCGTAATGTGTCTAGCGGGATCTAGAAGTTAGACAAAAATACAAACTCATTGCTCTTATTTTCACTGTCTTGAAATGTTTGTACATGTTAATTAATTCTATAATTTCACGAAAAAAAAACATCTGACTGATGTTCATAATAACTAAAGCCTCGCCAGAATCTACTGAAGTTTGTGGCAGTGCGCACTGTTTCATGCGCGTAGATCGTTGCGCGCCGACTATGCGCGCTGATCTGACGCGCAATAAACGAGTCTGGCAAGGCTTTGGCGATTGTGTTATCCTAAGCTATCGTTGCAACCAATTATTTTCAGGTCTGCAAACGAAAGGGCCACCATTTCGTTAGGTTTTTCAGGTGCCAGACACGTTTGCCATACCTACCTGCATATCAGCCAGATTATTATTTTTTAATCAATATTGCATTCGACTTGACAGTAAAACGATTTTCATTAGTGCTGAAAAAAGTGCAGCACAATTGTATTTTCAAAAGCATTTATACATGTCCGCTACTTAGAATTAGTCACTGAATAACCTATCAACGTTTGGTGACTGGGAAAATCAGTACCGAAATCCATCACTAGCTCCTCGACTATTTGAAGCAATGGCAACATTGGTCGCTAAACGCATTATAGCAAATAATATTGGGCAATATATTAAAGAAAATGGCAGTCGGCGTTTCGGGCGAGTTGTCAAGTTAAAGCTACGTCAAATCGTTTGTATATTTGTTTTATTTGTTCGTCCGGTCTCGCTAAACGTATCCACGTAGGTACAGTGGCAAATATAATAAACGTGTCATTTTTTTAAAAATGAGCGGCGACATTTTGCAAAAGCTCCGGAAATTTGACGCCTATTCTAAACCTCAGGAGGAGGTTAGAATTAAAACGATTTCCGGTGCAATATGTACGTATTTCGCCAATGTTTTATTGTAGTTTATTGTTTTTATTATGTTTTATGACGAACATAACTTTTGCAGTGACTCTAGCTGGGATAATAATCACAATATTGTTGTTTCTGTCCGAAATTCAAATATATTTGTCCCCGGATGTGTCGGAGGAGCTATTCGTTGACACATCTAGAGGGCCCAAGCTTCGAATTAATTTGGATATTATTGTGCCGACTATATCATGCGATTGTGAGTACTTTCCTGTTTCTGAGACATTAAGCAAATAGAGATGTGATGATGATAAGCCCCTGCTTTTACCATCATGGTAACCCACCGGGTTACCCATATCCGATGATCAAGAGTCGTACATAATCATAATCATTTTATTTATCTCATTTGAGATGTATGTATGTATCTATGTATTCCGATGTATGTATCTACATACATCGGAATATATGCATTATAGGGACCTTTTTCAAAAAAAATAAAATATACTACTAGATTCGTTCATTGTGATACTAAATGTGATAGAAAAAAACCTCGCAATATTTCAGGGCAAAGAAGCAATGTTTACATACAAAAAAATCCTTTAGTTTTAGAGATTGTTTTTAAAAAAAAACTACTTTTAACTATATTATTTTTTAAAAAAATAACAACCTACCAAAATCTATGCGTATGACGCTTCTTTGAATGCCTATATCGCACTTATTTATTGAGGCTAAAAAAAGATTATTGCTGATTCGGAATCAGATTGGCAAATATAGTCAGACGACTTTAAAAAATCAACAATGTGGAACAGGTTCCTATAATGCATGAATTATTAGATACAATCAGATACATATTTTTTACATGCATATATTGTGCATTGTGATACATCAGAAAAACTTAAAATATTGCTGTTTCAAATAATAAAATATCTCAATATAAGACTTTCAGATTGGTACCAATCTAATTTTTGAAATATTACAAGTTAAAATTCCAATAATATTAATGGTTAATGGTTACCTAATCAATAAAAAATTGTGATAATTAAAGATTAATAATTATGATCACAATTTTCTACACAAAAATCCAACTTCGGTGCAGTCTTAAGAATATTGTGTTATAAACATGAATTTAATAATCAACAATAAACTTCATTCAAATAATTAAATAATCATCAAAAATGGCCATTAAATATAAAAATAGTCCAGTGTAATCCAGTGTCAAAATAACAATAATAATAATCAAATGATAATGATCAATCTGGAGAGCCGATACACACATTTTTAAAAAACAATAAAATATTGTAATATTAGACAAATATATTTGAAGTGTCCTCTAGATCTGTTAACTTATGAGAAGCATGTTTGGCAAGATTTCTTTTTATACAGTTTTTAAACGATGCTTCTTCTCCTACAATAAAGAAGAGGTAACAAGTTCAACATTTTGAGGCTTTGGTATAAAAATGACCACTGATATTTGGTCAGCGTTATAATTTGTTCGGCAATATAATTTTGTCCTTGTGATGGGTAAATTGACTACGGTGACTGGAGTGAAGCTCAATATTTTCAACATTTCGCTCAGCATAAATTAGGCACTGGTAGGCAAATTATGAGGCTGTCAATATCCCGGATTTTGTAAAAAGTGGTCCGCAGTGTGTGTCTCTTTTGAGTCTGTAAATGGTTCTGAAGGCCTATATTTACAAAACAAATACATCATGGAATGCAGAAGCATTTCCCCAGAAATTCGGCCATAACTGGTAGTCAAGGCGCAAGGCTGCCCGCTGGTTAACTAACCAGTGGCACGCGGTAAGACGTTGGTCTCTAACGAGCTAGTTGGCTAGCTAGATGGTGAACTGTATTCGACCCCAAGTCTCTTAGCTCTCTCCAGGCTGAAAGAACAATCACATATCATTATATCTCCTGGGGTGACGGGTTCGCCCTATGTAAACGACAACACTTTCCTGTTCTCATGGCCCGTGATGTAAGTGCAGTCTCCAGTACTATTGATATATTATTGACAGCTGTGCGAAGATCGCTCCTTTATTTTTATATTTTGGGCAGTATAGAATACAATTTTTATACATTTCAAGTTACATCCTTTGAGTTTCCAAAAGCCCTCCCCCCAATTCTGAATTCAAAATTCCTGAATGAACCTTATATAACATAATGATATTCTTCCACTTCCTACAGCTTAAAGCCTATTCGTTTTCAGACTTAGCACTAGATGCAATGGATACATCGGGAGAGCAGCATTTACAAATCGATCACAATATCTATAAAAGAAGACTATCGTTAGAAGGCCAGCCAATAGAGGAGCCAAAAAAAGAAGAAATAGCCACAACGACACCGATAATTAAAGATAAGGTACGTTAAGAAACATGCACAGTCCAAAGTCCACTGCTCACCTCCCAGAAGTGTAATAATAATACTCTGGGCTTGACGACCGTCGATGAATTTGTATTTATTATATAGTTTGACAGTTTGTATTTATTATATAGTATCATTTGGGTTTTACGGTAGCTAATTGTATCATACAAGTACAATACACTACAGTTTGTAGGCAATGGCTCAAAAGGCAAAAAACATTTCACTCCAAAACCCTTCTCAATAATTGAGAATGCTTCTATTTACGGGATTTACTAGATTCTGGAGGCCGATTCGGTCTCTGAGCAGTGTCAGTTGTCATTTGGCTTCGAAGGGGGAGTGAATGGGTGGTAAGGTGGACGCTCACATGTGGCAAGACAGCTGTCCTAAACCTACCACAGCCGGTCGTTAGTCCGGAATCCACCGCTCACCCCCCAGAAGTGTAATAACAATGATGGGCGTTTGTATTTTATTTATTTATATAATCTTGAAGATGCACAACCCTCCCTCCAAATATACGAGTGAGTTTTAATTAACTGAAGGGGTGAATCAATACGAGCGAGTAAGCAACTTTTGATAAAAAATTGTAGAAAAATAGATGATAGGTAAATAATATTTTTTTTGAAAAAATTTTTTTTAATTTATTTTTATTTTTTTTAAACTAGCATAAAAATTTCTGAGCACTCTATCTTGAAAGATAGCCCTTATTTTAGAATTAACAGTTCTATCGGAATCAAATATCCAAAGACCACAAGTATAAACCAAACAAATACCATGATATTCCAAATGCCATCACCTGGAATGGCCTAACTATTTACCTTTACGCAGTGCAAGTTGACGCTCAAGGCCTGCCGGCCAAATCTCTGTTTCACCTCTTTAAATAACTCGGTTATCTAGGTAGAAATGCAATAATAATATGATAGACCTGACCATGGTCGGTAAATCATGGCGGTTTGGTCTATATTTATTTATTATTAACCCTTCAGGCCTCGGCCCCTCAGCCGATTGACAAGTTGATGTCCCAAAAAATTTTAGTAAAAATTAGTAAAAAAATTGAATTATGACACTGTCTCACCAAAACATTAATTAATGCCAAACCACTGTATCCATAATTAAAATAAAACATATTAACATAATAAAACATAATAAAATAAAATAAATTAAATTAAAATGAAACTAAAACGGGGTCGTCACGCTGCATCGTGTTTTGGCCGATATCGGCCAATCGGGGCTTGAGGGGTTAACACGGTTATTGCCAAAACATATGTATCTGTAGTCATAAAAGCATTCTACTTTGAGGTTGCTGGCTGCTCCACATAATATTTAATTACATTATCAGTAAATGCTTGAATTTCTCATTTCTGCTTTGCATTTTTCACGTGTGTATATTTCCACGGATGTGTGTATATTTGTATATTATTTATACAAATCTTCAAATTTTTTTTAATCTCCATGAAACTTGGTAGCTCATGTATTCTTGAGGTAAAAAAGGAAAAATACTGTTTAAACACCATGGAATTTGGAATTTAAATTGCACACAAAATTTTAAGGAGTGATTCTACCCATTAAATAGATCATGAAAATATTTTTAGATTTTTTTTATTCGATAAAATAAAGTCCCAAAATAATCCAAAACTATTTTTGTGCCATACTTTGTTATTTTATTGTTTTTTTTTTTTATTTGTTTTGTTGAATAAAAAAAATATATATATTTTTGGGATCTATGTAACGGGTAGAATCAGCCCTTAAAATTTCGTGCGCCATCAAAATTCCATGGTGTATACAATTTTGTTTTAAACAAACTCACCCCCACAACAATTCCAACTCCTTGAGAAAATCCAGTTTTTATGTGATTTTGATGAAACTTTGCATTCGTATGGAGGGGTTGGAGAAGGGGGGGGGGGTGCATCAGTGATGGGCAACACAGCTAATCTTTTATAATCGTGCATTTAGTAACAGTATTCACTCTAACCTCAATAGAAAGAAAGAAAGAGACAGAGAGAGAAAAAGTTTTTGATGTTTTCTATTTTTGTCCTAGGTAATACAACCTATAGCAAACGAAACGCATGAAGTCAAATGCGGTAGTTGTTATGGTGCTGGCGCTAATGACACTCAGTATGTAACCACTCCTTTATTTGTAGAGGATATAATAGTTTTTTTTTATTCAATGCGCCATTATCTATTTTGAAACAGTTGTTGCAATACTTGCGAGGATGTCAAAGAGGCTTATAAAGTGAAGAGATGGGCAATTCGTTCACTCGATAATATCGAGCAGTGCAAGCATGAGTTTGCAGCGGAAAAACTAAAAGCCGCCTTTCAAGAAGGTTGTCAAATTTACGGTTACATGGAAGTCAATAGGGTAATGTACAATTTTTAAACAAGTAAAATATATTAAAAGGAATAAAAAACACGAATGCCATAAACGACTGCGACAAAATGTGAACTACTGTATTTATTTACGATAGGTTGGTGGCAGCTTCCACGTGGCACCCGGACAGAGCTTTTCGATGAACCACGTGCACATCCATGATGTACAGCCGTATTCGTCGTCATCATTCAACACGACGCATACAATCCGCCATTTGTCATTCGGAGCGAACATACAAAGTGCCAGCACCAGCCCTCTAGACGATACGAAAGGAATAACAACCGAAGGTTTATCCTCTTATTTCACAATATTTTTTTCTCAAACTACCCATACATACTGTCACATATTATAGGTCGACCAAGCTGGCTAGACACACCTTGCACTGGCTCGCGGGCACGCTTGTCAATTTATTAATTAATATACATGATTGTTATTCATAGTTTTTGGCAACTTTAACCGTACAATAGAAAGAAATATAATATCAGATCATTTGCAGGAGTATGCACTCATGTTGTATATATTTTATTTTTTGGTAAATAATCCATTATGATCGTAATTTTACCTTTTTTTTCGTATAAAAACGACTGTCTAACAATATTGATATATTTACATAGTCTACGGGCCAACTGCAATGCAATTTGTTGTGCTTAGGTCGAGCTTGATTTTAAATTAACTTTTTCATGTAATTAAAGATCTTCAGTTTAGCTGAATTTATCCATGTAGCTATTAAACGCTCTTATTTTTATGAAATAAGGATTACCGTATATTGATAAAAATAAATAAAATATGAATTTGGAAAACTGCCCAAAAAATTCCATAGAAAACTACAATTCACTGATATTTCTTTTATTCCAACTGAGAAAACAAAACGCCGTACATAACTGATCCTAGAATAGCTATAAAATGATTAATAAATGCTTAATGACTTAAAATTATTATTCCTTATATATCCGAAAACAGAATGACCATTTTTCCATGAGCCATAAACCGCTATGAATATGCAGCATCTCAGCATCGCACACCGGTCCCTATCGCCATAAAGGTACCAAATGTTCCGCCTCCCTGAAGCATTGTTTTTCCAACGGCATGAACCAGTTCTCGGCCTCTCGCTCCGTACCTGCAAAGGAATAATTATTACAAACTTTAAACACTGGATTTACGATATAAATAAAAAATTCAGGGTTATCTGGTATTTGAAGAAATTTAAAAGAAACGGATTCTTACAGCTCTCTTCCAATTAAATTGGGTTTCTCGCGTAGCAAATCAACAATATTTACGTAAAATAGATTACCGCAAAGCACTAAATCCTCCGAATAAGGCGCCGCTGGCCATTCCAACACAAAAGCCGATGACGAAACCCATCTTCATCTTGTCGAAGCAACTAGGCCCCTGGCTAGCGTACATTCCGCCGGGAACGGGCATTTTAATTAGATTTCTATTATCCTGCGCGAATTATCATAAAACAGATAACATCTACTAGTCTTATTTACGTTCTTACGCACAATTTCGCGTAGGAAACCTAACCTCACAAAAGACGGGATCGAAGTTTGACAGATAGAGTTGGGCACTTCGCTGACGTTGCCCTATTAATATATTTACACTTTTTATTTTCCAGGTGCAACGATGTTTCAATATTATATAAAAATAGTGCCAACAATGTACAAAAAAGTCGATGGATCGCAGCTGTTCACAAACCAATTTTCAGTAACTCGACACCAGAAGTCGGTTACTGCATTCAGCGGAGAGTCAGGCATGCCGGGAGTCTTCTTCAGCTATGAACTGTCCCCTCTCATGGTTAAATATACAGAACGAGAAAGGTATATTTAATTATTACCTATCTTATAATTGAATGTACTTATACAGAAATCATCCAAGTAACATTTTGCAGCTTAGAGAAAAACGCGTTTTAAGTTTCACTTGTGATTTTTTTCTTTTTTTAATCTCTCCACTGCGGTTGACTTGAAATAGCACATGTGATGCCCTTATACGAGCTAAGTGCAGTTAACAATCACCTACAGGGCCTATGTGTTGATCTTATAAGAACCAACCCCAGTTAAGGGGTTAAATCTGTGGCATTAGGCAAAACTACATAAGTCAGAAATAACATTTTCTCAGGAGATCATTTTGAAATTTATAACAACTTCAAACATGTTAATCTATGTTATTTTTTTATTGAACATGACTAAAATTGGCACATGGAATAAAAGACGTGTGCTCTCCTAAACTATATGTGTAATTTAAAAATAATATGTATCAATAAAAAGATAATTAACTTATGCTACTATGACCACCTATCAGTAGTTGAGAAAAAGTACATAAGTTACACATATGTAGTTTTGCTCATCTCAACAATATATAACTAGTGAGAAAGTAGGTGCTATAACTTCTTTTATATTGTGCTTCGAGTTATGCAGTTTTGCCCAATGAGAGTAAGGTCATAATTAACTCATTTTGGCCAAAAAACGACATGTAGTTTTGCCTAATTGCCACAGAAATTACCTATTATTATTTCATGACATTTTAATTATATTGTATTTAATACAATGTATATTCAGATGCAAAATATATATTTTTTCCTTATTTAGAATTAGGTGGCGTGGGTATTTCTACTCTACCTAATTTACATTGTGGCATAAGAGCTGAGTCCACCACCTGGTTGCTTTGATCAGTGTGTGTGAGATGGTTCAAAAGGCAATAAACTCCAAAAACACTTTTCAATAATCAAGAAAGCTTCAGACTGGATTCTGGAGGTGAATTTGGTCTCAAAACAGTCATTTTCCTGAATATCTCAATGCACAGCCTTCCATGGGAAACAAATATCCCCAAAGACCATAAGTACAAATAAATGCTACGGTCTTGCGAATGCTATCACCTGAAACGGCTCCAATGTTGTAGTTACTAGTCAAATCTCCGTTTCATCTCTTTAAAGATCTTGGTCTCTAGGAAAATAATCAATTCCTTCCTTGGAACAAATCTATAACCGCAACTTTGAAGAGGGAAGTAGAGAGAATGGTGGTGAAGTGGCTTTAAAAGTTAGTGAACCAGAATTATAACCTATCAGATTTTTCTTCCACTTTTGGTTTTTAACCCATCAACTGCTGGCTCTCAAAAATGACCCATATGTGGTTATACGAGGTGTGGCAATTAAATTCCGAGAATTTAGTTGCTGCATGCCGACCGGCGACACTGTATGACTGGCGCGCATGCGCCTGGTTAGACGGGTCCTTCCACTTAGTCGCAGCGAAGATTTCATGGTAATCGGACGTCTAGTTCGTTTTTTACGAGTGTTCTTCGGAGATGATTTTTTTTAACTCGGTCGCAGAATTGGCTGACTCAATTTTCAAGCAACGAGTTGTGGTCCAATTTTTTTGTCATAAATGATGAAAAACCTGCAGCAATCTTACGAAAATTACGGCAGGTGTATGGAGATGAGTGTCTGTCACAATATCGTGTTTTTGAATGGGCAAAGTGGTTCAATATGGTCGATAAATCGTTAGATGACGATCCGCAGTCAGGAGCGCCAATTCTCACACGCACAGATGCAAATGTCGACAGTCTTCGAGAGCTAGTCCTGTCTGACCGTCGCCTAAACCTTCATGGGTTATTATACAAGTTAAATATAAATATAGAAACAATTGGGAAGATGTTACAGGAAAATTTGAATATGCGAAAGCTCTGTGCGAAGATGGTGCCCAAAATTCTCACATCCAACAGTATTTGGCGAAAAAAAGTATCCCAACGTTACCTCATCCACCCTACAGCCCCGACTTGGCCCCCTGTGACTTCTTCCTGTTCCCTAATATGAAGTCACCTCAAAGGAACCCACCATGGCACCGTAGAGGTCGTCCAGGAGGCTGCGACCGTCGTCTTGAAAGGCGAATTTAGTATTTTAATGTAGAATTTAGACTATCAAGGCTGCTTCCAATCGTGGGAGAAACATTTGAAACATTGTTCTGGGTTAGGAGGGGACTACTGTGAAGGCCAGTAATAAAGTTTGGTTGCTAACTTGGTTTGCCTGTATTTTATTTACAAATTCTCGGAATTTAATTGCCACACCTCGTATATTAACCACCCGCAGTTTAGGGGTTAATTGAATATCCTAAATTATTAAAAGCATCAAGTGTGTGTGTTTTAAACGAATTGTTACATCATTTAAAATAGTACTACACTAAAAACCAAATTGTAAGAAAAAAATTATGATAATTGTCAGTTTAATATCGATGCAACACAGCTGATCTAAACTTGCCAGTCGTTAGTCTGGAGTCCATCGCTTACCCCCCGGAGGTGCAATAATATTATGATGGGTCTGACCCCGGTCAGTAAAATAACAGTCCCGTTTGTATTTATCAGGTTGTGAATCATTACAATGTTCCTTTGTAAAATTTATGTAAAAAATAACTGATTAAAGCTGCCTTAACATAACCATTTTCCTGAACGAGCCAACTCCTGTTATTTTAATTTCACATAATTAATTGTAACACAAAAAAAAACACTATTTCAGGTCCTTTGGTCATTTATTAACGAGCATCTGCGCAATCGTCGGCGGCGTGTTCACGGTGGCCGGAGTGCTGGACGCCTTCTTCTACCACTCGATCAAGGCGATACAAAACAAAATAGAGCTGGGCAAGGCGAGCTGACGATACGACTCTAGTCTAAAGTGTCTTTAGATATAAATTGTAGTCCTGTATAGTACATTTTGCAATATTATTACAAAACTCCTGATCGTTCCCTTCGTACACTTTGTATAGCGGCACGTAGTTCTCTTTCTTCGGATTGTACTGCGCCCGGCCGAGCTTTACCAGGAATTCGTGCCGCTGTTTCAATTTGTACTCCCTACAGAACAGTATTCCCGGAACATCTGTGATTGTCGTATGGGAAATATTCATTGTGTGCATTATGTATTGTAACCGCTTATTGAGCACGTCTTTCCCTGTAATTTAAGGAATAATATATTATTACTAAATATAGTTCAAGACAAAAAAGAAACGATAATAAAAGCTTATAAAAACACTTTTTGTTGTCTGTATCAGGACATGCCATATAAAATTTTATTAAAATTGAGTTACAATATTTAACCTAAATCAACAGACATACACTTGGTGACTGAATTAAATGTAAGCGGTGGCTGAGGTGAGGGGATGGGTGTTTGGTCTCCCCACCACAGACATTACTGCTGTGACATCACTCGTCCGGTTCTACTCGACAGTAATAGGTGTAGGTATGTATGCTAACGAAAGAACGCATGTTCTACGAATGCCGCACCTCAGTCACCGCTTACATTTAGCTCAGTCCCCAACAGTAATAAGAACGGTGTGAAGGCGCCACCGCAAACGAGTCAACGGCTACAGCCACCGGTGGCTGTCGAGTGCGACAAGTAGAATGGCGAGTGTAAGCAAATAGCGTAGAAGGTAAGTGGCGGCCACCGACCGCGCTCGTGCGTTAAGTCCCTGCAAAATGTATGAAAAAGTGTGCCATCTGCTTGTTACTGGCCACTAGTGCCTGTGTCCGGTGGCTTGTTTGCACCGAGCCTTAATGAAACCTTGTAATTAAAATGTTTTGATTGATTGTCTACAGATAAAGCAAAGCATTAAGTGGCCCTATGAACTTCAAACAGCTGTTTTAGTAACTAGAAATACTTTCTTACCTAACGTCAAAACATACGGTCTGGCCAGGACGATATTCCTCATCATGTCATCTTCAAATCCCCACTCTTCCTTGATTGTAAAAGTATTCAAAGTTACCAGAGCCATTTTGTATGTTACGACTTTTGGTTGACGAGTGGCTAGCAACCGCACTTCATCTCCAGTGAGTTTAAAAGTGTGCTGAAAGTAGCCCAATTTTCTGTCGATTCTGTGTGTGCTGTAATCAGTCAATTATTATAAATTTGAGACACTTGTTTGACAATAAATAAAGAAAGCGGTAATCACCATAAGCCCAGCTTAACATTTTGACAAAGTTCTTGCCCTTGTTAATTTTCTCTCTTATTTTCTTGTTATAATATAAAAAAATATTGTTTCCCTATTTTAATAAATTTATTATCCGCTAAAAAATGCTCACCCTAGAGCAAGCCAAGGCTTAGTAAGACAGCACGGGCCACTCTGACGCGGTTTTCTGTTTGCCTTATCTCTGACTATGGGTCAATCTCTATTTTGGTAATTATTGGTCAATTGTGTGCAATTTTAAGTTACATTGTGATTATCATCAATCAATAAATATTATCAATTATACAAAATCACTATTATCAATCAATAAACTATTATTAATTCTAAAAAGTTGTAAACTGTGAAATAAGTCATTTTACATTGGTGCGAAATTATTCATAACTTCATTACTTATGTGCATATACTTTTTTGTATAAAGGCAAGGTACTTTCGGTCCAATTACAAAAAAATTATCAAACTCAAAATACAAAAAAAATATCGGTAAGTAATTTTTTTTTAATATTCAATATGTTTTTCAAGAATAATCAACGCCAGAAGTAATATTAACCCCTCGAGCCGCGAGATTTCGCAAGCGCATGTCTTTGAAAGACTATGTATAATTATTGAAATTTTAGATTTATTATGGCGGCCGACCAAAATATTAATTTGTCCCAAACCGTTGTTGCACTTTAGAATTGTTGCATATTAGAACTTTAGAATACTAACTTTAGAGTCCCATCGGTCCCAACGAGGCGCAACCGTGCTTTTACATTTGATTCCGATCAGTCCCTCTGAGGCTCGAGGGGTTAAGATAACAATATTGACAAAAAATAATAAAAGTACTATAAAGGATATAGAAATAATCAAAATATTAATCTATATCACATATTTAGATATTAAAATAATGTTTATTTAAGAATAAACAAATAAATTTGATAAATGCTTTAATTATCTTTTAAAATCCAAGACAGCCTTGTGGAAATTATCCATAGAGAGCATGGTTTATGGGCTAGGTTTCTTTTTATGCATTCTTCTTGGAGTTTTATTAAATATCGGATGGCAACAGGTGGACATTGAAGGAAAAACATATATGTTACAATCGATACCAACATCGTAACGCAAATATAGATGGTCGAAAAATATCGTGAGCAAATCGATAGTTAGATCATCTAAACATCGATATTTTCTTTTAAAAAACATCGTTTTTTAGGATTCTGCTGACAGTCCCTATAAGTTTTCTTGTATTCATCTTTCTAATAATAGAGATGAACACAGTGTTACGTATAATTAAACATAGGTTTTAAAAATAAAACAATTATAAAAAGCAATTAAATCTATAATAAAAATAGGAAATGGCAATGTTTGATTATTTTCTTTTCAAAATTCCTTATTTAAAGTGTTTGGAAATATCCACTTTGATAAAAGAGTTCCTTTCAGACAATTTCTTTTTTTATTTAACTTAGCCCTCTTTTTAAAAAAAAGACACTGTCGTTAAGTATTTTTTGGCAATTTAGTAAGAAAACATAATGTATTATTGTAGTAAAAAAAACATAGATAAGAAATATCGACAGAGAAACATTGGTGGGGCCAAAACATCGATAAGTCACCATCGATGTAAAAAACATCGAACATCGACGTTTTCGATATATCGGACATCGATGTCCATCCCTGTAAGTTGAGAAATTTAAAGTCCAAATATAAAAATGATTTCTGATATACACAAAAATGTTATTCAGTGTAATTAATGCGATATATCAAAAATAATTAAAGATCGGCGCTTCTGGACCATTCTACCAGGAGTTATATTATTAAAGCGTATACTCACCTAAAATTTAACCAAAATGGATTTAAAGTCAGAATTCGTTTAATCATATCAATGCTAAACTTTTTCGATTCTAAATAGTTAATTCTCACTTCCAGATCGTCCAAATCCTCTTTAAAAATAAATGGATTCTTCGTAATGAATTCCCCTAATTTATCTGAGGAAACATAGTCATTCAGAAACATTAAACATTTCTTTATATCCTTCTCGAAGTCTAGCCGTAAGATTACATCAAGCTTCTTTGGCTTTTGCTCAATACTGTGAAAATCAACGCCCAATTTTAGCAATTCCTGAAGAGTTTCCGATTTGTTGATGTAAGCTGCAGCGTTGTAAGTCGGGGATAAGAACGGTTTCAAGTCGGACACGTCTTCGCCACACCGATCGAAGACTTGAGGCGTTTTAAACGCTTTCAGTTCTTCGTCCCAGTCCACGTTGGTTTCATCTAACTCGACCGGCGGGATGACTTCGGTCAATGTGGGAGTTTGGACGCTGGCATTTTGCGAAAGACACCGAAATGAGGTTAGGACGGACTTGTGCGTATTTTGAAAGATCAAACGGCGTAAAATCACTAATGCTAACATAATTGGGCACGATCACGGAATAAACTAGCCTCTAAAACCAATAATGTTTGCTTAGTTACTTAGTTTTCGTCGTTTTTGTAATGATTGATGTTTACTTTTTTGACAGCGGAAATATGTGTTTTATTTTTTCAAATGGCACCACCATAAGGGATGGGCAATGCCGCCTATTAAAATTGAGCAGATTACTTTAGACAAATTATGAAGGTGAAACGCAATGAAAAAATTATAAAAATACAAAAGTAGGTACCTACACAATATATCGAAAGGTATTGAAAAGAATAAAAAACACGACTGCCGTTACAGGAAGTGGACTATTGTATTTATAATTATTTTTTTACAATTTTTTTTAATATTTGTGGTTTATGTATTTATTCATATAGGTACATGTATATTTCGGGAATTTATTCAATCAAACCTTTCATTTCACACTAAACACTAATTTAAGTTAAATTATTGGCATTTGGACGTTTAGACAACTATTTACTTGATATTTGTACAATTAAGGTGGGTACGCTACGACACTCGGTATGGCATAGCGATTCTAACAATACCACATTCTTCTAAATCGGTTCAAGCATTTAGAAGTTATGGTGGAATAAAGAAACGGAAAACATACAAAGATGCGCCCTGAACACGGTACACTCTTTTTTTGTTGGGCAGTCGTGTAAAAAGTATGTATTTGCGTCAGTTCAATGGCTGGTATCGAAAGAACGAACATACATCAGTACCTATGTATAATGTTTTTCATTTGCGCTAAATAGGTGATATACCTACTGTAAGTGATATAAAGTAATACTTTTTATGATAAATTTTATTAATTACACTATTTTTTGACACATCAGCAGAGTAATAATCAAACAATAAATCATAATCAATACAATGAAAAAAAAAAATTCTGAAACATGCGTAATTAAAAACAATACCAATAAAATCTAAAACTTACTGCGAAAGTACAGTCATAATATGGCTATTTATAATCAAGCAATTGTGGACGCAATATCATAAAAGTCGTCCAGTTTGTAAATCACTTGTAATGTTATCATCACTTAGTCGCCATCGTGGTTCGTGAACATCGCGGATCATCGTGGTCGCAGTGGACAAGACGAAATGACCAATTTTTACTTTCCTGGCCCAGCAACCGACGAAGAGGAAATGTATTGTGAACGTGCATTTTTTTTAGATAAAGACGGAAATATCCATTTTTAGCCATACATTTTAATACGATTAAAAACATTTCAAAGTGTATTCTTTACGATAGTGCCCAAATGCTAATTGACATGCAGGCATCATATTTTGATCATGGCAAGAGTTGAGAAGATTGTGCTTGAAATCGGTCCACCACCCGTATTTCCAGCTCGAAATATTGGACTTAGAGAGTTGAAATTTGGTACACAGTTGCCTAGTTAAGCCAAATTCACATTGTGAATGTTTGATTGGAATATCTCATATACAACCTACAATAATGATATTTAAATTCCCTATACATTTTAATTCAATAACGCCAATTGTTGGCGCTTGGCCCAACCCCGCCCTTAGCCGAGAATCGAACCGCACCGCCCGAGGTAGTTGTCGAACCAACCGTGTTCATCCGCCGGCTGAGAGAGGGCCCTCATCGATTTTATGTATGAAAATAATATTGAGATGAAATTAGGCCTTGGCAACTTGCCGAAAAAGATTGGGGCGACGACCGATTTTTTTAAATGCTCAAGGATTGATCGTGATATCACCGGTTACAAAAATCATTAGCAGTGACATTAATTAGCTCAGTCCAACAGCTCTCCTCTACTGTTCAATTGCCGTCCTAATAAGTCTGTGATTTGATTGCCGTGTACCAAAGATAATATTATAATGCTGTGTACAGTTGGTGTACAGCAAATTTTAATCATGGGACAATTTAAAGAAATGTGACAATAATAAAAAAAATGGGACATGGGACAATAATAAAAAAAACGATTTCACGAAGGGACCATAAAATAGTTTTGCTCCATTTTTAAGCCGAGAGTCCAAGATCGCCGAACGCAGGATTTTTTGAAATTCGATCCATTCATCATGCTAGTGCCTTCTTCGACTGTCATATCGATATGAAGTCAGCAAAAACTTTTTGTAACTTTAATGCAGACTACACGCAGACTACTGAATGGCTGTTTTAAAACAGGTTGTCCAATGTTTGGAAAACTTACCAACACTAAAATTTTGAATATTTCCAATTATCTATAACATCTAAAGGGCGGAACCTATTTTACATCCTTAATTGTATATATGCTATTTGTTTTACTATAAAATATTTATGTGGGATTGGTGTTTATCATTGTTAAGAACTTCCTGCTAAAAATAAAAGATATTGATTGTTACAGAAACGACTTGACAGACTTGTTGCCAGTTGATTGCTTGATAGCTTCTGTTTGGAGACTCGCCGTCAAGAACGTTAGCTAACCTTTGTAATGTGTGCATAATTTATAAAGTGCACAGTTTCGCGGTTTGACTTTTTAAATTGGTTCAAGCAGTGGTTTTTCCGATGCTCAAAATGAGGAAACGCGGTGTTTTGCATAAAACGCCGTCGAACGGACAGCAGCCGGACAGCTTCAATGCAATAAACGAACGACCTGTGGATGATATTTCTCTTGAATTCTTTTATAAACCGCATACGATCACTCTCCTCGCCGTTTCGATCGCTGCAGCAATATATTCAGCGTTTGTAAGGTTAGTTTCGGCTGCTCTCTTATTTAATCATGTTGCGCAAAATTGAATTTAACGTTTTTTGTTCTCAGGAATGAATCGAACGTGCAGGAGAACATTTGGGCTGGGGTGTGCTGCGTGGTGTTCTTCTTTCTTATTATATCCGTGTTGGCATTTCCAAACGGGCCTTTCACGAGGCCCCATCCGGCGGTGTGGAGAATCGTCTTCGGGCTTTCGGTTTTGTATCTACTCGCTTTGCTGTTTCTACTGTTTCAAAGCTACTCTACTGTGAATTCGATTTTATATTGGATTGACCCGAGTCTGAAGAACTTCCACATCGATATGGATAAGGTAATTTTAAAGCATTTTTTTTTGTCATGAATCCAAACTTACATAAATTCCTACTATTATTATGTTAAACTTAACATTATAAATAACAATTTGCATTTTTGTGCGGAAGCTGAGGATAAGATTAACACAAACCAATGTGATACCCTTAGGTATGATTATAGCTGTATTTGAACTGTAATATCGACTGGTTTTTAACTCACAACCAGTTTTAAAAATCGTTTATTGCAAAAAGTAGATTAATACACAATTTAAACGGCTATCGTACAAAGCAATTTTAGATTTTTTTACTAAATATTTACATATTACAATAAAACTACTCTTTTTAAACACATTTTATATAAAATATTTAGCTAATTAATTATTGTTGTGTGAATGCTAAGAAATATTAAACAGGTGCAGAAATATAAAAGAAAAATATCAAATGGTAACAAAAAAATAGGAATAATAAAAATGCTACATCAACAAACCCTGAATGGAAAATATAAACGAAAGTAAAATAATTAGGGTACCATATTCATCAGTCTTTTTATAGAAAAAAACTTATTCTTTTTAATAATGCTTTTGTGTCTTGTACTGCAACCCACAGGGATATAACCATTTTACTTAGAATGAGCAATATATCAAAACTATGTAATTTATGAAAATTATGCATATATGTATATATTAAATTTAAATGATTTTTTTTATCTATGTATGACTATGTAATTTAGAATATGTAATTTACGAGATTTACTAAAAGCAGCCGAAGACGATTTAAATTGTAGAAGTAAAATACCCCTATTTTTCTATGCATTTAAAAATATAATCTTGCTTTGTTTAATGCCACACAAATGCAGCAGTATATTAGCAGACTATATTAGCAGAAAACACATAATAGCTTAGAGGATTTGTTAGAAGGCAGGTTTATGGTAGTCTGCACAATGAATTCTTGAGCGGAATTCTGGATTTCAGCATGTTTTTTTTTGTATCTCATCCGTCACAGAAGATTCTAATGGATAACATTTATAATATTAATTCCAGGATTACGGTGTCAATTGCTCGGACATATCCCTTACTAAAATATGGTCTCACGTGGATGTGTTTGCGTGGGGCCATTTTATCGGTTGGACGTTTAAAGCCGTTTTAATACGGCACGTCGGCATCCTTTGGGTGATTTCAATAATGTGGGAGATCACAGAAGTCGCTTTTGCACATCTCTTACCAAACTTTGTCGAATGCTGGTGGGACGCTCTGATCCTAGATGTCATTTTGTGCAATGGTTTTGGCATATGGTGCGGCCTCAAATTGTGCAAAGCTCTCGAGATGAGGGAATATAAATGGGTGAGCATACGGTAAGAATAACATTTTAAAATTTTTTGCTCTATCTTCGCAGTGACATTGTTTCTATAAGCCGACCAAATATTTGATCAGTAGTAAGATAAGTAGCCGGAAGATGGAATAAGTACTCTTATCTTGAATTATCATTACAGTTTTATGAATGGTATATGATCTTTAATACTTGTTTTATTTTCAGGGATATTTCCTCAACGACTGGCAAAATTAAAAGAGCGATGTTACAATTCACCCCGGTAAACTGGACTCCGGTGCGATGGCTCGATCCAACATGCACATACATGCGCTTCTTCGCTCTGAGTCAGCTGATAGTATACTGGCAAATTTCCGAATTAAACACTTTCTTTTTGAAACACATTTTCGAAATGCCGCCATCGCACCCTATCGTCATAATCAGGCTTATTTTAATCGGAGTGATCGTAGCGCCGTCCATGAGGTATACTACGAAAATCTTTGTTGGATATATTTTATATAAGCTGCCCTCCCCGGCTTTGCACGGGAAGAGTTTTAAATGTATTATTTGGGATGGGATGATTTCTGGCCAAAACTAATCGAGCAATACAAACAATTTATTGGTTAACTTATTTAGTGGGATAATTTTTGTCTTTAATCATGACAAACGAAAGGGCCACGTAAAGTTATTTATGAGAAACATTTACAATATGCAATTCTTGCATTAGCGCATTGCTGCACAGGCTTTCAACAGCAAGAACTATTTAACTAAGGATAATATTTAGATACTGTTAAAGGCATATTCCATCTACATTATATGACTAGGCTAACAAAAAGAAGCATTTTAGTAATGGTTAATTGGTTGCTATGAAAAATAGTTTTTTCGAAGAAGTCGTGGTTTTTGCTCATATCTCGTCAAATACCAAACAAACTAATTTGAAATATGCACTCGTTGACTCACGAATATCCATTTCAAGATAATAATTTACAAAAATGTATAGGTCCTTGCTTTAGCTTTATGATAAAAGTTGAAATGCGAAAAATTGAATGAAAGTTGAAAAGTTTGTTGTTTTCTGTAGACTCGATACTGCTTAGTCCTCTCTTTACTTATATTGATGCTCTCCACAGTTTAGTCTTCCTTGAAAGATTGCCTACCCAATAGTGAAAACTAACTTAGAATCAGGCCTGCCGTTCTTGAGTTTATCACGATCTTTATGAGTCGAACAGAAATGTCTAAAATTTGCACGGATTGCTGTTTTTCGTTCATTTTATATTCCATTAACTACCACTGTTCGGTACCCTTTTTGTATATATTATATGTTACGATACACAGAAACTTTCCTCGAAACAGTGAAAACTGCATCGAAAGCCGTGCAGTGTTTCTTGAGTTTAGCGCGATCAAACAGACAGATGGTTTTTGGGGACTTTGTTTTATAATTGTTTAGATTTTTTATTCCTTTTTTTCTCCATAGGCAGTACTACATATACGTTACGGATCCGCGTTGCAAGCGAGTGGGCACCCAATGTTGGGTTTACGGAGCCATCATGGTCACCGAAAACATATTATGCATTAAAAATGGAAAGGAGCTTTTCAGTCACACGCAAATGCTTAATATCGTGATATGGCTGCTGGTCCAACTTGTTTTATCAGTACTCTGCGTGTATGGATGCGTGCTTTATCATAAATACTTCGAGGTATGTACTACTAAATACCACTCATTGTTTATTCATTTTTTGTTTATCCTGAAATTGTTGATTATGTCTTATGTTTTGTTTTTTGTGTGTGGAGAATTCTCCCATTTTGAGTACCAAAATAGCCTTTTAAAACTAATCCTAATACAGTAGAACTCCAATTATCCGAACTCCGACTATCCAAATCGCTGATTATCCGTAACTGCGATTCGCAAAATAATGATTCTGTCTACGCGCGCTATTGTCCATGGGGATGATGAGTTACCTTCTCATAGTATAGTTCTATTATTGGCTGTCGTCTTTTCTTATTTTTTTTAATAGTATTTTCTCCCTCTTTTAACACACATACAGTAATTAATTTAAATGGACCCTTATTTTTGGAAAAAATCCAATTATCCGAATTGTTGATTATCTGAATGGGGTCCGGTCCCAATTGCTTCGGTTAACTGGAGTTCTACTCTATATAGACATTTTAGCTATTTACTCGTATGAATTAAAAGTTATTCCAAATTCCTTGTCATTATGCTAACTGCATGTCCAAAATTTTTGAATGATTTTCAGAAAACGCTAAAAAAAGACAAAGCATCAAGCCCGACCCAAAGTCCTTCGAAGGACAACAACGACATGACTGAAACCGAAGGTAAGTAACTTCGTATCAGATTTATAAATATTCTTCATTTTTTATTTTCTTCTATTCCGACTCAAAAATCTTTTATTTTTCTGTTGTTTCTTCGTGTAATTTTAAAGGAAATTTTCGAAATATTTTTAAATACTTTTCAGCAATGATACCCAGTAAATTCAGCAATTAGATATTTTTTCAAAAACAAGACGCAAAATACTTTAGTGGTGAGTTTTTTTTTTTACAAAGGTGATGGTGCCATAGCAGTGTTGGGCAAAATTTAATCGACTAACGATTAACGATTGAATACGTTAATTTCGATTTTTAACTAACGATTGATTCGTTTAATCGTCAATCGGCAACTAACGATTGATTAGTTTCAATCGTTAGTCACGATTGACGATTAAACGTTTGCAATTGAAATTCTCGACAACTTCAGTTTTGAGTTTTTTCATGCGGTCGGTGCGACGCCAACGCAACCGCGACCGATTAACCGACCAACGAGAATAAATTGTCGGGTGGTATCTAAAAAGCAAGTTAGTCTCGATTGACGATTAACGACTAGTCACGATTACTTCAATCGTGATTAACATCCGTTGCGACTAAATCAATCGTGACTAAATCAATCGTGATTGATTAGTCGATTGAAATATTCAATCGATTGACCCAACACTGTGCCATATATTCAGTCCTGATTAGCTCATTAACAAAATCTATCTCTTTGATTTATATCCAATGTTAATTTTGCAGGGGACAGTGATAGCAGTCCGCAACTGTCTGAAAGCCATATACGAAGGAAGATTCATTGAACAACAGAGATAGCCTAAGTGAAGAAACTGTATTTTCCCCTTTTTTTTGAAAGCCAAATAATTTTATTACTCTTATTTAGGTCTGTGAATGTGAGTCAAAAGTGCGGCATAACATATTTAATATTTAATAATTTTATATCACCTTTCTGTAACGACTCCAATTTTGCACATTTTTACTTCTGTCTCCACATTCACAAACCTTTGGGCCTGAGCTGAAACTGTGATATCTATTTTTACTATCCGCTCAGTTAAAGAAAAGACAAATTGTAGTACTTATTTGTAATTTTTTATAATAGGTTTTACTGGATGTGCCATCTAAAACTTGTCCTATCACAGATATTCAAGGATGAAATATTTAAACCTCGAATATTGATTATCACTTGTGCTAGTTTTAAGTCACATTTATAACCACCAACGGAATAAAAAGACATTTTATGTGATTGACAAATTTTTGTTTGTCACTAAGCAATGCTAATAAAATAGCATTTTAAAAAATAGGCACTCCCGTATTGTTAATAAGATGACCTTAATTATAGTCAGGGAGGTAGTGAATATTTTTAGGACTTATTTTCCCAGTTTGTAAAAGTAATTAAATCTGGTATATTATTGACGTTAATCAAGAAAACACGAGTCTGGCAAGGATTTTCCGGGGTGGGCAGGAGGTGCAATTGAATTGTACTTATTTTCCTAGTTATAAATATTTTCCATTCACTAGAGTCGATCATTAAATACATGCACAAAATAAGCAATCTGGCTTATTTACAGTTAAAAGAAGCTAGTCTGGCAGGAATATTTCACAACGGAAAAGCCTGTGTTTCACGGATCCCTCGCCCTTATTTTTAAATTTAAAAGTTTAAAACTTCTAATACAAATTGATATTATCACAGATTAATATCATTTGAAAGAAGTCTGACTACTTTAATGAGTCGCGGAATGCGTCTTAACGGGATCTAGAAATTAGACAAAAATACAAACTCTCATTTTCAGTCTTGTTATTTTGGTACATGATTTGATCCTATAACTCCACGAAAAAACACATCCGGCTGATGTTCATAATAACAAAAGCCTTGCTAGACTCAGTTTGAGGCAGTGCGCACTGTTTTGTGCGCGTATTTCGTTTAATGCGCATCAAACCCGTTTAGTGTGCGGTTACTATGACTCGCTTTAAACGAGTCGGGCAAGGCTTGGGCGATTGCAAATCACAACCGGATGTTATCTTAAACTATGGTTATAATATTAGGTATCATCTGACCAATTTCCAGGTCTGCAAAAAAGGGTCACCATTTTGTTCAGTTTTTCAGGTGCCAGACACTTTTGCCATACCTATAGATCAGCCAAATTTATCTGATCAATGTTGCATTCGAATTGACAGTAAAACATTTTCATAAGTGCTAAAAAAAGTGCAGCACATCTGTAAATCAAAAGCATATTCCAGCCCAACCCATGTAATACCCCCTACAAAATTCATGCTACTTATAAATAGTCACTGAATAATCCTATCGACGTTTGGTGATTGGGAAAATCAGTACTGAAAAAATTCACTAGCTCTCCGAATAATATGTATTAATTATTTTGTTAAATAGTAGCCCTAATATCCGGTTTCTCGAGAAAATCATGGGTTGTAACGGTGTTCCCAGTGTAATGTCTAATTTTCAAAAAAAAATAAAAAAATAACTAAAATCATTTCTTCCATATTAGATAAGCTTGTTATACTTCTTCTTCACTTAACAGTCAGAAAGCGAAAGAATTTATTTTCACCAGGAACCGGGTGTAACGGTATCACTAAATTTGATGGGTGGATTTTCGGCCATTATCATTGTTCCATATTATATTTGTCCACTATTGATATTATTAATAAGAAAATGCAATCTCGATGTCTTAGGATTGTCATTAACCCTTCAAGCCCCGCGACTTCGATATCGAAGTCAACTGAACTCATCCAGGAAAAGTGATTTCGATTGGGTTTTTCGTGTCATTCCGTATGCAGTTATATTTTATTTAAATGCACGATGATACAAATATCATTGTGCATTTAAATAAAATACAACTGAATACGGAATGACACGAAAAACCCAATCAAATCACTTTTCCTGGACGCGTTCAGTTGACTTCGATATCGAAGTCGCGGGGCTTGAAGGGTTAATGTTGTAAGTTATGTTTATTAAGTAATTTATTCTAAAAGTAAAGCAATGCGACCATTATGTCCTAACCATTTCCAAAGATTAGGTATGCCTTCTTTTATTGTTTGTAAATGTTACTTTTTGTAATAAATTTTCAAAGAAGTAACCGATTCTTATGAAGTTGAAATTTTCTGACACATTCACATAATAATATTCCTATCACACTAGTCATAGTATTCCGTGTTATTGAGCTTGTGTGAGCAATCAATCAAACAAACATACCTATTGAATGTGAACTATTTATATAATTGTGTAGTTGTTAAATGTCCATGTTGGAATAAATAAAATACGCTTTGAATGGAAAAAAATGTTTTATTGTTACAAAAAATTGTTTGTGCCACCGGGAAAAATAAATTAAGCGAAACGAGTTCATATGGCATGAATATTATATTTTTTTCTATAAATTGTATGAAATTTAATAAAATATGTCCTTAGCAAGTTTATACTAAATAATCATTGCGTTCGTTTAATTGCACTGCAGTCATATATATATCTTATCTGTAACTTAATTAGTATCACAAATTTTGGTTTTTATTCTATTTTTGAGAACCTTTGACACTTGGTCATGTATTATTTGAAAATTTGCATTGAAAATTTTGAAATTAAATTACAACCATTTATGTATCTACTGTTATTTTTTGGTTAAATAAAAAAATACAAACGGAGCTGCCATGGAATCCACCAACAAAAATCGGGCCCGTCATATATAATACACTTCTGGGAGGTGAACGGTGTATTCCGGACTAACGACCGGCTGTGGTAGGTTTAGGACAGCTGTCTTGCCACATGTGAGCGTTCACGTTACCACCCATTCACTACCCCTTCGAAGCCATGGAATTTGAGATGCAGAAATTGCAGTTTTAGATAATTTCTCTAGAAAGGAGTTGATTATTTTCCTGGAGAGACCAAGATCTTTAAAAAGGTGAAACAAAGATTTAGCTGGCAGGCCACGAGCGCCTACTTCCACCGCGTGAAGGTGAACAGTGAAGCCGTTCCGGGTGACGGCATTTGCGAGGTCATGGTATTTATTTAATTTGTACTCGTGGTGTTTTGGGATATTTGATTCCCATGCAAATGGAAAATGACCGTATAATTTGACAAGATTCAATTTAGAGACAATTCTCATTGCTTTAAACAATTCTAACATTGCTACTAGGTTTCTAATGTAAAGTAATTGAGGGGCAAAAAATAAACATATACAAAGGCGACAGAAATTTATGTTTGCGACGATTAACATTTTTGTTTTAATCTTAGAGTTTTGACACTTTTAACATATTAGGCACTTACAAAAAACAATGGCCAATACGCCGTAAAAATTGTGGGTTGTAAATATTATTTTTAGCATTAAAGCATTCATGTAGAATTTACTTTTGGACGAATATAAAATATTAAAGCCGGGCTGAATGTGGAAAATATTTCATAATTATTAAATTGTAATATTGTAATACCTTAGTTTAATATTGCTTGTAAAATTTCACCGTGTTCTGATTATGGATATATAAATAGATACAGTAGTTTTAAGCTCATTCAAAAAGCTGGATATTATTAGCACCAGAATACTTTTTATGCTGTGTCCCTGCGATACGTAAATTTGTATTTAATTTAATTCATAAATAATTAAAAATTAGGGAAATTATAACATTTCACTTAGAATAAAATTGGCCCCTGTTTTAAGCCACGCTCAGTGCTTCACATGCTTTTCTATGACAATAAAGCTCATACCCTTATTGCATTACACTAACTTAATGCTTTTTACCATGTTTTATAAGCTTAATGCTTTCATACATTTGTAAACATTCTCAAATTATACGTTTAGAGTAAGTAATTAAAGCTACACAAATTAAAAAGCACTTATTATCGTACGAGTTGCGATTCAAACAGTAGTGACTAGAACGTTCGGTGTACATTGAAGGGTTTAGCGGAAAAGCATATAAGTTACATATTTTCAAAAATTTGCTTTTCAACGATGAAGATTCAATTTCAATTTATTTTTATTTTATTGTGATTGCGGTGTAGTAACTTGAAGTTTTACAATTTTTTCAATGCCGCACAACCTGCTTTTTAGGCGTACAATATTTATTTTTTACAACATGATTACATAGACATTCAACAAGATTGTGTATTATGTTATCTTTCAACATACTCAGTTTAGTTTAATAATGCCCTAAACTCCAAAATATTTAGAGTAAAAAGGTACTATGAGCCAGAAACATAAAGTAAATGCAGTATGAAGGTGGTATGTGTATCGTAAGTATATATGTATACTACATTTATCCGTAAACAGCAGACTTAACACCTACATCTATTTGAAATGGACTTTTTTGAGAAGTTGAAGGCGGAAATACCACCTTCAAGTAAACTTAATAATTCAGATCACACAACAGCTTAATCGAAAAAATATAAGAAAAGTGCTAAAACCTTAATAATGTGTTTACCGTTGTTTTGTTTTAGTGAATGGTTTATAAAAATATACCACTTTCTTGCATTATAATACACATCAATACAATATACTTGACTTGTCAGCCTGTGTCTTTTGACTACTTGGATATAGGCCTCTCTCAGGCGCTTCCGTGCATAGTATATATAGTCGCACACTGCATTTCCCGATGCACGGTCTACATTCGAGGACCTTTCGTTCCCAGAGATTGTCACTTCTTCAGCATGTGACCGGCTCACTGCTATTTCAGCTTGCTTATCTTCTGAGCTATGTGCACCAATTTAGTTCTTCGGTGGATTTCTACATTCCAGATCACCCGTATAGAGATTCTGAGCATAGCTCTTTCCATAGCTCGCTGAGAGACTTTCAGTTTGTGGATGAGCCCCACAGTCGATGTATAAGTTTCCGCTCCATACCTTGGTCTTCAGGCATTATTATTATTTATTTGTTGTTTGGGTCTTTTCCAAGGTCTTTATGAGCCTTGTAACACTGCGACCATTGCTGATCTATTGTAAAACATATTCAGGCATACAAACGTCTTTAGGCATTGTGGTATATCAGATTAAAGATGTGTAGTTCTCCAAATGCCGTTTTCTGTAGGCCTCTTTGGCAAAGTTTGGTCTATCGAGCTGAATACTCTGCCCTAATTAGATATATTCCTCCAAAACTTGGAGGGACGCGTTCCCAACGGTCACTGGTGTTGGGTCAACGTTAAGCATAACTTTGTTAAATCCATGTTCATCCGGAGACGCAGTCGTCGGGATGCCTCGTTGAGGTCATTTAGCATTTTCTGCAGTTCCTCCAGTGTCTCTGCCATGATGATTATATCATCTGCAAACCTTAGATGCAAAATGTGTTCTCCGTTAATGTTAATGCCATATCCGTTCCCTTTAAACATTTTGAAGACATCCTCTACGGTAATGGTGAACCATTTTGGAAAAATGCACAGCAGTATACTATTTTCTTAATGGATGAAGGTGATATGTACAAAAAAATATTGAAAAAATATGCAAAGTGTAATTAGAACTACCACTAAGACAATGGCTTTGATCTATTGGAAGTTCCGCCGTCGAGTCAGAGTTGTTCCCTTGCTTCGAGCAGTAGGTAGTAGAGGGGTTGTACAAGCTGTGTTGCCTATCATCACTCCGACCAGTCGTGATCTTTTGTGATATATCTTGCTTCTTAATTTACCCAGTCCAGTTGGACTGGGTAAATTAAGAAGCGGGTGTCTGTTAGACACCTTATAAATCTCAATTCCTGTGGGTATGTATCACTGACCTCAGGTATATACTATACTACCTTTCCTAGATGACACAGTCTCTAATATGTTTGCAAAATTTGCAAAATCTGCATCCTCAGCAATTTCCGTGCTTTTCAAATGGTAATTCACTGGAAAGTGACTGGTGAAAAGTCCTGTTATTAGCCCTAGTTCACCGTTGCTGAAAGAAAGTAGTTGTCGATGAAAATTATATGAATTTTTACGCTCGTCTTTGTCCTGACATTTCATCCTACTATTTACACTGTTCTTCTGTCCCAGGGTCGGATTTGTTCTACAGTGTGACTTCTAGTCACACCACAGGATGGTTCAGGTCCTATTTAGACCATATTGATCCCTTGTTTGTGAGGTTGTCAGTGTTTTCCTGCGAGCAGTAGATATACTTACTAATTGTTAAGAGGTTCGAAAGCGCAAACAAGTCACTAGACACAATGGTAGTTCTGTTTTCACTGAGTATACTAAAAGATGCATTAATTTTCTTCTTACAAAAATATATCAAATCTGATTTCTCCCAAAACCTTGCATTTGTAACGTACATCCTTCTTTCGCTAAGCCCTTTGTTTAAGCTATTTATAAATATTGTAAAAATAAGGCGGTAAATTTGTAGGTGCTAAGTGGTCTTTTTTGCCCATTTCATATCGTCGGATCGAGGCTTGTGTCCTGTGGCTGTTTCTATGATGAATTCTAGAGCCTGCCAGAAGCAGACCTTTTCGAGGGGCCAGTTGAGCCAGCCTGTGGTGATGCAGAAGTAGGTCTCGTGGGGTGCGACGTGGTGAATACGATGATGGCGCCTCGGCAGGATAATGCGATGGTCCTGAAGCCAAACGACCGCAGGGGGTAGGTCGAAGTATGTGTGAGACCATTTGTGAATCTGGAAATAAGAAATATGAATTTTCATTCATTTTATTACACATGGTGCGTTTTGTGTCCTAAATAAAGGCCAGCCCATGAGAAAGGATAATTTACAATGATAAATGCAAGAACACGCAGGATGCTTATTGCAAATGCAAGTGAACAAGCGCCTGCTGCAAGTTAGAGGCCGCACCAAATTTCTCGGCCTTCGCCCACATGCTCAGATGACAGGTATTGCATTTATTGAACACCCATGTCCTGAAACCCAAAAGAGATAGAAATAATTTAAAGGATTAGAATTTCTATCCTTTTTTGATTCAGTTCAAGTGTTCAATAAATGCAATACGTGTGATAGGAGCATGTGGCGAGAGACCGAGAAATCTGGCGTGGCCTGTAGAATACCTTTATTTGTTGACACTGGGCGTAGTCAGCGGTTGTTGTGTGCTTACCCAAATACCGAAAGTCAGCTGTTAAGAACATTTTTCGGAGACTATAATTTAACAGTTTGTTTGTGTATGGTACATTTTTAAGCTATTGCATAGCTTTTATCTCGGGCCTAGGCCAGCGCGGCGACCGAATGAAGAAATTTCTTAGCGGAAATTAATGATTTTAAACTGATAATTACGTCTAAACGAGTACTGCTTACGATTCGAAAAAAATATATGTTTAACAAGAACATTTTCCTAATATTCTAAGCTTTGAATATTTTAGATTTTGTTTATATTACATAGTGTAATTAATTTGTGAAATTAGGTCTAACCGAACACAAAAACGACTACTACGCAAATACTATCTGGCGTATTATTATGAAACCTGCACCATTTTAAAGATAATTTAATTATCTATCTTTTTATCTACGATTTTTTTCGAATAGTCAAAGAAAAGAATAATATTCGTTTTTTTTTTGCTTTATCGAATAAAATTCGTGCGCGGCGATCTATCGGAAGACGTTTAAATTATTCCGAATCATTTGCTTCCGCAGCCGCAAATGATTCGAAATAATTTCAACGTTTTCCGTTAGAGCGCAATTATCTGATATCACAAAAAATAAAATAAATAAATAATTATAATTGCATAAGTTGTTAAAAATGCTATGCAATAGCTTTACCGCGGCAGTCCCCGAGTGCCACACGTATTTTTTTTAGTAAGGGGAGGGGTTAAAAGGGCTTCAAAATCTGCTGACTACCATAAACCTATATGCTTCGCTCATTTGTTATTAAGCGGGTAATTAAACAGAAATCAGCAGGTGGTCCAAGCACCCGCAAAATTATATGATTTGCGATCAACATTTCAGATGCCAAATCCAATTTCAGGTAGCGATTTGCCCGGAAATGGTGAAATCCTTTTTTTATCAAATTCATCAGGGCTTAGGCCGATTTTGTTTGGCCGCTATTTTGGTTTGGCTGTTATTAATGTACTATTTTGACAGTGTGGTATTTTGACAACCACGGGGTATTAGTTTAATTAAAACTTTAGCATTAAAGGGTGTTTTTGGCCATCGTCATCATAAAGGCGAAATATCTAAAAGTAGTTATTAGGTACTACCATTGATTTTATAAAATCAATGGTACTACATATAAAAATATTACACAGTTTGTTAACTACAGGTTGCTGCATGTAAATGTCTTACAAAAAAAAACCAGTAAGTACAGGTTTGAATTATTGTTCCTGCGCAAGGATGACACTCAAAATCGTGAAGCTTTCTGCATTTTTTTGCAGAAAAGAAATCAACGGGATATTGCAAATACGAGTGGTTTACAAGAAATGATGAAACACACGACTATCTGAAAGTCCCCATAATTGCCACAGAAATTAAGCGATACAAAACCCAACGCTAGGCTAGTACTCCTATATGTAGCGACAAATATTTCTAACATTTTCCAGCAACAAATGTTTCTACGTGATTCAGAACTTGTTGAACCCCAAAATGAAAACGCCGGTGTTTAATGTAGCTACAATATAAATACGTAATGTTGTTAGGTATACATGGAATGGAATGTAAATAATTTGAGGGGGGGGGGGGGGGGGTGGGGGGGGCAGGGAGCTTTTTACACGACTGCCAAAAAGGAGTGTTGTTTTCAGGATTCATCTATGTATGTTTTTAGTTTCTTTATTCCACCATAACTTCTAAACGCTTGAACCGATTTAGAATTGTGTCATATTGTTAGAATCGTTTTGTCCTTTCGAGTCATATGGTACCTAAACTGTTCAAATGTCAAAAAAATACTTGTCTTAATGACCAAATGTCAATAAATAACATAAATATATCGTGTTTAGTGTCAAATTGAAAGGTCTGATTGAGTACATTCTGGAAATATACATTTATCTATATGGATAAATACATAAACCACGAATATTTAAAAGAAAAAACCGTAATAAAAATAATTATAAATACAATCGTTTACTTTCTGTAACGGCAATCGTATTTTTTTGTCTTTTTAATATATGATATTTTGTGGTTAATTTTGCACTGTGTTCAATTTTGCACTGTGTTCAGTTTTGCACTGGGACCCATTTTTTTTAGTTACGCCACTGTTAGGAGCAAAAGCTAACCTGATTAGTCATGGAGGTGAACACGCATCCCAGGAACCAGTAGACGATCCATGGAAAGTAAAGCTGAAGCCTGTGGTCATCGTAGGTGATCAACTGCCATGCGATGCGCGCCAAAAATGGAATTGTAACGGCGAAATTATCTCCGTTAGTTTCGATGAAGTCGTGACGGGTGATAGACGTTGGATCGATGTGGTGTTCTCGAAAAGGTCTTATGAACGCCTGAAATTTGAAATCATAATTGAAAATAGAAAGTTTGCACCGATGAATTTAGAAATTAACATAGTTCACAGAAGTAGATGATCACCCCAATGTCTAGGTGTGCAAATAGAAACTCGGCTCTGAAATTAATTGCATTAAAATAAAACTTCAACGCTTCCAAATCGCCCGCCATTTTGGATATATGTGACCTAATTACCTATTGCTGTTTTTATGACATAAGTTTCAGTTATTTACAAGTTATAAAACAAAAAAAAAAAATACAAGCTGTCGTTCCGTATGCATCCATTTTAAGAGTTCGATGTCGATAAGCAACATTTACGACATTGCATTTTAACCTGTTTTCAAATGAAAAAAAATGCATCTCAAGCTATGGAATTGATTTATTCGACTTTGGGTCAACATTCTGCTAGTCATTCAGCAGTAAAAAAAATGCTTTGCAAGATTTCGTGATGGCAATTTTAGTCTTGAGGATGATCCACGTCCAGATGCAGTAAAACAATTTGAAGACGAAGAACTCCAAAGTTTTACTGAATAAATATTCGCGTGGAACTCAAAAACAGCCTGTACAACAGTTATGAGTTACTCACCAAGCAATATTATTTTAATTGCTTGCAATGGGATAAATACAGAAGGAAGGAAAGTTGGTTCCTCAAAAACTGACTGAAGAAAACAAAAACCGAAGAGTGACATCTGCATGAATTGGCTTTCTCAGTATGAAAACAGAGTTTTTTGCACAAAATCATTAGGGGCGATGAAAAGTGGATTTTGTACGATAATCCTAAACGCAGAAAGCATGGATTTATCGAGGCCAGTCATTAATATCAGTTTCTAAAGTGAATATATATTACAAGAAAGTGTTACTGTGTGTCAGGTGGGATTGGAAAGGAGTCATTTACTACGAGCTTCTGTAACCCGGTTAAACTATTACAGCTGAACATAACCAGACCCAATTGATCAAAGGTCTGGAGGAAACAGACCAATTCAGGGCCAAGGAAGACGGAAGGTGATATTGCTGCATGACAACGCTCGTCCATATACAGCAAAATCATCCCATGAACTCATCTTCTCCGTAGGCTGGAAAGTTTTACAACATGCGGCGTATTCTCCAGACTTGGCTCCCTCTGTTTTCTTTTTATTCGGACCTATGTATTCGGAATATTTGGAAAACCAGCGGTTCACGAAAATTGAAGATGTGCAAAAATTGAAGATCCATCGCGAAGGCATTCATAATCTACCTGATAAATGGAAAAAGACCATAGATAGTAGTGGCGAATATTTCGATAATTAATTTGTGTTACAAGTATATTTTCAATCAAGTTGAATTTGACAAAGAAAACGAGTTTCAACTTGTACACCAAATATTTACATGGAAATAAGCCCCCATTTTCAAAGTTTTGACTAACAAAAGTAGGATCCTCTTATGGCGTAGTGTATGATAATACAATTCCCGACTGAAAATACAATTTATGCATTAAACATACACTGTGTAGAAAGCATAACATAAAGAAAGCTTGCATTTAAATCAAAAAAGTAAATTATTTTCAACTCAGTTGTTCACGTAGAATAATCTCCCGAACTTAGAAATATTTTATCTTAATGATATCTTCTTGAAAATAAAATCAATCAATTTGTGATAAAATAAAACGAAATAAATATCATATAGAAACAAAAAAGACAACGTAATGAATGTCGGCCATGTGTTGAGCATCCCAGGCGTTTCTCATTATTCGTCCATGAATTATTAATTAGACCGACAGGCAAGTTGAGGAAATAACACACTGTACTATGCGGAGGGGGTGAAATATGCATGACGAAACTGCCATCCCCTCTCCCCTTGCACCACCATATAACCTACCATTATAATTATACCTAATAATCGTTACTGAGGCAGGCGGAAACTATCGAACGGCTTTTGACGGTATACGAAAAATAGCGATGCAAATCATAATTTTCATTCATATTTTTTTTAATTCATCCTTTCGTACATAATAATTTGCTGAACGTCAGAAGACAATAATACGTAACATTTTTTTCGACGTATTCCCTGAGCCCCACCGCAAATAACAGTCACAGAAAACCAGATGACCACATTTTTGATATTATTGTCATGATACAATATGAAATTAAAAGGCCTTCAAAGAGTCCAAATTACTTTGGGTATTCGTTACACTTAGATAAGTGCTCCGTCTGTATAATATTTACCGTCCGGTGACCTCTGTAAATATCAATGCCTATGACATTCTCGCCACTGAACATGTGAAACGGGAAGAAAAAAAAGGGAAGAATAGCAACTCATGAGGTGAAGACCAATACTGATGAGAATTAACTTCGAAATCATTTCATTAAAGATTATAATAGGTATGTACCGATTACAATATTTATTTTAATATGTAAGTAATTTCAAGAATTTTGGAATTTAAAGTTTTCTTGAGGATTAGGCCTAATGCACATGGGAAGACCTCAATACAAAAAGTGTATTGATTACTCTGCCGCTTGCGTAACGTAGAAACGAGTATTTGTACTTATTTCCGCAATTGTTTATTTGTATGGATATTTTTTTCTTATTTTTATGGACAATGACGAGTTGACTTTTTTTATTTTTTATTTAATAATCGCCTCATAAACCCTGTTTTTTGGCATTTGAATAGGAACATTGAATCGTCAACAACTTTTTCCCTTGAGTTTAATCTCGGAATAATTTTATTTGAGTATACTTATATTACGAAATTATATAATTTTTGAGTTCGTATTTTCCCGCCGCGTCGGCGCCATTAGTTCCATATCGGCCTACTTTTATGCTTACCATGCAATGCGGTAAAATTCCGTGTGTATTATTTTCGGAAAATCTGTGAGACTACCGAATCACGTGGAAGTGCGCGCACAATAATAACCAGGATGAAAACATCATTTGGTCAAAGACATTACTCTTTCATTACGACGGGATTTTACTATCTGATCAATATGGAAATATATTTTTTTTGACATTTAGGGAATTCAAAAATAAATTAAAGAAATAGTGATCGAGTCATGACAGACTAACCATACATCAAATGTTAGAAATTATAGTTTGATAAAACTTAGACGCACAAATTATTAATATATTTTTAAATATCCATGTTGACATTGAACCAACTACGTACCAAAATTATTTAACTTTGTTGTAATATATTGTTTTGACAATTAATTATACTTGTTTGACTAGGTATTTTATACTAAATTTTATATTACATGAAATATTAATGACTTTTTATATGTTTTCTTACATATAACTTTATTTTTCCCTTTATTTTAGTTTTAAGACTACTCTATTTGTCATTCTCTATCGGTAACTCCCTAACATCCCTTGCGGGACCAACGGCCGACTCCCCCAATTTCCAGGTTATATTTTTTTATATGTCAAATTTCAATGCGATCATTTTACAGTAATTTTTTTTATGATCCGTATAGTGGTTTACAAGTTATGGTCGTTTGTATCAAGGTCGTCGACTCGCGTCGATTTTACGCGCGAAAATGTCGCGGGCAAAAGTGATAGCTGAATTTTTACTTCGCGAGAGGAGGGGTTAATAGAATGTTATATTTCATCTAATGCCGATTATATCATGGAATGGTATTTTATTTATTACATTATTTTAAAAATATTTTTAAATATTTTTTTTGAAGACCACATTTTAGGGCAATTTAGTTTAATTAGGATTTTACTGAAACTTTTAAATATTTTTTTATAATATTAGAGTCCTGTCCACCCTAGAACGGGCTAGTCCCAGTTGGGTGACAGGATCAAATGAGCAAAAGTTAAGGTTTTGCCATTCGGTTCCTGTCAGTTTTGTAAGCAAAATCAATGTTTTATAGTAATTAATTCTGAAATAAATAAATGGAAAATAATCGGTCCGGATTTAAATTCTGTGGATTACTACAGATTTATTGCGGTGCTTCGCCGGACGGATTTTTCGGTACTAAAGAGTTACATGTAACCCCACGCACTGCGGAAATTATTCCGCAGATCGCCGGCAGAGACTTGCGTGGACAACGAATGACAAATAAATCCGAAAATTCCACCGTAGTGCGCTTACCACAAAAATGCGTTTTTTTCCGTCCGGCGAGAAAAACGTACCGCAACGCACCACGCCGCACTGCGCGGTTAGCAATTGTAGGTTGTCAATTGTCAATTGTAATGTTACAAATTCTACAGTTGAGCGTATAGCAGAGTGGGCCTGAAATTAGCGATTAAACGATCAAGTAAACGTATCTGTCATTTGACGCAACTAGTAGTTGTATGTTTGCAAAACGTTTGTTATCCGTACATATTCAAGTTACTTCGAAAATTTAATAGTGCGATGTGCGAGATGTTTGTTTACTTTTAGTCGATGGTAAGTGATAATAAACGGCGACGTTGTTTGTCCTACTTTGATCTCATAATTATATTTTGCACGGTATTTACTTAGATAATTGAGTTTTATTTTCATTTAAATATTTATTTTGTAACTTCTAAATTTAACTTCATTATATGGACTAGGTAACATTTAGGTACCTATTTAATGCACTAGGTACCTACTCGTACTTTCTTTAATGTACTAATTACCTACTTTGTTAATGCACTAGTACCCAGAAAATAAACTATAATTATTATTGTAATAATAATAGTTTTGTTTGCAGTTAATATATAGAAAAAAGAAATCGAACAAAAGCATGCAACTTCCAACTATTAAAGAAAATAAAACCTAGTTAATTAACATAAAAAACAAAGGCTACACGATCCCACTACAAAAAAACACTGCAAATAAAGTCAGTCGCCTTATCGGTAAAATGGAAAAAACGTAAAAAAATAAAAACATAGTAATAACAAGACAATATATTAAAAAGAATAAAAACCACCAATGACGTTACCTACTGAAAGGGAACTAATTTATTTATAATTACTTTTATTACGGTTTTTTAATGAAACATTTGTGGTTTAGGTATTTATCCATATAGATACATGTATGTTTCTGGAATGCACTCAATCAGATCTTTCATTTGACACTAACTGCGTTATATTTGGTAATTTAATGACATTCCGACATTTAGACAACTACTTGATATTTTGACAGTAAATATATCGCATGATACTCAGGATGACATAACGATTCCAATACTACACACTTCCAAATCGGTTTAATCGTGTAAACGTTATGGTGGAATAACGGAACGGAAAACATACATAAATGAATCCTGAACACATTACATTCCTTTTTTGTTCCAGTCGTGTAATTACAGAAATACAAATAAATAGATACTTGCAGAATTAATGGGGGAATATATCAATCAAGCATCATTTAAAAAAGCTTTCTTAATGGATATGTTAAAGCAGTTTATAAGATAGTGTACGTATACGTAGAGGCCTACTCGACCACACAAATGTGCATAGTAGAGTTCTAGATGTTCACACTGGCGTTTACCAAATTGGTTCTGCTGTGGATATTTATCAAAGGATGGCTGCCAATAAAATCCAATGAAATCTCTTTTCTAGCTACATTTTCAGAGGACGCGACGTGTCGAACACAACTTTGTCTTCAAGGTAATGCGTATCGAAGTTTCGACTGAGCGGTCAGGGATTCGTTAGGACTATGTTATCAGATGTATTAAGAATAGAAACATTAATGTCATAGAAATATTAGGAAGTAAAAATAATTTTCAATTCTCGCTGGCATAGCTGTCTGACAGGGGCTCGTAGGTCTGTTATTTTATTTCAGTTCATAGATACATAAGTATTCAAAAATCGTCATTTATTCTAATGTTGATTATTGTGATCATATGCTTTCCATCGTTATTGTCAAAATGATTGAAAATATCATATATGAATAGTTGGAGTTTCATTTCATTGAAACTCCAACTAATTAATGATTGAATACTTTAGTAATAACATATTTTTAGTAAAATTGGTTATTTGCTTCGATACCTCTAGATTGGAAATGGAGTGGTTGATAACCTTGCCTAATACACTTCGTCAAATACGCGTAATGGACTTAGTCTAATACACTTCTAATATGCCTAATACACTTCTTCAAATACGATAATGATAGGATCAATATTGTATTCCCCAGAAAGGTCAGGCTTAATCTACATAGCCTAAAATGGAATATGATATGATGAAATGGACTGAAATGGATAGTCATATTCGATAATTATGTATTTGCCTAAGAACTCTAGGCTTAATAGAATTTTAAACCTAAAGTTGATTCGGCAAATTTTATAATTATAGCATTTGCCAAGTATACATTGCTTCCCAGGCCGGGAGCCTGGTTTGGGCGGCAAAAAATTATGTTTTTCATGCTTTTTTGTTTTTCTATTAATGAATCTTCTACTTCTGGATAGTCTCCGATTGCTGTAAGTGTAAAAAACTCACTATTTCTCTTTAAGGAAACTTTACACGCGTTTTTCTCAAAACCAGCTTTATTTCAATTTTTCAGTTTTGCGCCGGTGATAAAAAAAAGTACTGTTCAGAAAAAAAAGAAATATTATTAAATTCTCCTCTATATGAAATTAAAAAATATATTTTTTTATGCGTTAAACACAACATTTTGGGGCGAAAATTGATTTTATTTCTTTAAATCCTTGAAAAATTACAAAATTGATAACTTTTAGTACTTTTTTTAGTTCATTTACAAAATTCATAATTATGTAAAAAAATGTATAGTAGTTTCTTTTTTTACAGGCAAAATTACGCTAGCTAGCAGATACCGTCATTTCTGCAGCGGTAGAAACATCTCAAAAATAGATTTTTTTAATATTTCAAAAAATATTTTTATCTTTCAAATGGTAATTAAATTGATATAAAATGTTCATGATCAGATTTCATCTTTAGGTTAAAAAAAACATGAAAAACATGTTGTTTTTGCCATTATAAACCAGGATCCCCCCCCCCCCCCCCCCTTAAGCCTAACCTTTATGTGTATAAAACCGGGCTATGGCATTTGACTGCGACATACATACCTACTATCTATCGATGTCAAATGTGATATTAAATTAATTTGTTGGTCTCAGAAATTAAATTGCGGATAAATGTTTGAACGTACGTGCAGTGCGGATTCTTAATAACATTACAGAACCGCATAATTGCAACGTGCAGTTCTGGTAATATGGCGCCGTTGGAATCCGACAATGGCGTGGTAAAGGGCACCAGAGTCGGCTAGTATAGGCGCATTACAAGCTGATATTGATCAACATGTTGCATGCAGGGTTAGTCGGTGAGCTCGCTGCACTGTAGGCGTCCTAACCTGTCGTGTTGTGTATAAGGCTAGCGGATTCGGATGATGAAATATGTTTAAAACTGAGAATACTAAGTCTTTTTATTTCCCGAGATACAATTCAATAAGGTTTTATCATGTATACATTTCATGTATACAGGTATACATTTCAATAACATCATTGCTCCCCTTTTTAACTGCTACACGCGTATCTCCATAGCATCGCAATTTGGTCGATTCCCTGAACAAAGCAGGAACTTAAAATTATTGATGTGACTGCCATAGTTTTTGAAAACTTAGCAAGTATTTACACGAAATGAAACTAATGCTTTTAAGTCAATGGAGAATATTTTGGAGAGAAACAGAAACAATTAAATACATCTTAGTAAAGTCTACTCGTCTATAATATTACTCGAAATAAAATTAAAAGAATAAACCCATGTAAAAAAAATATTTTCAAACAGCAATTTTTCTAACTCAATTTCTTTCTAAATTTCTTTGGCGTAAATTTGTATGCAATTTGGTTATTAAGAAAATATCAATACCATATAATATTACACATCCTTTGCCATCATTACTCCATATTACGAACCCATTTTATTACAGGTACGTTATCCTCGTCGCGCGACTGAAACTTCGAGTTCATTATACCAAAAATCGAATTGAAATCGGCGACGGTCGACTCTAAACCTTGTATGTAGTCACATTTTGAGTCGACTTCTGAAATCTTCAAGACGGCCATCATTACTCCCTGGTAAGAGCCCAAATGGTGTGCATTCAACGGGTTCTTCTTTACATTAAACCATTCGTACCAGGTGTCCAAAAAGGTTATAAATAAAACAAAAATAATGCAACTTATACAATTTTGCGTATTGCGATTGCGAAACGTATTCAGTATTGATAAGTTTCAGATTTATGTGTCTCGGTATTTTTCAGCGAATATTTACCAAACTAATAGTAACATAAACCTGAATCTTTTTAATACTGAATACGTTTCGCAATCGAAATACGTAAAATTGTGTAATTTGCATTATTTTTGTTTTACTTCTGACCTTTTTAGACACCTCGAACGAATGATTTATTATAAGGAAGAACTCGTTGAATGTATTAGTGCACACCGTCTGGATTCTCACCAGGAAGTAGTGATGGCCGTCTTGAAGATATTCGTATGAATATAAAGATGAAAGTCTGCTCTACTTCAGTGTTTTAAATAATTTTAATCAATCGACTGAATCACGTCTAATAATAAAAGTGTTTTATTTAAGTTTTTTCTTTCTGTAACGACTATAATAGGGTTTCAGTTATTAGATTAAAATGCGTATTGCGTACTCTACCGCAGCATTATAGTAAACATTGGCAAGTAACACTGTTCTGCGTTTTTTTCTGCGTTGCCTAGCCTTATGTAGTCGGGGCGAGGGCACCTGCAGCGAGCTCTCGGACTATATATATGGTTGTGTATTACTATTACCTTTCCGACGAGGGGCAGATCGACGGCGCCCCACGAATCGGCAGCCCAGTGCACGAGGCCCGAGGCGAAGTCGGCGGTCAGGGCGCCGCCCAGCGCCGCGACGGCGATCGCCGCGGGCGGACACGCCCTCTCACCCGCCGCCCACCAGCGCCGCGTCACCAGCGCGGCGTCCGCCAGCAGTAGCGCCACACACACACCCACGCACACGCACTCCTGCGCACGCTTACCTGACACACAAAAATAAAATCGGTTATTTGGCCGTAAAACTTTCCCGGCAAGTATCCAAGGACTGATTTCATCTGAATACTAATTTCGTAAATAAAATGGATGAGCGCCTTCTCTCAACCGGCGAACAAACCCGTTTGGGTTCCGTTACAAAACGTCCTCGAGCAGCGCGGTTCGTTTTCAGCTAGCTCGGGCGGATCGGCATTACTATTTGATTAAAATGTTGATTTCATTTACTTCCCTTGGAGCCAGAGATATCAGTGAAAATAAATTTCTAGTAAACGATACATAAATCATTATTCAGCAATAAAAAAATATGAGTTTTTTCAAAGAGATACATCATTCATAATAATCTTTGATTCGGTGTCTTGTGAGAAAAAAATGTATCACATTAGCTCAGACATATTAGCAGATAATAATAAAGAGACCCTGCCAAGCCACTTGTCATTTGTCTTGTAGAAGAGTCGAGGAACTAATTATTCTAAAATTGGCAATATTGAAATTAACATGGAAGAAGCGACAATGTTGAATGTACCATGTTGTCAAAACGATACATCTACTGCAAAAGTATCGCTTTGATAAAAAACTAGCACTTCCAAAATAGCACTAGCAAAAAAGATACTAAAGAAGTTTTTTTTTTATAATTACATACAGGCTGTTGGTCTGGTTGGGCATTCGTCTAGAATGATCGTATGGGATGTATTCATTTTCTTATTACTTATATAAATAATTACAAATCATATCTGTACGATCTCACTGTTAACTCTATACCAACTTGTAACAAATAAATAAATAAATAAATAAATAAATTGTCAGTATGCGATTTATTAATACCTGACTTTAAAACTTACAATTAGCTGTTTAATTTAAATGTATATCTTAGGGAAAAAAATACGAATATTTTTTTGTTGCTGCTGGTTATAAAATCCATCAGTTATTTTCCTGTGAGTTTCTCACACTGCTGAAGGGTGGTTTTTGTGGACTGTAAATGTTATTTACCTTCGCGTTCTCTCGTTCTTCCTGGCCGCCGAGTAGTCTCCCGTATCTGGTTCACACTCTATTAGATGATCACACAGTGAAAGAGTTTATTTCAAAAAACCGTTTATTGTCACTCAATTTACTCGTGAGTTACCGTATACCTACACTTAAATTTTGCGCGCGAGTACGTGACCAGCCAAGGGCTGCCGTATGTACAACTATTGTCCCGCCGCTTAAGGGTCGTTCATTCTCGACCTCGGTATTTTTGTGACTGTTCGATTTTCCAAAATCGTTCACTAGCCTCGCTAAAGCCCCGCCACTCTAACCCGTGATTGGTTAAAAGGCAATGGCGGCGGTTAAGAGACCGGCCTACTGAGGGTTAAGGGGTGTGGCTTAGCGAGAGTACATATTATTTAATCAGGCTTACATTTTTAACTTAAATTAATCTCACCTTCATTGAAGGTAATTTTCTATAATATGTATTACTACTACATTATCATTAGGTTTATAGCAAAAATAGTAGATTAAACATTAACAATACATCATATTTAGTACTTAAAATTACTTCGAATAGCTAGCAAAATTATAAGTATTTGATTTTATCCAAGCTTTCAGTCGAATAATTAATAGCCTCCTAATTACCTCAAACATTGCGATTATTTTGAGATTACCACATTTGTTTTAATATAAGAGGGTTGCGCGAGCGGCTTGCCGCGTTTACGATTTTTTGTTATCGGTCGACACCCTCGATATATCCACTGCGAGAAATGACAGGCTGATAATTAATTAGGGGTCTTCGGCCCTTAAAGACGGCGATATATTATTACCAGGACCTTTCATGGAATTTTGTCCTGCGTATTTAGTTAGGACTTCCTTGCGGATGATTTTAATATTTGAATGAGCCGTATTTTGTTTCAGTGTCTGTTATTTATGTCTGTTATGGGGTGGCTCGAGCGTGTGAAAGAGGAATATAAGCTTCTAAGAATCGATCTCTCGCGAACAGCCACCCATATTAGAGAATGCAAGTGATAATTCGTACAGCTGCTGTATCGTTTAGAAGAAACGGCCCTCAATTATAAATATGGAGACATGCGCTCAAGATCCTCCTGTAATCGGCCGCAATCAGACATATCATTGACCGCTGAATACATTTTGAGGTCATTACCGCAGAAAACAGTGCGAGTTCAGGAGCAGTAGGGTATATCATCTTAAAAGTAATTCATGCCTGCATAAGAATCTCACATTTTGAGCGTGACCTGTAATCGCAACGGTAAAGTTTATTGACACGATGTTGACATTTAACCCCTCAAATGAATGGCGATTAGCTCGGGTTGCCTACGGCAAAATGTATATAAATTTATATTTACATTTACATTTACATTTACATAGAGCGGGGTTTACTATAGAGCTATAGCATTACTATAGAGCGGATTACTATAAAGCGGCGCACATTTACATTTATATTTATATTTATATAAATTTATATACATTTTGCATACATTTTGCCAAGGCATCCCTTAAGGGACGCCTCACATTTGAGGGGTTAATATAAAATGACGTATTCGTAGAAATGGCTAACGATTTCTCTTTGCGCTATATGCACGCGATTTAAAATAATGGGGTTACGGTGGTCGTTAAACAAAATGGTCGCCGATCAACTCTCGGACTTATCCAACCCCTTCAATCAACCCCACTATCTACTCTGTAAGCTATGTAGGTACTTAATAGGTAAATACATTTTTTTACATTGCAAAACTATCGTAAAACTGTAGTACAATCAGCATTGCAGTATTTGCAGTTACCATCATGGTTTATCTACTCGGAAAATGTCTATAAAAAATCTACAGAAAGTCTACAGAAAAAAATCTACACAACATTTTTTTTCCAATTCCATTCTATTTTCTCAAGTTAAGTGATATTTTTACGTATATATAGAACATTTATATGGCTTCGAAGGGGGAGTGAATGGGTGGTAAGGTGAACGCTCACATGTGGCAAGACAGCTGTCCTAAACCTACCACAGCCGGTCGTTAGTCCGAAATCCACTGCTCACCCCCCCAGAAGTGTATGATGGGCTATATGATGGGCCATCACACTATATGATGGGCCAGACTTCGGTCGGTGAATTCCATGGCAGCTCCGTTTGCATTTTATTTATTCTAATAATTTAATTTGTCCTCTGCCGCGTACTTGTACGTGTAGTTTTTCGTTTTTTAGTGATTTATGTCCCCAATGGTGGATTCTACACAGCGGCATACTACGGGATATCGCTCGTATTATACATTCATTTTTAGCCAATTGGAATATATGTCATTACACTCTGTAGGTCGAAGGTAAGCGGGTTTATGTCCCACATAACACATGCCGATTAAAAAAATGTAATATGTGACACAGGTTACCTCTGAGGTACAGATATAATTTGTGTTCTGACGCGTACAAACAATTTATATTTACTTTGGCAATGAACTAATGGAAACGAAGGACAAACATGTTGTTATGTTATTTTGAAATTAAATATTAAAATGCGCTAGTAGATAAGGCTGGATATTTTCCATACCTTTTGCTGTGGTTCCCACGGTATCTACTTACCATTGGCTACCATCTGTAAAATTTCGTATATGAATTTTAATGTAGGTACTATGTGGATTGTACGAGCTTAGAAGTGGTGAAATGATGCAGACGGCCTTCGGCGAAGAATCTTTGTCGGAAATAAAAGTTTATAAACTGATATGATGGCATATGGACGCCCAAGAACATCAATGAACGACCTGGCAGAAGAAGTGAATATATTGATCGGGTCATGCGAAGCAATCTTAGCCCAATAATTTGGGCATGATACATAAGAATGGCAGCCAGATTTGTCCAAAATTGTTTTGTAAAAATGCCTGTGGGGAATCGTTGGCTAGTGTTGCTGTAGCTGACCCAAACTTGGTTCAACGCTCTTTTACAGTATAAATCGGATAGAAAACGAATTTACCGCGTGAAATTTGTAGCACCCGACGTTTCGGTGACGTTTCGTTGACGTCCAGTCTACCCTGTACAACGGCAGCTGCAACGTCACCGAAACGTCGGGTGCAGCTGCCGTTGTACAGGGTAGACTGGACGTCAACGAAACGTCACCGAAACGTCGGGTGCTACAAATTTCACGCGGTAAATTCGTTTTCTATCCTATTTATAATGTCAAACAACCGCGTTAGTCTTCGATTTTGAATTATTACAGGTTGTGAAATATGGATGTATGTATATAACGTTGAAATAACGTCCCAATCTTCGCAATAGAAGCAGCTACAGGACCGAAAAAGCACGTTCGGTGAAATGTAAATGTTATCTTTACTGTTTTCCTTGATTACAATAGAATACAGTTTGATTCTACTATAATAGGCAGGCATTCCTACTTTTGGCTGCGTCATTGCGTGTAACTTCTTGATAGTGTAATTATGAAAAATTACCTATTGAGATAGTTGTTGGGATATAAATTATTTTTAATGAATTATAATCGGTATAAGTATCATCAATGATTAGAAAATAATACAATTTTAAAATTTGCCGATTAAATAATGTGAACAATATCTATGAAAATAGATGATCAAATACTAAAAATTACAAAATTTGAATTAATTTAAAGTGCCTTCGTCAATATAAATAAAAATCCGTTCTATCAGGATATTTTCCTTTATTTTACATCATTATACTCTTGAAAAATGGATTCCGCATTATCCAAATATCTTGTGTCATATATTGGATTCTTAGCTTTGATTATTATTTTCTATAAGTAGGATAAAACGATTTTACCGCGTCAAGTTGGAAGACCAGTCTACTAACTTGACAACAGCAGTTGCAATCATCTCCGAAACGTCGGGTGCTACAAGCTTGACTCGGTAAATTCGTTTTCATCTTATTTATAACTTCGCTAAAAAGTGGGTCTCCAAATACTTTTGAGCGGTAGTGTATATATCAAAGGGGGACATTGATATTGACCCCTTTTTCACGAATATAGATACTATAAAGAAGCAGGTTGTAGGGCGATTTTGTAATGACCAGGCTTAGCATTTTCTTCTTTTATTACAGTTGTCAACATGTTTTCTACTGTACAATTTAGTATCTTCTTGTTTAATATCTTTTTTATGCTTAATATCAGTTCTAAATTCACGTTATTATTATTGTCATTATCAGTGGTAACTTGTAAATGGCTATAAGCTTCCTATTTTTGTTCACTACAAAATTATTGGCTGTATGTTTAAGAAAATAAAATAAAGCTAAAGGACGATGGGCAAAATGTATGGGCGCTAGCACCAGCTCTCCAATAACTAATGGAAAGATCTATTTATCGCAAATTTTTGTAACTACTGCAACTTACCGCAATTTTGACTACTACAACTTATTTATAACTACTACAACTTACCGCGTTTTGGAGTTTGGAGCTCGGAATGTTCTTTAATACACGAAAATCTTCCTAATTACACGAAAACTCCAATACCAATTATTTATTTAAAATATATTATTTGCAGTGAAGATCCATAATAGACAGTAAATACATATATTATGAGGTGCGGTCACTGTGCACACCATGTTGGACAGCTGACAGCATATTACATATAACAGTAAACAGAGCGGCAATAAAATCATGAGACACCATTACAGAGTTTAAGCCACATATCCCCCCCCCCCCTCCCTCCTCCATAAACTGCTGACAAACTCGAGCATTATTAGGAATACAATAGTTAGTACTCGCACAGCGTGTGTACTTTATCGTTTCGGGTATTCTGCGACGGCTTCCTTTAAACAGTTGTTAAAAATACAACGCCTGGATGTGTTAGAAGAAATATTCTTCATAAAGAGGTCTATTTATTTATTTATTTACATATACATATACATTCAAATGCAGGAGCACATCAGAAAATGAAAAGATAGTTTAGACAATGCCGTTGTATGCTTTTAAAGTTATATACATATCTGTCTGAGCCCAGATTACATAGCGCATACATTAAACGCAAATGATTACCTTTCAATTGTGCTAAGCAAAGAGCAGCCGAGCCCGCCTTGCTAGGCAACCCTGTGTTAAGGCGAGCTCACTTCGGGAGTCACACTAGAGTGCCACGGTTGTGTCAAGGAAAGATCTATGGTATATGACTTACAGTTATTGGAAAAGTGGGCCGAAAATGCCCATTCTCTTTTCACATTGATGTACTTGTCGCTGCTACGATCTACCCCTATTATTGAGCGACTCCCTTAAATTGGCTAAAAGGATCGTTTTACTCTTTGTGGTATCTTTCACCCCCCCCCCCCCCCCAATTCACCTTGATTGGTGGGCTAATGGGCCGTTGACGGCTCGGCAGATACCCGTACACGACGCTAGACGGTGTTTTGTTTGCCCGGCCTGCGCGCCCCTGTTTACACTTAAATGTCAAAGTGGGCCATTTAGTGCCACAGCTCTTTCCACTTTCGAATACGAATATTGATTTTCACAGGCCATCGGTCGCGTTTTTTACACGACGCCTTGTGCAAGTGTTCAATGAATGATGAACTGAATACCGGATGACCAATTCATTGTTTACACGGTTGTTTTGAGCTTCAGAAAGCGAAGAATGTGTCGGAATATTTAAAACGAGTGATTACTGTAACTCCAACTGTGTCTTGCCACGCCTACCTTCAGAATTGTGTGACCCTGTGGCTGTGACAGCCTGGCGATGGCGGAAGTGGAAACGATAGAAGGATCGCATGTGACGATTGTCTCTATGTTAACTTAACTCTTAACAGTTCCGTGCAGCTTGGGCCTGATGGCCCGTCTGTGCGTCTGTCCGTCTTCTACCCGGTAGCCTCATCGAAGAGGGACTAACCTAGAAGGGCCGGCGTGAGCTTTGCCTGCGGCTGTAACCTTCAGTCGTGGACAGTTGGGATCACAGGTTCCGATTCAGCGGAACACCTTGGGCGGAACTGGGCGGTTTGCGCACCGTGCGGCATTATCCAATCGACCGTGCACTCCGGCGAATAATAATGATAATAAAAAACTCGTTAATTTCAATAAAAAATCAAGCTTATTGCATCATTGACCAATAGCCGAGTGAGTTTGGAAATGTACGTTTCTTAAGCAGCGGAGGTAGTTGTCGACTTGACGCCATCTATCTTTGAAACGATCCGTTGACCACCCGATCTTATGTGATCTTCACGGGCAAAGGGTGCCGCGGTCCGCGATAAATTCGAACTGAATTACCGCGTAGGTACGTCAGGTAGATACAGCGCAAACAAACTCAAATCTGTGACCAGACTGTGGGATGGAGAAATCTGTCCAAATGTTTGCACGTTGGGTACACTTCCCAGTATCTCACGGTAAGGCGTTGGAGTCTTACAGGCTGTTAAAGTAATATGACTGTGAATTGTGCTGTCCACTAAGTATTTTACGTTCACTCAATGTGAGACAGAATGGCTCGATGACGTTATAACTCCCTGAGGTGACGGTCTCGCCCGTTGTAACTGACACCCCTCAATGTCTCTATGTTGCTATGTCGTAAAGGACATCACCAATTCAATTCATAGATATGTATCATTAAACATGTAAATTTTAAATCGTTTTTTACAACCGTATGATTCACAGTCTATAATTTGCTTCGATTCAACTCATAAAAATGAGCAACTACGAATGCAAGGCAAAATAGGCCACATAATAATGAATAGGCTACATAATAACATCGCTTATCTCGACATCGCCAAAGCATTGCATTCGATTTGGTTAACCGTGACATTTTACTTCAAAAGCTTTTCAATGCAAAGTTGTCTTTATCTGAATAAAAACTGCAGGTGACGTTAAAATAATATATAACTATCTCAAACAGATGCACGCAATTTGCATATTAATTGAATCGTTTATTTCAGAAACCACCTAAAAGACAAAATATCAAAAAATGTGTTTTTGGTGGTACTGTACAATTTAAAGGTTAATACATCTTTTCGTGCAGAAATAACCTATATTCCATATCAGCAATTCTATTTAGCAGCCTTGAAAATAATCCGTTAATTCAGAAAGAACCCAAGCGCCGTCGCTTAGGTTCTTTCTGCGGTAAATTTCACTCGTGACGGTTGGCGGACGGACTGATCTAAAAAATAAAGTGAAGTATAGTTTCTACAACCAATACTTTAAAGAGAAGTTTGCTTATTGTTTTGGAAGACCACAAGTTGATGTGTGTTCAACTTGCGAACGACTTTCGGCCAAACTGAAAGACAAGTGTTTGAGTGACAATGCTAAAAGAAATGTAGCTGCTGAGAAAATGATACACTCAAGGCGAGCAAAAAAGTTTTACTCGCCTGTGGATGAGGCAAGCAAAAACAATGATGACAACATGGTCGCACTAGCCTTCGACTATATGCTAAACTTACCCTTGCCGCACATGTACAGGAGGTTTTTTATATGATGCAGCTCTAGGTAAATGTGTTTTCGTTACACGATTTGAAAACTAAGGTCCCAATCAACAAAAAAAAATATAAACGATATAAAAAAAATATGATGGAATACACTGTTGGATACGAAGCCTTCTACGGCTTCATGCAATGGCCAACAACTGACAGGGAGCTCCCAGAAGACTTGCCAGAAGCTGAATAAGTGAATAAGACCAGATCTTTGTATATAGACATTATGTAGCGTGTACTTGTATTTTTCGATTTAGGCCTAGTAAAAACATTCTTTTTTATACTTGAGTGTGTCTGTTACTTACCTTTGATACCAAAACAGGTAAAAATTAATGGTTTGACTTAATTTCAATAATAGTTTTTAAAAAATCACTTTAGATACACTCATTTATTGCAAAAACCACCTAAGTGCAATTTTTTCAAAAAAAAAAATAAACTCAAAAACTTAGGTAAAGGACTAAAAAAATAAAAAAAAATAGATTATCCCAACAGCATGCTTTTGATTTGGTAAAACAATATTGGAAAGAGACCTGACCTGCAAGCTATACTTAAGATGACCTATACTTAAGCTGCAAAACAGTTTTTTTTGTTTTCCGAAAGTTTGAAAAAGCACACTTAGGTGGTTTCTGAAATAAGCGATTCAATTGTCTTCATAGCTGGGCTCTCAAAAATAAACTATTATTTAACCTAGATAAACAATTTATATATCTAGATAAACCTAGATTCTTACAATCTCGAGAGCAAAGCAAACAATTAGATACACTTGCTATGTACAGCTGTCTAATCAGTATGATTTTCGATGTAAAGGGAGTTATATTATTATATCAATACGCCAGATTTGCGACAGAGCGAGTAAAATGCTGGGTGTTGTGATAAGCACCTGCATGCAATTTAGTAACATCAATGTAATGGTTTCATTATACAATACTATGTTGATATACTCTTTATTGTGAAGTTTCACAATGGGCGGGTTTATTGTCATAGGACAATCTCTTACAACCAACCCGTGACGTGTTTATATGTGTTGTAACTGGAAATGCAATTCCGTTAATTTCATCCCAACGGAAAATGGTGACCGAGCCAGGAATCGAACCTGGGACCTTACAATGTAGGATCAGGCGACCTAACCACTATGCCATCGTGCTGTGTTGAAAATACAACTCCGTCATGTGGTGGTGTGGAAATATGGTTAAGTACACCCTGGCGATGGAGCGTATCCAAAGATTTTTTTGAGTTTAATTTCGCCAATTCGGTTTCTATTTTACGCTTTATCTAATCATCGTCATTGTATCTATATCATATTCAGATTTATTCATATTATATAATATAATGTTAAAATTATAAAAAGAGAAAATCAATAAATTCAGCACAAAGATGAATACAACGACAAAATGCAACACAGATTGTATCTTGTACCTAATTCAACATTTGCCACTCGAAAAATACGAGAAAAAATTACAAAATTCGAAATTCGAAATTCTAAATTATAAAATGCATTTTGTGTAGCACCGGCCGACAAGCGTCGTATTGCGGCCGACTCGATAGGCACATTGCTTCTAACAAAATTTATTATGCTGAGATAAGTGGTCATAATTCCGACTACTCAATCCTATGTAGTTCCAAAACCTTGCAAATTTCGAAACTAAGGCAGTTGGCATGTCATTGCACATATCTGATATTTTACATTTATCTGATAAACAGTAGCGTAACTATACCATCTGAGGCCCTCATTCATACTGGGAGGGCCCTATTCAATGAATTCAGACGAATTCATTGGATAGGGCCCTCCCAGTAAAAATCCTCCCAGTAAACAAGAATTAAAAAAAATGGTGTTTCAAACTTGAAAATACAATTTATTTAAAGAAAATGTATGTTTAATTATTTATAAAAAAATGTCTAAACAAATAATTAAAAACCCCCTTCGTCAGTTTTTTCAAAAACATTTTTACTAAATTTTGTTTAAACCGCGGCGCCCGTCGGGTGGCATTTTGCCAGCCCTGCCACTTTATAGTTACGCCACTGCTGATGCTACAATACGCTTGAAGTTCCTAGGCGTACTGCAGACGTTATCTACTATCAAATAAATTAATCGTTTAAAAAAAAACACTAAAAACACGCTTTTGGGCTATGATACGATATTCACATACATACGGCTATGATACGATATTCCATTATGGAATGCCAGTGCCTATCTTCCGGCTTCGTCATCAGACCTTGAAACCTAATCGTGGTCAAAGTTCATTCCAAGACTTTTCTCCAAGTCCAAACACAGCTATGATACGATGTTCCATCAAGAAGTTCCAGTTCATATCTTCCGACTCCATCATCAGATCAGTTCGACAGTACCATATTATTGTATTGTCATCAGAACTACATATAGCTGCCAATTTTCATGACGCTACGATCCTTGGAAGATGGTTAAAATTAGTTACCTTAGATTCCATTACATAGTTACATACAGGTCGATCTAATAAAAGCGTGTTAAAAAGGACGTGTACTTGCCACAGATACTTGAACATTTGCCGAAATTGAAATCGATGCAAAGAGAACTGTTTAGAGAACCAGCACAAGGTATACATATTATAGTTCATCGACGGGTTGGTAGGATGATTGATAGGATGACATTGAAGTTGGCAGGAAGTTGGCAGTTGAAGAGTATGCCATTTGCTTTTAATCATATAATTTGTAATTATTACTTTTTCTTCTAAATGCGTGGCGCATTAGCATCACTTTAAAGTATATAAGCTGTAATGATATGTATATATTTTTACATAAATTAATAAATGCCCTGTTCCTGTATAGACATTATTAATTTATGCGGACACAGCGTATTTACCACTTTTCCCCAGGCGTGACTGGTGAAAAGTGGATTGGATGGGTTGAGCCCAAAAATAGCGTGCGGGTGATGAATCGTAGGCCACGTGATTTGATGGCATGATGTCATTAAGCTAAAGGGACGCGCCTAAATGGCAACAAAATGTAGGTCGAAACTGTGCTGTCAAAACTGCACGCACATTTTCCCTATCGAGCAGGGGTTCTCAAATTGTGGATGGTAGAACCAGAGAGGGATGACGCATTCAGAGGTGGGCGCGTACCTACCCATCTTGAATTTCATGAGCCGGGCCTTAAATGGGTCCCAGGATCCATCTTGAAATATATCACGTAGAAAAAGTGAAATCCACGGATTAGTATCAGTGGATTTCATATTTGATCAATAAAATACATGACACCTGCAAGAGCCATTACTGTGGGACGTAGGAATCGTTCTTTTTCATCATGCAGCAGCTCACCTACCACCACCGCCGATTACCACCACGCAGTTCCACTCTATAGGTTATAAAGCATGTAAACCTGAACCTCATCACAGTGATGCTTCCAGGACTTTGGGAGGGTTAGTTAAATTGCATCATCAATCCAGTCATTACCATCTGCATCCGGTGTAATTAACTTACCTACACGGATTTGGCACTGCAATACCAATTCTTCTGTATATATGTGCATTTGTATATTTCCTTGTATCTGCATTTGTATAAATATATTTGTATATTTCCTGCGGTTTACGATCCCTTCCCAGCCCGCGACGCGAAGCTTGACAACCATGCTTGATCGTCTAGCTAGAGAGCCCCTTAGATTCGGGACTGTGACCACCTCCCGCATGCTGGATATGTAAGGGGCTCACTAGACGATCAAGCATGCTTGACAAGCATCGCGTCGCGGGCTGGCAAGGGATCGTAAACCGCAGGAAACATGCAAATATTTTGCATTTTTGGTAAATATTCAAAAAATTATTTGCATATTTCCTGCGGTTTACGATCCCCTCCCAGACCGCGACGCGAAGCTTGATAAGTATGCTTGATCGTCTAGAGCTCCTAAGAGGGGACCACTGAATTATGTACATTGTTGATGAACAATCATCGTTTTTAATAAATATGTTATTTTGGATTGTAGCAGTAAAAGAACACTTTAGATCATTTCCAAGCAGTTGTGTTTCTCTGCAACGGGCTAAAACCTTTAACCGCCATGCCTTTGGGATATTATTCAAAAAGTAGGTAAAGATTCGTGTTTTTTTTTCATTAGATTTCCTAATAACAATACTAGTTTGCAATATACCAGACAAACTTTTGACACAAAAGTCCCACTTATTAAACTTTTTTTTATTTAGAATCATAGGAACAACTTCATGTGGTTTTCGTTTTTTTTTGTTTTTGTACTCGAACTTACGTGATTCGGTTTGCTGCGTACGGGCGATACAATAGTGGACGTATCACGTACGTTTGTTTACGTTAACTCGAAATCAACTTTCTCGGTCATTCATTGTTCTTACAATGGACCCTTCATATGAATTTTGAAATAACAATTTATTTGATTTAAAAATAATCGTTTTAAAAATAACAACTAGCTTCCGTATGTAGCTTTAATGGCAATATAGTTAAAACTTCAGTAAGTAAAATTGTTTGTCTCTTCTTGATTCATGATTTGTGGGGCTGGTTTCAATGTTAAATTTTAATAAATTTATAATAAATTAAACAGTGACATAAAAACTAGCCTCAATTGTCATTTGTTTAAAAGCAAAATAAATAAATGACTGTTGCAAGAAGAGCGTTTATCTATCCATGCCATGATCAATGTAGTAGAATAAGTTGAAGTTGACTTAACATTGTGTTTATATGTATGTATGTGTGTATATGTGTATTCTAATGTATTTAGTATTTCTATTTCCTATATAATATTGTAATTTTTCTTAATTTTTTATTATTATAATTTATTATTATTATAATAATATATAACTTATAATAATAATAATTATTATTGTGTTTGGTTGGTTCATCGACCCTCGTTTTAAATGTAAAAATATAAATTGCTTGCCTTGGAACGGGTATATCCCAGTTGGGTAGCACTAGCCAGTGAATGAAAGAGGAATGTCTTTGCCATTTGTTTTAATATTATACTTATTGTAAATGGTTAATTTGATAATTCCAATAAAATAAATAAATAAATAAAACAAGGATAAAACCAATTCATCAGCTAGAGTTATGTTGTAAACCTCACAGACGTCGAGATCTAAGGGAAATTACTCATCAAGTATATGCCCAACGTACTGCTGAGCATTTCTTTAAATGTTGGTCGTTTAAAAGTAGGTAAAAATAAAGTTTTGGGATTTTCGATATTCCAAAGGCCTAAAAACTATTTATGTACTTCTACAGCTACCTCTCCCCCCCCCCCCCCCCCACCATTCGTGGTATTTTCGTAGGACGTAGAATGAGCTTTGACCCTTTTGCGCGTCGGTTCTACGCTCGGAGATATACTAGAATATTGATTCGTGGGGGGATAAGGAGCAGTATTTATAGCGACACATGAGTGGGTGACGCGAAAGTTGAATTGCAAGCAAAGACCTCTTATCACGCGCTCTAAAGGTCGCAACCCACTATAAACATCGGCGCGAAATACATTATAATTAAAGTTAATCTTACGACGTGTTTTTCTTTCAAACGATTGCAGAAAATAAGCAAGGGCGAAGCGATAGAAGAGCTGTGTTCTGTGCCCGGAATATTATTATTTATTTCCTAACCAGCTGTTAGGCATTCCTATACTTGGTATCGTCAGAATCAGCTTTAGCAATTATATGAACTACTAGAGCTGTCAACTACAACGGGCGAACCCGTCACCTCAGGATGATTTAACGATATCAGATCGTACTGTCTCCCGTGAGGTGAGCGCAGAAGGGTTGGGCCGAGAAACAATCAACAGTCTAGTTACGCCACCTGCCCGTCAGAGGCCAACGCCTTACAGTGAGGTACCGCGGGTTTGGAAAGATATCTCCGTCGGGAATTAACATTCAGGATACCTCTTGCCTCCTGACTGGTTACAGGACCGAGGTCGCTTGCGCGGTCCTCTCCCTTATAAAGCGGTGATACGGTGTCTACCAAATCTATCGCGGACCACGGCATCCTTTGCCCCGCTTATTCACCCGGGATCGGGTGGCCGAATGGGCCTTTCAAGAGCAGCTGACATAAGGTTAACAACTACCCCCGCTCTATAGGAAACGTTGTTAGTCGGAATGCACAATCGATCGGCTATTCTATGAACTATATACATGTATAATTACTCAGTGCCGGATTCACCCATGTAGAGGCCCTTAGTCCGTCGAAATTTCGGGCTCTCTTTTGCACTTGTAGCCCCCCCCCCCCTTTCGGCTGTTAAAACTCTGACGACGTTATAGTGTAGAATATACGTGTATATAAACAAAACAAGATCGCACCGGCAAAGTTGACAGTTAAACATTTCTGGCAACACTTATGTCGCGTAGCAAAAACGCGCATATAAACAAAATTCGATCGCACAGGCTGGCATCGGCCAACTGTCGATAATTTAAAACAATTACACTATTAGTCGGATCAAAATGTTTAAACATTTTCCCTTAGAATTTCAAAAAAATTAATTTTTCTATCTATTAGAATCAATTTAAAAAAATATGATTGTAATAATCCCTTATCGCGGGTTGCCTAAAAGGCGTGGGGCCCATATAGGCCGGTGTCTACTTGACCTATTGGATAATCCGGCACTGTAGTTACTAGTTAAATGTTGTATGATTTATTTATTTAGAATAATCAGTGTTAATATATCAGTGTAATAATAAGAATAATTATTTATTTAGATGATACGATATCTAACAAATTTTATACTCCGTCAATGTATACTCCGCATGCTAAATGAATTATTGTAGGCAATAAAAACAATTTAGTAGGCCATTGAATGATGTAGGTACTCAAAGCAGAAACATGGGGTGTTTGGAACGGTCGAATATTTTTTTCAAGGGGTAATTCTGTACATCAAACTGAACAAGAAAAGTGTTATTTATGGCAACGGTGCGGCGGAGCGGCGTCATCGGCGTCAACGTGGGTGGTGAAAATAAAAGAAACATTGAAATCAAACTATTTTAAGTTATCCTTTTGAATACAGTCCTGTTTCCTGGCAATTTTGATTTAAAATAATAAATAGAACAATTCACAAACAAAGGAAGAACAAAACACAATCATTTAAGTCAACATTTCGTTTGCACCTGATTCTTACACGCATTGTAATTGTCGTGGATCAAAGTTATTTTACCTACTAACGATATGTGACTTAACTTTGACCTTTTGGCTGTGACCGTCTTGTGACTAACAACACTTGTTCGCTTGATGTGCTAGTGGCAGGAGTGCAGTTCAACCGCCAATGATATCTGCGTTTCCTTTCTTACCAATAACGGGGCAAGTTTCCGTCGACATAATCATTAGGATCACATCCTCCAAAAAATAATAATGACTACATGACTAATGATACAAATAGTCACGTAATCTGTGAAAAGTCACTCCTCTCAAAATTCCTAATGCAATAAATCGGGTTCTTAGCACTTATCTCGAGATATGTTTTCTTGAAAATATCCTCACCGGATATTTTCAGGTGTTCAATGGATCTGGTCGAAAAACATGTTGCTCTGGTACAGAAAGCTATTCTAGCATAGTAATATGCAAGAGTAGCTTTTACCTTTCAAGGTGCAGCTTAGTAATGCCACAGTATACTGTGGTAATGCCGCACTTTGAAAGGTCGCAGGTCTTGTTTGTTTTGCGTGTCGCGCGAATGACGTCCATATTTATAAGAATAGCTTCGATGTTTTTCCTTGCATACATAATGTTCTGGTGTTGCATGATAAGTAGATTACAATGTCATCATACCAGATTCGACAACGTATTGCTTAGATGATGTTAAGGAAGATACCGTGAATGAGTTTCTGATATACTCGTATTTGCAGTCAGAGAAAAGGATCCAGATCCAGAGCCAATAAATCTTAGCAGTTAAGAAAAGCGTAGCACTTTAAAGGTGGCTTTAATATACCACCAATACATTGAGTAGGGTAGCGCCATCATCATCATATCTAGCGCTACAACAAATTTTGAGTCTTGGCGTCGTTGAGATACTTATTCCATTCATGCACTCAAGTACATTTAGGTCTTTGACTACAGAATCAAGCTATCGCAATTTTGGTCCTCCGACTTTACGATGCCCAGGAGTTTCCATAAAATATGCGTTTCAGCGACTGTTGAACGTTGGCCTTTTTGCAATTTTGGCTTAGTTTTGTGTATTATTAATTTGGTCATCGAAAAATAGGCAGTTTCTAGTCAGCTGGGTCGTTATCTCGATTTGATTTCTACAAATGATTACATGCCGTAACTGGTCATATGCGAGGGAGTTCATTATTCGACCTAGTGTAAGTCATCACAGCACATTAGGTGATGTTAAACGTCAATTGGTGGTGCACTCCAGCGACCTGGATTGCACCACCATTTTTAGCTGTATGGTCACCAACTTCTTATTAGTCCTACCACATTAAAATAAAAACCTATCGCCGAAGATTTTTTTAAAAATGGAACTGAGCGTTCTTGAGTAACAGTGATAGCCTTAAGAGGCCATAGCTCAAGTAGGTACGGTACGCTTTGTCCGACTTCAAGAATTCTTTTGACGATCTGTTTTAATCATCGATTGGATAAAATAACCGTGGAGGAAGTAAGGAATATTGTTTTGAATTTCGTTAAACTTTGACGCTGTGCAACAAATCCAAAGAAAGGTATTTCGAGTATTTTTTATTATTGCCAAGGTTATTTTGGACCACCTATACATACTTCGTGTATCAAAGTTGTTTTTTTTTGGGAAAGTAAACCTATTGAGTTACCTACCAAAATTAAATAAATGAAAATTAAGAAATAAAATTACATTTTAATTACATGAGAAATTACATTTTTTAATTACATTCAATTACATTTTAATTACATTTAAATTACATAAGAAATTTAAATAAAGAAATAAAATGACAACGTTTACCTACAACTAGAGCTACATATCCCTAAAAACCATTATGAAATATGAATAAGATAAAAAACGAATTTACCGCGTGTTTTTTTTATAATGTCAAACAACCGCGATAGTCTCCGATTTCACATTATGAAATAATTTTATTTGCGCGTATTTTACTTTTTAAACGATATGGAATCAATAAAGACTGTGAACTACATATATATTGCGAAATCTACACGCACCTAATAGTTGATCGTTGTGTCGAAATATCTCAAAAGTGTACAGAAGATGTTAATCCTGTCCAAGTGTTATGTCTTCAAATATTAAAATCTTTTGTTTTTCATTCAAAAGAACATTTGATTAGCTTTTCATAATACCTATTGCAGCCCCAACAATATGGATTAAAGTCATAAGAATTCTAACAAGAATTTAATGAGGTGCTTTAACATAATGATCAAAAATATTTTTCGCACGAAATGCCGAGCGAGTATTTGTGAGGTAGGTATCGATAAATAATCGCCCGAACGATACACGATTTAAATATTCAAACTTACCCAGCCGCCCTTGAAAACATACATAAGTTTGAAGTCTGTAATTAAAGTTATTATTCTTTGTAAAGTCGCCGGCCGTGGTAGGAAGGCGAGCGCGGGGTATGACAACGAGCGGGTAATAGGGAGCAATGGCGATTGGACAGAACCTATGCACAGCATCGATTTATAAAGGCCTAGATAGACCTTTCACGCGCGAAAATGACCACTTCAAAAACAATACAGATCGCCGCCAGTAATAGTTCTGCCAGTAATTCCCGGTGTAAGCATTCCCGCCACGAATATTGCCGTGCTATTCTCTCGCTTACTGTTCAGTGTTTTGCTCTATCTGTCACATGTTTTTACGCGCAACGGATATGACCCAACTCATTTATACCTGGGGGCATATCTAGGCCTTATATATCGATGATGCACACGGCCGTTTCCGTCAACCATCGAGAAAGTGTCAGACGAACTGCCGCGCGAGTCGTTAGCGTCTTTAGGTCGTCGTTAGGTCACGTGGGACGATTGTGTGCTTTTCGCTCCGCGCTTATAATAAACTGGTAAGCATGAAGATATATTCTTATTGTATTATGTTTTTGCTTATTATATACTTAGATTCGTCTTCTTGTAAGTGTCATTCGTTATTGTGATTAAAAGTCGAATAAGATATTTGTATTATTACTTTTCAAAATGGTGGTCAGCGGGTAATGGGAGCCTATATAGCTCTCACTGTTCCACATAGCTTCCATTACCCCTTTATCACAATGTATTTTTAGGACATTTTAGGTTTATATTTGTTTCTTTTTTATTTTAAATGCCGCGTAAAAAAGTTAGCATAAGAAGGAAAGTTTGTTAAAAATAATGGCTCCCATTTCTCATGGGCTCTCTTTACCCAATGTATGGGGGAGGGATTGTCAAGCTTTTATTTACCTGGCAATGTATGTTAGTTATTGTGTATGTATGTTTGTTTATGTGTATGTATGTTTCTCTTCCGAGAAGTCTTCTATTGTGTATGTATGTTTGCAAGCTGAATTAGAACCACTTCCTCTTATCCTATGAAATTTTACATCTTGGTTCAGTTACGATGACAATGCATTTTTATGGTGAGCATGACCTGATTCTACACCCAGGATCGGCTCCCGACGAGAATACTCTACCACGGTCAACAGCATAGACACACAACTTTGTATACGCATTCAATTATGATAGCCCGTTCTATATTTCACTATGACAAGGCTGCTGCACCCGGGGTTGGCTCGAGACAGAGAAAATGAATAAAGTCTTGTATTTTAAAATGTGTTTTTTCTATTATTATCTTTATTGTACCTTAATGCATGGTTGTAGTTGATTGAAACTGTGGTGAATAGATAGTCGAATAAACGAGGTTAAAGTTCCTAATTAAAAAGTATAACAAAGTAAATAAATGTGGTTTTTGTCAACTTTTCCCTTAGTAGGCCTTAATTCCCTTAGTAGGTCTCCCGTACTCGGAATAATAAATTCAATAATTCTTTATCCAACGTAGACGGCGATAATTTTATCGGAAATCTTGTAGTAAAGGCTAGACGGCGTCATGTTGCCCACCCCATTAACACACCATGCAGCTAAGAATAACTAGGTAAGTAAGTAATCGTTGGACGGAACGCGATTTCGGGCGCTGAACTCGTCCAATTAAATGGTCACGACGGATAAATTGAAGTGTTTATAGCAATATTGACCAGGCGTGATAATTAGGAAGTCGAAATTGAGGATCCAGCTGAATTGAACCAGTTGAATCTGTATTCAGTCTGGATTAAACCAAACAATTTAAAAGCAACTAAGCTGATGGATGATTCATAGTTGACAACTTGATCTTAATGAATAAGAAAAAAACATTAAATGATGTCAAAAATATATATTAACAGAGGAAAAAGATAGATAAATATATTGTATGTATATTGTATGTTTTCGGAATTTATGCATTATGTGAACCTTTCTCAAACAACAAAAAAGAAGCACTACTTCTACATTCAATCATTGTAATGCTTAATGTGCAAAAAAGCCTCGGACACGCGGTATTTTAAGAAAAAAAATCCAAACATTTTTTTTGACTAAAAATATATATCAACACAGGAAAAGATAGATAATTTTAGAATAGATATATTTTTCGGAACACATGCATTATAGAACCTTTCTCAAAATTAAAAAAAACGCTACTAGATTCGATTATTATAATGCTAAATGTGATAGAAAAAAGCTTCGGACACGCAGTATTTTGAGTTAAAAAAATATATACCTACACAAAACAAAAATGTTTTTTTTGGAGCTAGTCTTAAAGATTGTTTAAAAAAACTTATTTAACCTATTATTAACAAATAAACTAACTTAGCCTACCGATATGTATGGATTTGACGCTTATTTGAAGGTCTATATCTCGCTTATTTATTTAGACACAATAATGATTATTGCAGATTCGAAATCAGCGTGATGAATACAATCGGTTGAAGTAAAAAAATCAACAATGTCGAACAGGTTCCTATAATGCAGTCATACTGAATACAATATTTATAATACTTTGTTATAATATGTTACAATATTTATAATACATATTCTACTTTGTAGAATATGTAGGTAGGTACCTATATACAATATTTCTATAATTATTTATAATACAATAACATAATGATACAAAAAAATAATGTTATTTTGTGAAATAATGAATAACTATAAATCAGTTTAGATATTAATATTAACCACACGCGAACAGCTGTGACGGATTTAGAATATAAGCTGAAGAATCTTGGCTGCCTGCCGAGAGCGTTCTCTTACCTTTATCAATGCTGTGTTAAAAAAATATTATAGTACCTGGGCTGTAAAGTTCTGCTAATTCCTGTGCTCCTTTGTGGTTAGGCCCCCAGCGTGGGCTCGCGCTGTCAGCTGTTCTTCCCTCGCATTTATCCTCGAGCATAGAATTTTCCTGAATTTCCCGTTCCGTTTTGACAGGCGCGAGCAGCGTGTTAGCCACGCTGTTGGCATATTCCAGGTTTTCCCCGCCTGTTCCCAGGAATGCGCTCAGGCCGCCTCTTTTGGTGCAGGGCGGGATCGGCATCGGCAAGGCCATCGCGGCATTGGGGCAAACCGTCGCGCCCCCGCGACTGAAGCCAACTGTCAAAACCGCATTCTTTCAGCGGGTTCCGTTTACAGCGAACGACTGAACGAATGATTCGAGTCATCGACGATGAATGAGCCGATTAGGAAGAATGGTCATACTGAGCCATCTTCTGGGTTCAAGCATCGCTATTTTCTTGGGCTATCACGGCTTTCACCATGCAGTCACTGACGCAGCTCGAACTACGAGTGGGCTATGCACACCTGCTATCATTCAAAGCCGCTAACACAGGATCAGTTCGCTGCCCTATCAGGAATAAACGTATTACTAATATATTTTTTTTTCGGAAAATTTACAGCGCTTTATACATATTATAAAAATCTAAAGCCAAATAAAATTGTCACTATTAAATTAAATATTTTGTTAAGAGGGTATTCTGGTCTAGAGGCTTAAATTTTAGGCGTTTTTCCGAGAAGGATAAAAAGAACATGTTAAAATCCATTTTTTACGAAATGCTCATTGAAGTTTCAAGAACACAAAAAAAAAATCACCGCCAAAAAAAACAACAAATATTCAAAGAGTTTAAAGGCTAGTGAAGTGGGGGCTAAAAAAAAGGTGCGTTCTGGTCGACATATTTCCAATCCTTGCAGTGTTATGAAACAAATAAAAATAAAACATCTTGATTAGTAAGGACGTCGCTATGACCCGGACCTTGGAAAGAAAGAAAATTTTTCTGCAAAAGGGCGACGATTAAAAAAAATGTGTAGCTTTTTTTTACTTTTCCTTTTTTTTTAATTGTAAAAAAAATGTTTTTAAAATCCATGGTCCCTGATACAGAGGGAAAGGCAAAGATGATATCCACCTCAAATAAATCGTTTAAATAGAACATAAGAATCGTTTAAATAGAACATAGAACATGTCAACTACATGTTGTGTAGTTCGAAAAAAGTAGTTTCGAGGAAAAAGCGTTTAAGAGCCCTATCACATATTTTTTCCAGAAAGGCAAGAAAAGTGGATTTTTGGCGTTCTAATTCCAAGAAATGAAGAGATTTCTACAAACTTTAATTACTGAATTACCTGGACCATTTCTTGATGTTGACCATAGCGGCCTTTAATTTTAGATATAACGAATATTATTTACTTATTCAGCCCATTTTCCGAAAGTCGTTATTCGTAAAACGCTCGGAAGGCAAACTTTGAGCTCCTTAATACAGTAATATCACTACAACGAAAACCGTATACTATTTTTTTTTATGTCCGTCATGTATTCTTGTTGACCATAGCGGCCTTATTTTTTCGTTTTTTGACCACATATCCAAGGTATACATTACTTACAATTACACAAAATTTTAAAAAAAACTTCCTGTATCATTCTAATTTTCTCAGAAATAAAATAAGATTCTTATATAATACTTATACTATATTAAAGTTCACTCTTTTAGCAATACGACATAATATAAATTATTGTCATTAGAAAGGAGAAAACACTGCAAAAAACAATTAGAAATTGTGTATATATTTGCTTGCGCAAGAGAAGAGCGCTCAGTGCCGCGGTTTTCTCCCAGGGTTGAATAGTTATTTATTTATTTATTTATTTATTTATCCTATCTTTTATAGTTACATCCAAAAAAAAATGCGTTCATTTTTTAAACTCATTTTAAAAGAATACCTACGCTATTTTGTAATAGGCCTCTTAAAGTTCGAGACAAAGTTTCGGGAGCGTAACTCAGATAACCTACTTAATTCTCCCATTTGATTGATTTGGTTTATACCTACTGAATAAACACTAAGAAAGGTCCCTGAGAAATCTCACAGTACAAATTAGGCGCTAGAATTAGATTCGATTCACGTTAGCCTGCGGAAGCCACCTCTACATTGGCTCCCACAGGGCCCGCAAATCCATATCTTCTTCGGAAATACCACTCATGTTTAATCGGGCCAACGGGTGTGCTCCCGTTGACCTCCGTGCGGCGGGGAGCGGAAAGTCTAGGAGACCTCCACCTAAGTATGGTAAAAAAATGACCCTTTGTAGGGTACAAAGGGTCAATTCGTGTAATATTTTGTAATTGCTCACCAAAATAGGTAGGCGAGGCTAGAAACCACTCACAGCGGAAGTACAGAATAATTACTGGACAGAACAGACACTGGACAGAACAAGGAGAACAATCGGAGACGGACACGAGTTCACACACGCAAAACGCGACCACCACCGTTAGTAATCCCTAATAGAGTCTCAAAGGTACTTCATCAATGAAATACTTGGTACTCGGGACCGAAATGTGACTCTTTACATCGAACCGAACAAGAAAATAGAAAAATATGGATATTAAGAGTGGACAGGAAATTATTTACGGGCAGACAGTTTACATCTTCTGTGCTGATTAGAAGACCGTGTTTAATTCATAGTTATTTAAACAATAGACCTAAGCGACTGATATTGATCCCATATGTAAACTGGACCTCACGTTATAGCGTAATAGACTTATCAACAACGCCTTTATGTAGGTATTATTTTTAAAAACTTTCGTCAATTTTTGTTTGCGTTCAGTGGAATTCTGCTAAAAACCTTTACGGGAACTAAACTACTTGATTCGTCTATGCCCCCGTTTCCCATATTGGTATCCACCGCCAATCCGGTACATTCCCTAAGTAGCACTTCTTAGGGACTGCAGTTGACTGAACGCAGGTTTTGACAGTTGACAAAAAATAACCTCAAATTTGAGTCGGAAGAAAACTATTCAAAATAAATGCGGCAGCGGCGCTGTTTTTAAGTCTTTTCAGAACTAAAAAATGCTATTATTTTCAAGGATCGGCGGGTCCATATTGCGACAATTTGCCCAGCAATTGGAGTTTAAACTAAGTTGTAATGTTATAGTTCCATCGATAGTCTGCAAACAGTTTTGCAGCTATAACAGCCCGAGCCCTCTTCGGAGTAAAAAGGCGAAATCAACGCGAGCTTCGGTAAGGTATTATTTGATATTTGGGGAAATGATGTTGGAATATAGCTATTGTTCAAGTACAATTGCAGTAGGTATAGCATACCAACAGCCCCTTCCCTTAAAATGTTATGTGTTTACTGCAGATCTACTGGAAACGGGGTTAACCTATAACAGTGGTTTTCAACCGGTGGGTCGAGACCCGCTGGGGGGTCGCGAAGAAACCCCCCCCCCCTGATAGCCTGCGACCCCCCAGGGGGGGTCGCATAGTACACAATCTGTATTTATCTTCTCGGAAGAGAAACATATTTATTATGTATTTGGCTATTGCCTTTACAAAACTGTATGTTGATTTAACCCGTTGAGTATGAGTCAACCAAATCTGGTCGCGAAACAATTATCCGTTGAGTACGAGTCGACCAAATCTGGTCGCGCGTTTTTTTCACTTCTTTGACGTTCTCATATTTATTCATAATTATCTAATTGTTTTACAAAATGATATTTAAATATTCTATATTCGAAATTTCAATGCAATCATTGTGCATTTGTTCTTTTTATGATTGGTGTAGTAGTTTCGTAGTTATAGTACTTTAAGTCGATGTCGCGGAAAATCCTGCAAAAGAGACAGATGCATCCATGAAAATACCCATTTACTCCAAGGGTTAAGATGAAAATGTTAGTTAAGTTAGTACAGCTTGAAAAGTGGAAAACAGTTAAAATAAATGTGATTTTTGTCATTGTTTTTACTAAAACTTTATTTATTAGATGCTAACAGTTTTACAGATGTGGAAGAGACTACGGGGGTCGAGAAAACTAAGTTACAGTCTAAGTCTAAGATTTTAATTTTATAAAAAGGGGGTTGCGATCTAAAAAAGGTTGAAAAATACTTATATGGCTACTCGCACTTTGTGCTACTTTGGAATATATGCATTATAGGAACCTATCTGAAAAATACAAAAAATAAGAAAACACTACTAGATTCGATCATTGTAATGCTAAATGCGGTAGAAAAAAGCCTCGGACGCGCAATATTGCAAGACAAAAACAAAACAAATTTACATACAAATAAAAAAAAAATGTACTCGCGCTAGAGGGCGCCGGTTACAGTGGCCGAAGGAGGTGTAAAGTGAGAGATCACTTGCTTGCATGGTGTCTCGTTAACTTCCCACCTCCTTGGGCCGGTTGGTCCAGCGATTGCCATTAGCGCCACCTACAAAAAGTTTTGCACACACATCTCTATTATGTAGCCACTGTTTTTGCATTTTTTTATTTTATTATTTATGGCACTGCAATCATTTTAAATATATAACATATCAATTTTGCCATTACAGTGCCATATGCATTAAAAAACCGGTGCCTTTAGTAACATAATTGTCTTGTAGCGTCAAATCTATGAAGAAATGGCTGGAAACTAAACCGAAATTTAAAAGAAAAACTAACTCCTCTTAGGTTTATCTAAGGGCTAGAGCTTAGTGGGTGCGGGTTCGTTATACTGTAAAGTTACCTCATCTTATTCAAATTATTACCTCATCTTATCTTTTTGCGACGATTACTTTCCAGACTCATCACTTTGTGGACTTCTACCGTATTCGGACGGTGGGTGGAAATGGTGGAAACGGCGCCATATCATTCCTTAGGCTTTTTGCCAACGAGTTTGCTGGACCTGATGGTGCCGACGGGGGCAATGGCGGCCATGTCATATTTGCAGCTGACAATATTGTAACAGGACTGAACAATATCAAATCGGTTATCGAGTAAGTGGATCACTGAATTTTAAAAATCTAAGGGCTCTGCCAAAGCTGCATGGCTCTCAATACTGCCTATGTTTGTTTGACACAATGGAAACGTGCAATGCAGAAAAAGACCCAAGGATAGGAAACAGGTAGGACATAAAAAAACGTCCTAGACTAGAGAATATTCTAAATTAATTGATAGATCTTATTCTGTGTCTCAATGCATAAAATAAAAATTGCCGTCGTAAAGATACATTAGGAGACTCCCGCGGTATAAAAAGAACCACAAATCTGGCAGCTCTATTTCTAGATGTAGCTATTCATGTGCATATCGCAGAATTAACCAAAATGACAGCTACATTTATTCGTTGTGCTATTCGAACTTAGATTACAAAGCCAAGATAACTTAAAGCCAACATAACTTAAAGTTAACTGGAGATGAAACCAACATGGAAACATTTAAATTGTAAATTAATTTTGTTTTGCATTGAACATATTATTGCCTCTCTAACCCTCCAACCTTAAGTGGAGCAATAACTTGCATTCTTCTTTAATGAAAGGGGTTTTAAGAGTGCCCTCAATCGCTTACTCTCCGTACAATACAACTATCTAAGTATCTTCCGAATGAAATGATTACGTCAAATGAAAACCAAGTGACAGATTCAAAATTGAAGGCAGTCGGCTAACCAGACAAATCCAAGTTATTCCTTTAAATATCTTAAGAGTCTCCAAGAAGGTAGCCAGTTTGTTTCTGCTAAAACCATATTTATATTTTCAGAGAGGCAGTGAACGGTGATAGCTTCTCCTATGCCTACATGACCAGTCCGGAGTCTGTATTTCACTTGTTCCGCTTTTAATTTGTATTTATAAAATAGACCTAACCCTGGTCAGTTAACCCTTTGACTGCCAACTTTGAGTGAACTTGGTGACTACCAACTTTGAGATAAGTCATAGTTGGCTGTAGCAAGAAGCTTTTTGTTACATAGACAATTACTAGACAATTCGGAATTACTTTATCAATAAAGCACATTCTATCAATAAAGCACATTCTTTATGCTTTTTAATGATCAATATATTATTTTCAATATAATATATTGTATTACATTTAATAAGATTCGTTTCTGAATTTCAGAGCGCCTCATGGTGAGAAAGGAGGTAACAAAGATTGCACGGGAAAAAATGCCAAAAATATTATTATCAACGTTCCTGTCGGTACGATTTTCAAGGACGACGAAGGAACGGTATTTATATGTTACTTAAATTTTGAATCTTAGATATAATTTTTTCCCATACTTATCTACAGCGTGCGAGGGACGAAGTGTCACTAAGGGGAAAGCCATAATTCTATGTATCAATTTTTGATAGTTTTATTTGAAAATTTCAGATACTAATGCAAATTTACATTACTTAAAGAAGCTGAATTGAGCCGACTGAACTCATTGTTTGATATAACCTCCTTTGTCCATGATGATACCGGTGAGTTTGTTGATGAACGCATCACATACTGCACGAAAGTGAGCCCGCGGGATTTGCTGCCATTCTCCTCGAAGACATGCCTTGATTGCATCCAAAGTAAGGTATTTTTCAGCCTTCGAAGTGCTCAGACACCGTAGCCTCCGAAGTGCTCCAAGTGGAAAAATCCAGCATATTGGCATCTGGCAAATATGAGGGTCTTTGTTGCGTCGAAATGAACCTTGGGACATTCTCATGAAGAAATTTTGAATTTTAAGGACTTTATTAGAAGACGCTTAGTCCTTCTGGAATGTCCATGTCCTGTCTCCAAACTATCTATATACCCATGGTATAAATGCTTCTTTTAAGATCTTTCCGAGATATATGATCTTGTTAAACTTGATTCACGGTTCGGTCAATGAAAACCTTCAACAGTCACTTTGGCCAAAACCATGACAGAAGCTGGTCCTTGCTTTCTGATTGCTATTCTTTGCTCGAGATTATCGTTTGACTTCCTTTCTAGCCAAATATGGATATTTTACTTGTTTACGCACTGCTGGAGTGTTTTTTTTTTCGTCCGAATAGACAATGTTTGATAAAGCCTCACTTGTGTGCAAGCGTTTCAGTGCCCGGGCTCCTCTATCTAAATGTACTTTTCACTTCCTGTACCCTGTCAGGCTTCAATTGGAGTTAATTTTTCAATATTTGACGAACACTCAATATTTGACGTACTCTTTCCGATATTTTACAGAAGATGGCCCTTATTGTAGAATTAACTGTTCCATGGGAATCAAATATCCCAAAAGACCACGAGTACAAATTAAATAAATACCATGATCTCGCAAATGCCGTCACCCGAAACGGCCTCGCTGTTCACCTTTAAGCGGTGGAAGTTGATGCTCGGGGCCTGCCAGCTAAATCTTTGTTTCACCTTTTTAAAGATCTTGGTCTCTCTAGGAAAATAATCAACTCTTTTTTTTAAGTAATATTTTTTATTCGTGTACATGATTGTAAAAATATCCAGAGGCACAAGCTCGCCCATTCACTTTAAAACTTAGATTTAGCATTCCAAAGTTTTGTGTAACTTTTATAATATTATTATTTGATAAGGTAGTCAGATTTGTCAGCTAAAACTGTTGACATTACCCTAAAACTTTACTCCGAGCTGGCAGAGATTTGAGAATCGACCGATTTAGAATATGACGAACAATTTAAAACTAAAAAGGTATATAAATAAATACAAACGGAGCTGCCATGGAATTCACCGACCGGAGTCGGGCCCATCATAATACTATTTTTTTTTACACTTCTGGGGGGTGAGCAGTGGATTCCGGACTTACGAACCGGCTGTGGTAGGTTTAGGACAGCTGTCTTGCCACATGTGAGCGTTCACCTTACCACCCATTCACTCCCCCTTCGAAGCCATAGAATTTGAGATGCGCAAATCGCAGTTTTAGATAATTTTTCTAAGAAAGAGTTGATTATTTTTCTGGAAAGGCCAAGATCTTTAAAGAGGTGAAATAGAGATTTAGCTGGCAGGCCACGAGCGCCAACTTCCACCGCGTGAAGGTGAACAGTGAAGCCGTTCCGGGTTACGGCATTTGCAAGATCATGGTATTTATTTAATTTGTACTCATGGTCTTTTGGGATATTTGATTCCCACGGAACAGTTAATTCTACAATAAGAGCCACTTTCCGAGATAGAGAGTAAAGAGTTATATCTGGACGGAGGACTGTGCATCCGAGACTTTCAGGGAATTTATACTGCTTAGAGACCGAATCAACCTCCAGAATCCAATCTGTAGCTTTCTCGATTATTGAGAAAGGTTTTGTATAGTATATCAATCTAATTGCGTAATCATTTATTTTATTTGCTTTTCAAGCGTATATTTTAAAAGAACATGTTTGAAAATTTTCAGATTGTTGCCGATCTGCACACGGAAGGGATGATGTTTGTGGCCTCCCGAGGAGGAGCTGGAGGTAAAGGAAATAAATATTTTGCAACTGATGTTGAACAGACACCCGAAATTGCCGAATTAGGCGCTCAAGGTGAAACTAATGTATATTTCCTCGAATTACGGAGTATGGCGCATATTGGTTTGGTATGTTTTTGCAAGTGTCATTTAAAATAGGAGAAATTCAAATAGAATTAAATAGTTGTGGGATTTCAGATTGGTTATCCAAACGCTGGCAAGAGTACTCTTCTCCGTGCCGTAACTAGAGCTCGTCCGCGTGTTGCTCCGTATCCTTTCACAACGTTAAGGCCTCATTTAGGAACGGTCCTCTACAACGATTATGAACAGCTCACAAGTAAGTTTGCAGGGCAGATACATCACAACACTGTAGGGTACCTTATTCTGAGGCAATAATTAAAGGGAATATCTGGTTAATTGACGACACACATTTAGCTTTTCGTATAAAACCACTGCAGCATGTTCCCAAAATATTTAAAACATATTTTTTGGTCATTGATTCGAAGCAGCGAAGCAGTTAAAATTAAAATGTCTGAGTTGAAAACAAAATTAAACAAGGCATTAAAAACGCCATCTATTGTATTTTATTGGAACTACTTCAAACTCAAATTGAAAAAATAAAATCAGTGTCAAAACAATGAAAATTAGTGTCAAATAAGAAAGATAAGACAAATATATTTTTGATGGATTTAGTTTCAGAGCATTCTTTTTTGCCATAGTTAATTATTAGTTGTTTGTTTTCCATTTTCAATTTGATATTACGGTCTTTATTTGTAATAAAATCCCACATAATTTTGATTAGATTGTTTAGGGCTCCATCTTCGGCTTACTGACAATAAATGAAACTAGTATTATATATTAAAAAAAGGTAGTTTTGTTTTTTTTTTAACACTTAACCGCTGGAATGCTAATACCACCGATCGGTGGTTTTTCCGATCATGTCCTATATAATATAATTTATGGAGCCGAGACGTAGACACCGACACACCCGAGAGAGCCAGACACACAGGCGTCCAAGAACACAAAGAAATGTTGAAAGGTAGCTGTATGGGTGGACAGACATCATGCAGATTGTGTCATCATTCTGATCAAAGATATAATTGCATGGAACGTTCAGTAAAAAACAATTTAATGGGTCATCTGCAAACCACTATCTGTAACTCAAATTTCTGTATTTTGTGTTAATAATAGATAATTTTCATTTCAGTTGCTGATCTACCAGGACTCATTGACGGGTCACATAAAAACAAAGGTCTAGGCATACAATTCCTTCAGCATGCGGAAAGATGCGCGGGACTTCTGTATATGGTGGACACATCATTGCCGGAGCCCTGGAAACAAGTCAAAAATCTCCAATTTGAAATATCCAAGTTCAGCCCCGGCATGCTGCAAAGGCCTTATGTTATAGTTGCCAATAAAATAGACCTTACAGAGGCTCAAGATAATCTTAAGGAGCTAGAGAAACATTTCGAGGGTACAGAAGTTATACCAATTTCTGCAAAACAGGGACTTAATTTAAGCGCAGTTTTAAATGTAATTCGACGAATTTATGATGCAAAGGATTCTGGAAAGGACAAAGATAATAATAAATAGTCACATTTTAAATTGACTCCATTTTAATTTCGTGAACCCACATTGAGTTTATTCACAGGTTTTTAATTATAAAATTACACATACGTTTTAATTCAAAGCTGTAAAAGTAGAAAAGCGAAAAAAGAAAGAGCGCAGTGGAAATACTACAATAAATACTTAAAACGCTTACAAGCCAATCCCGGAGTTTATTATGCTAACATAGCTTAGTTTGAGCAAATTGCTTTGCCAGTTCAATGACTTCCTGTAGAGCAGCCACATTCGAGCCGGAAGCCTGCCCAGACTCATTTTTGCCACCTCCTTTTCCGGCCATTTTCCCCGTGACGGAATTCACCCATTCCGAAGCTTTCAGCCCTTTATCAATAGCATTTTTCGAGACGGCGGATAAACAAAAGATTTTTCCCGAATCCTCGTCAACCGAAAAGAACATAGCGGCTGTTTCTGGGTTTAAGAGTTTGACTTGTTTGAGGGCAGCATCCAGCGCCTTCGTGTTGTTGAATGCTTTTAATTCGCAGACAATAACGGGTGCTTTTGGGTTAGCAGCGCAAATTTCCTTTGCCTTTTCGGCGACGTCGGTCAAAACGGCGTTCTTTATGGCGCGATCCTTATCGTCGAGCTGCTTCTTAAAGTTTTTCAAGACGTTGCGCATCTCATCCTTTTTCCAATACGGTATGACCGCTTGTGAAATCACACTATCTAAAGCGACGATCTTTTTAAGAATGTCTTTCGATTGGGTGCCGTCATCGTTTATGATCGTGCGGATATCGTTCAGTTCGTTTTCCAATGTTTGCGTTTTATTCAGGGCTTTCGATGCTTCCGGACCGGTCAATGCGACAATTCGCCGGATTCCTTTCGCGATTCCTTCTTCGCTCGTAATGACATAATCTCCAATATGACTCGTTTGATGCAGGTGAGAACCTCCGCAGAATTCGACTGATGTTTCGTAGCCCGCCGGGCCGGTTGGATTCTCCTCGAGCTCTTCGATGGGCACACCGACGGCGACTACGCGCACCGGATCCGGATAAGCTTCGTCAAACATAGCACGCAGTCCGTTTATCGTCTTTGCTTTCGAAAGTGCCACCGGTTTTGCAAATACTTTTCTGTTGTTCTCGATGATTTTATTTATGTAGTCTTCCGCTTCTTTAATCTGCTGAATTGTCATTGGTCCCTTGTTCGTGAAATCGAACCGGAGTCGGTCCGGCATTACGAGCGATCCTCTTTGATCGGAGTCGTTTCCGAGAATTCTGCGCAAAACCCCGTTTAGGATGTGCGTGCCTGTGTGATTATTCATGACTAACCTTCTTCTCTCGGTATCGAGATGAAGTGCCAGCTGATCACCCTTCTTTAATTTACCTTCGATTACGCCGGTATGCAAAATGTATCCCGCTTTGACTTGTACATTTTTAACTATGAATTCGGTAGATTCATCTCCGACTTTCAACATGTATCCTTCGTCGAATATCTGTCCGCCTTGCTCTGCGTAAAAATTGGTTTGATTTAAAATGACTCCGCATTCCATGCCAGTAGTAACTTCGTCTACAAATTGTTTGGCATGTCGCAATGCGACGACGGTAGCGGTGCATGGCTGAAATTTGTAAACTGCATCTCTCCCGAGCGAAGTAGCTTCGTATTTATATTTCCATGAATCGTTCGTCGGTTCCACGCCGCTGTTTTGCAATTCAGTTATCGAATGAACATCCAGTGCTAAGGTATCCTCTCGATCGCCAGTCTTACCCTGTGATGTCAATTGTGCCAGTTTTTTCGATTCTTCATACTGATCCATATCGACGGAGAGACCGTTTTCCTCGCACATCAGTTGTGTCAGATCGACTGGAAAACCGTACGTATCGTAGAGTCGCCATGCCACATCCCCCGGTACCACTTTTACGCCATCTAGTTTCGTAATCGTGCGATTCAACAAGTTTCTTCCGCGTATGAGCGTTTTTAGAAATTGCGTTTCTTCATCGTTGATGATATCAATGATTGACTGCGGGTCGCGAGTCAGTTCCGGGAACGTATCGCCGAGCAGCTCGACGACGGTATTGACGAGAGATGAGAAAAACTTCGGTTTGGCGTGCAGCTTTTCGATGCTAAAACGAACTGCACGTCGTAAAATGCGACGTAGTACGTAGCCGCGGCCGGTGTTATCGGGGCAACCGCCATCGGAAAGAGCAATTGTGAGAGTTCTGGCATGATCGGCGAGGACTCGGTAAGCCATGTCGATACCATCGGCATCTTCAGCTCCTACTTTTCCGGAGTAAGGACGAGCACCGGTACCTTTTTGAATAGCATCAAACAACGGAACGAATAAATCGGTATCGTAATTAGATCGTTTATTCTGAATCACGGATACCAAACGCTCCAAACCAAGGCCGCAATCGATATGCTTTTTCGGTAATGGTTTTAAACTGCCGTCTGTTTCTCGATTGAATTGAATGAATACGAGGTTCCATATTTCGAGGACATCAGGGTCATCCATATTGACGAGATGCGGCACTTCCCGCCCGCCGATTCTGTCGAAGTGCAGTTCCGAGCACGGTCCGCACGGACCGGTCTCCCCCATTTCCCAAAAATTATCTTTCATACTTCCTGGTATGACGTGAGATTCCGGGACACCGAGATTGATCCATATTTGTCTGCATTCTTCGTCCGGGAGTAGCCCCGCTTTCTTGTCACCGCCGAAGTAAGTGACGTACAGGCGCTCGCCGGGGAGTTTGAACACCTTGGTGAGCAGCTCCCAAGCCCAAGTACAAATCTCAAGCTTGAAATAGTCGCCAAAGGACCAATTACCCATCATTTCGAAGAACGTATGATGGTAGACGTCTTTGCCGACGTCGTCGAGATCGTTGTGCTTTCCGCCGGCGCGGATGCATTTCTGCGTGTTGACGGTTCGTACCCATTTGGCCATGTCGCTGTTTGGGTCGGCGGTGCCCAAGAATATGGGCTTGAATTGATTCATGCCGGCGTTGGCGAAAAGGAGGGTCGGATCATCCAGCGGGATGGTCGATGAAGAGTGGACATATTCATGCTGCTTCGATTTGAAGAAGTCGATGTATCCTTGACGGATCTCCTTGGCGGTCATCGTATGCATTTTTGCCTGGAAGAAGAAAACAATCATTGTTTTTACAAAGAAAATATTAGGTATGCAACGATTATTGATTTACCAACTACGATTCCGATTATTCATAGTTCTGATATGATTCATTCATCATGCATAAATCTGAAAAATATAATCTCTCGCACAGTAGATAGCTTTTGTGTTGTACTATTCATCAGTGTTGGGCAAAATTTAGTTGACTAACGATTGATTAGTTTCAATCGATAGTCATGATTGACGATTAAACATTTGCAATTGATATTCTCGACAGCGGTCAACTTCAGTTTTGCTTTTTTCGTCAGTCGGAGGTTCAGTCTGTTGGTCGGCCGTTCAGTCAGTCGGTCGACAGGTCAATCGGTAGGTTGGTCGTTAGGTCAGCCGGTCGATCAGTCGGCCGGTCCTACCGACCGGCCACCGGCCGGTCAGCCCACCGGTTCGACCGATTGGCTGAACCAACGACTGACCGGCTGACCGACCAACTGGTCTGCCGACCGTTCAACCGGCCGACCAACCGACTAATCGACCTAGTGGCCGACCAACAAGAAAGAACTGGTGGCATCTAAAGAGCAAGTTAGTCGCGATTGACGATTGAACGATTAACGACTAATTGATATAGTCGCGATTACTTCAATCGTGATTAACGTTAGTCGCGACTAAATCAAACGAGATTGATTAGTCGATTGAAATATTTAATCGATTAACCCAACACTGATATTCATACCCTTTTAAGGAATGCAACTATATGTGTGTTATTAATTAACCTACTTATTAACAGATTTTTGCAGGAAAATGTTTTAGTCATTTAAGTTTCATTAGATACTTGCTTAAGAGTTAAGACATGAAGTTAAAGTTGAGAATAGGAAGATTTATTTTTCAAAAACACTAATTTATCGGGTGAGAGACTATTTCGTAAATCATAAGCGTTTGGAAGTAGTCTCTCAGATGCACTTAATTGGAAGGACAGATATTTTTGTGAAATTTTCTTGAGTGATTGTGAGGAGCTTCGCAGATTGGGTGTGCGTAAATAAGACTACTTTATCTTGAGCGATGGTTCCTTGCAATAATCGGCAAAGACTCCTGATCCGTTATTTTCACAAGCACTCCAGATGCCATCGCCTAGTAGTTTGGAGGAAACTTTAGATTTCTTATTATCAGCATCAGAATGTTTGAGATTTAGATTTTTTATACGATTTATAAGTGTTTTATTAGCCCGTTTCTTCTTTCTTTTTTCCTGCTGGAAATTGTTAACCCCTCAAATGTGAGGCGTCCCTTAAGGGATGCCTTGGCAAAATGTATACAAAATGTATATAAATTTATATAAATGTAAATGTAAATGTAAATGTGCACCGCTTTATAGTAATCCGCTCTATAGTAATGCTATAGCTCTATAGTAAACCCCGCTCTATGTAAATGTAAATGTAAATGTAAATATAAATTTATATACATTTTGCCGTAGGCAACCCGAGCTAACCGCCATTCATTTGAGGGGTTAAATAATTGGGGCATTAATTGACGATTCCAATTATTCTGGAAAACATCAATAACCCGTCAAATGCCAACAGGGCCTATAGGCACTTTGAGTAGTTTGACAGATTCGTAACCGTTTCGGCCGGCCCCCATATATATTATATAAATATATAATATACACAACTAACAAGATTAATTACTAGATAACAAGAGGGAATTCATGAAAAAACGATATTGTTAATATTTACAAAATTGACCAAAAAGTTGCAGCGCAGTTTTTTGCGCGCGAAAACTGGCTTTCGAGCGGATAATTGACGATCAATCGTATCGTTATCCGTCACTCTAAAAAAAAAATTTATATGTTGTTTTAATTTACCCAATAATAATAAATAAATAAATAAATACAAACGGAGCTGCCATGGAATTCACCGACCGGAGTCGGGCCCATCATAATACTATTTTTTATACTTCTGGGGGGTGAGCAGTGGATTCCGGACTTACGAACCGGCTGTGGTAGGTTTAGGACAGCTGTCTTGCCACATGTGAGCGTTCACCTTGCCACCCATTCACTCCCCCTTCGAAGCCATAGAATTTGAGATGCGCAAATCGCAGTTTTAGATAATTTTTCTAAGAAAGAATTGATTATTTTTCTGGAAAGGCCAAGATCTTTAAAGAGGTGAAATAGAGATTTAGCTGGCAGGCCACGAGCGCCAACTTCCACCGCGTGAAGGTGAACAGTGAAGCCGTTCCGGGTTACGGCATTTGCAAGATCATGGTATTTATTTAATTTGTACTCGTGGTCTTTTGGGATATTTGATTCCCATGGAACAGTTAATTCTACAATAAGAGCCACCTTCCGAGATAGAGAGTAAAGAGTTATATCTGGACGGAGGGCTGTGCATCCGAGACTTTCAGGGAATTTATACTGCTTAGAGACCGAATCAACCTCCAGAATCCAATCTGTAGCTTTCTCGATTATTGAGAAAGGTTTTGTAGTTGAATGTTTTTTGCCTTTAGAGCCATCCCGCACAAACTGTATTGGGGGTTTGGAGGATACTGTCAAACCCTTGTTGGCACGAGCCACTGAGAGACTAATTACCTCGCGAATAACAGCGAGAACTTTGTCATGGCGGTAAGTGTACCGTCCTTGATCTAAGGCCACCTTGCAGCCAGCTAGAATGTGTCTAGCTGTGCAAGGGGTATTGCTACAGAGGGGACAAGAACTATCCTCAGCAAAGCTCCAACGAGCGAGGTTACTGGGGTCTGGAAGTGTATGCTGAAAGGCATTCAAATAAAATTTCAGCATCTCTGGCGTCCAGTCATAGAGCATTACCTTCCAGTGCATTGGAGGCGGAATGCAAAAGTCCCCAATTGTTGTCCAATCATTCTGGCATTGAAGGCCAATAGCATGAGCCATACTCTTGCTGTCGTAATCTCCCCGCAAGAGACTTCTTCAAGTCCACGTCGCTCGTGGTTGTACTGCCATACCCCAGACCAGTGCCATTCTGGCTGATTCCAGTAAGGAACTTTTTGTGGAAGTCTACGCGGGCTTGTAGATCATTTGAATCACTACGGCCACTTATTTCGTGCTTCGATATTGCCGGATCTTTGGAATTGCACAGAATCGAATTTTTGGTTATTCTGGAGTTGGCGTAGAGCAGAGAGGGCAGTTTAAGCGCTAGCCCAAAATTTTGTTTGGACCTGAAGAGAGTCGAGGGGTCAGCTGGTTTGGCTAAGGACAGCCAGGATTTTAAACTAGCTGTCACCAGCGCATCTAGACGGGACAGTTGGGTTTTGGAAAAATCGTAAATAAGAAAGGGCCATGACAAATGTGACGTTAGATAATTGTCATAGATCCAGGCCTTACGAGGGCCAGAAATTAGCAAGGCATCTATTTTCGCCAGGCAACTTTTGAAATGCTCTATAACATGATCGCCCGAGACGTCTTTTCCCTGATGGGTGATTTTTCTGCCGAGGAATTTGAAATGATTGTTTGCGTCTATAAGGGAGATATTAGAGCCCTTATAGACCAATTTGGGGTCATAGGATGTAAATTTTGTGCCCATGCGGGCGAGTCCAAGGCAAAAACATTTGGAGGGCTTCACTTTTATACAGCCTGACCAGTCGCAGAAAAGCTCCACTTTCTGTAATAGCAGGGAAAGCTGCTTGGGGCTTCTGGTGATGAAAGTTAGGTCGTCGGCAAAAGCGAGGCACGACGAGGTGTATTGGCCGTCTGTTTTAAAACGGTAGCCCCACTTCCTGTCAAACTGGATCAGGCTTTCCAGCAGTATATTAAAAACTATATTAAAAATCGTCGGGGAGAGGCAACAGCCCTGAAATAGTCCAATTGAATATGGTATAGAGCGGGTAGTCCATTCTTGCGTTTTAACATGGAAAGTCAGACAGTTGTAGTAGGAGGCTACAATGTCACGCACGACTGGTGGGAAGTTGTACCAGCGGAGTGCAAAGTGGAGGAGACTGTGTCGGACTGACCCAAAGGCATTCTCTAGGTCGAGCCAGCATACATTGATTTGGCGTTCGTGCTGTCTCGCATCCTTGATGGCAGCAGCCAGGAGAGAATTGTGCTCGAGGCAGCCCGAGACGCCACGCATGAAGCCTTTTTGAACTGATACTCCAAGGTACTCATTCCGGTGCATGAATTCGCTCATCCTCGTGTGGACTATGCTAAAAAAGATTTTGGCCACAGTGTCGTGGCCATACATTCGTACATATAATACGTATTTACATTTTACTTGTCTGCGATTTTATTTAAAATCGTGACAAATACTAAAGTGGCCGTATAAAGTCAGCTGCGTTTAGTTTAAAGTATATTAGTCTCAGATTTATCCACCCAGTAGACTATGTATACAAGGTTTTGACCTGACAGAAACATAATAGCTAGAAATTTTCTCAATAGAAAAGAACATTTCTTTTTTCTGATTTTTATCAATTTTTTCTTGCATTTATATATTTCAAATTTACATAAAAAAATACCTAACATTGGGAGACGGACCTTTTTTCATAATATCGGTTATTCGTCGATCTATGGAATAATTAATTAAATTTCCGCATACAACAATTCATTACCCACGTTCATTCATTACCCTCTTTTTACCCACGTTGGTGCAGGAATCGCCACGATGAGTTCGCTCAAACTGCAAAAGAGGCTGGCAGCCTCGGTTATGCGATGCGGAAAGAAAAAAGTTTGGTTGGATCCAAACGAAATCAATGAGATCGCCAACGCCAATTCCAGGCAAAACATCCGCAAGATGATCAAGGACGGTCTCGTCATTAAAAAGCCAGTGGCCGTTCACTCGAGGGCCTGCCTGCGCAAGAATACGGAAGCTCGTCGCAAAGGTCGTCACTGCGGCTTCGGTAAACGCAGAGGTACAGCCAATGCTCGAATGCCTCAGAAAGAACTGTGGATCCAGCGACAGCGGGTTCTCCGTAAGCTGCTCCTAAAGTACAGGACGGCCAAGAAAATCGACCGGCACATGTACCACGCTCTTTACATGAAGGCTAAGGGTAACGTGTTCAAGAACAAGCGCGTTCTGATGGAGTACATCCACAGGAAGAAGGCGGAGACTGCGAGAACCAACATGCTGCGCGATCAGGCCTCTGCCAGGAGGAATACCGCACACGAAGCGAGGAAGAGGAGGCAAGAGAGGATCGCCGCCAAGAAAGAAGAACTTTTGCAGACATACGCCATAGAAGACGAGGCGGCCATCACTGCTGGCAAGAAAAGCCCGTTTTAAGTTTCACCAAACTTAAAACGGGCGTAATCTTAAATTAATTAAAACATTAAACTTCCAACAGGCATTTTGATGAGAGTCTAGATAATTTTGGTTAAAACCAAATCCCTGCAGACAGTTTGTCTTTATAGCAGTTGTGAAGAAGTTCATTAAGTGTACAGGAAACTGTATCAAACTTGATCTTTATAATATAATTTTAAAGATATCATACACATTTTTCAAAGATCACTGATGAAAAATATGTAATGTTGCATCAGGTTCTTTAGGTAATTCAAGGGATGCATTCTAGTTGACGTTCTTACTGATTTGATCAAGTTGCTGTCTTTGCAAAACGACCATTCAGCTAGACCTCCGTTCCAGGAGAAATGTAAACTCAAATCAAAGTAGAGCACAGCCCACAGGCGAAGCCCTTTAAACATATGGACACAATAACAAAGGTGTTATTCGTAGATATATTACATTTTACGGAAGCAAAAAGAATATCTATGCAATTTAATGTTAATGACACTGGGCACTTGAAGGTCTCAGAATTTCCATGAAATTCAAACAATAATGAAATGTACTTTCGCCGACGGCATTGCATCAGAAAGGGCGAAATTGCATTATACTCACGATTATAAACTGCTGGGCGCGTCGAGATAAAACAATATACGGCGCTTTTGGCGCGTCGAGATCCGAAAACACAGATTATATCACTTATTTATGGAAAACACCACGAAAAGTAACCAAGAAAAGCCGCAAGCCAGCCAGCTGTCAGATGTGATGTTTGAACGCGTGGTCGCCCTGCTGCCACGAGTTATGTCGTTCACTGTTTCGTTTCAACAAACGAACGAAACGGTAGTTGCTGCAAATGTCAACGCAAACTGGCGCGAATTTTGATTTCGACTTATACAATTGAAATAGTTTCCGCCGACCTTTTTAATAACTGGGGACTGGTGAACATAAAAAAATATTTGAAGTAGGCACCACAATGCAGGCATGCCTTTAAATGTTTCGTGAGGGGGGGTTATTTTTACAAGCTTTTATTTACCTGGAAATGTTTGTTAGTTTGTTTAGGTCATATCTTGCAAGCTGAACTAGTACCACTTCCTCTTATCGTATAAAGTTGACAGTTTACATGTTGGTTCAGTTCCGATGACAATGCATTTTTATGGTGAGCATGACCTTATTCTACACCCAGGATTGGCTCCCGACGAGGATACTCTTCCACGGTCAACAGAACATACACACAATTTAGTATATCCATTCAATTATGCCCGTTTTAAGTTTCACCGGCGCAGGACTGCTGCACCCAGGGTTGGCTTCCAACGAGGGGACTCCTCAACGGCCAACAGTGCAGAAACGAAATTTTGTACACGCATTCAATTATGATATTCTAAGTTTCACCGCGATATGGCTGCTGCACGGAGAGTTGGCTTCCAACAAAGGGACTCCTCAAAGGTCAACAGCACATACACGAAATTCTGTATAGATAGGTAGCATTCAATTATGACGCTTTGACATGGCTGCTGCATCCCAGGGTTGGCTCGGAACAGAGCATTTTAATAAAAGCTTGTTTTAAAAAATGTGTTTTAACTATTATTATGTGTGGAATAGGAGTAGACACATTAACTATTATAGTTTTGGAAAACCCAAGTTGTATTATAGGCTCATTTCAATATTTTTGTCTGGTGCTTTCCCGCAGTTACTTAGGTAAAGGTCGGCATGTGCATGAGTTAGATCGCCTTTGTAGTAAGGGGAGTTAGTGTTTTTTTCGGTACTGATTTTCCCAGCCGCCAAACGTCGATAGGATTATTCAGTCAGTGCTAAGTAGTGGACATGCATTTTGTAGGGGAATCCCCCTACAAAATGATCAGCGGATTGATCTGGAAAATGGTTTTGAAAATACAAATATGCTCCATTTTTTTAGCAGTAATGAAAATCGTTTAACTGTCAAGTCGCATGCAATATTGATTTTAAAAAAATAACCTGACTGATCTATAGGTATGCCAAAGGCGTCTGACACCTGAAAAACCAAATAAAATCGCAGCCCTTTTTTTGCAGACCTGGAAATTAATCAGGTGATGCTTAATATTATAATGATAGCTTAGGATGACATCTGGTTGTGACGTGCGTTCGCCAAAGCCTTGCCATACTCGTTTAATGCGAGTGCCCACTGTGACGCGCACGCGCGTAAAACAGTTTGCACTGCCACAAATTACAGGAGAGTCTGGCGAGGCTTTATTATGAACAACAGCCACTCGTGGAATTATAGAACTAACTAATTATAGAACTGTTTTTTCGAGGAATGTCTTGGATACGTCCTCGGCTAAGGAAGCCGAAAAAATGAATGCCTCAAAACTGATCGATGATTTTACAGAATGCAAATCAAGACCAAAAATCACTCTAGACATGTATGTTCATATTTTTTACCATACATTTAGTTAATTTGAATATGTAGATAGGTATGCAAATAGTAGTACCTTCGCAATAACATTATGTGGCTATTTTTTAGTCTTACCGGTTTCGCAGTCAGCAGTCTCCAGTCAGTGCCGGTTTCGGTTTTGCAGTCAGTAAACGTAATAACCTACTCAAAATAACGTAATAACAACTGACAATATTTTTTTTGTATTTCTCACCTATATTGAAAGGTGGAAAAAAATAATTCAAGAATTAAATTAACGGTAATGCGTCGTATTAATATAGAAACAAATTTCTCGAACATTCTTCCGCAACAATGTTTTTATATGATAATTCTTGGGAGCTTGTTGAACCCTAAATAAAAAGGCCGATTTATAATGTAGCTACAAACAATATAAATATGTAATTCCGTTTAAAATACCAATACAGTACAATAGGAATGTTAGAGAAAAGGTCCGTAAAAGATCTGAAGAACCAAGAGCGAACAACTACTATGGTGAAAGGACGTTAAAGTATCTAATTCCAAGAATCTTTAATACTATTGTATCTGAGGAAGACTGTGTAAGCGTGAGCAAACAGATGTTTAAAAAGAGATTAGAAAGCTACCTGTTGGACGTATATAGTGAAATTAGTGGTCATAAGTAAATTTGTTATACGTTTCTATAATTTAAGCTTGTAGTAATACTGGCCTAATTTAGGCCTGCAGTAAGACCAAGTAATACTGCTGTGCATTGTTTTTTATATTATTAATGTCTTTTTGTATCACAAAATTAGAAGTGTAAGACTAGAAAAATAAGAGTTTGTCTCGCCAACAAATTGTATACCAGTTTGGGGAGATTTTAATATTTAAAATAATGTATTTTTTCTCTGAATAAAAAAAAATAAATTACAAAGTAAAACACAGTAATTACATCCTATATGCTATAATGAATGTAAATAGGTAGGGTTAGGGGCCTTTTGTACAGGTTTGCACTGGGGCCCTTTTTTTTGTTTGGTTCGCCACTGCCCGCATGACTTCTTAATCTCTATAACGTTATAATTTACTCATGCTTATCACGTGTAGGAGCGGCCTTATTAATTTATTTATTATGCTTCTTTTTTACGGTCTCCTAAGGAGATTAACTTGATACTTTAACAAAGTTTAAAATTAGCCAAGTTCTCTTTAAAACTCTGACGCTTCGGCAGAGTTTTGACGTGAAAACTAAAGCTGTTACTTTTCCATGGATTCTGCAGCTGAGTTACCGCTCGGCTCAGCGAGAAGTCATACCCTCACGCGAACTTTATGCAACTATAAATTACGCCTTGTAGAATTTATCGCAAACCGCATTATGCGGTTCAGCTTTCTATCCGAACGTGCCTCGTTTAACGAGTTGCATTTTGACTTGTGTTTTTTCACCGGCGATACATGTACTGTCACTCAGGGTCGGACTGGGCCTAAGGGGCCCGGGTGGGATTATGACTTTAGGGGCCCGACGCGCGCCTTGGATCAAGTGATACCATCATGTCAACCAATAAACCAAATGATAATAATAATCAAATAGGCACGAAATTTTGGAAGTTTTTTATTTCAAAGACATACATTTTTATGAAGAAAGTTTAGTTAGTTATAACTAAACTTTCATAAAAAAAAGAAGAGAAATTTCAGCTAGACTGCCAATAACTCGTTAAAATAAGACATACATTTTCATATATTTTTATGTAGAGAGTTCAATTAACTAATGCGCTTCTAGCTGCGCGAGAAGCGAGTAAGCATGGTGTTGTACGGTTCAATCTAGACGGTCTGAGCACCGTGCGGCGTAAGCCAATCGACTGTGCACTCTGACTAACAACTTGCGGTGTCAACTACAACGGGCGAGCCCGTCACCACAGGACGTTTTAACGATTTTCTCGTTCTGTCGCCCTGCAGTGAACGTAGAAGACTTTGGACAGAACAATCCAACGTCCAGCTACGTCACAACCCGCAAGAAGCTAACGCCTTTACCGCGAGATAGCCAGTAATGTTACCTGGCGGGCCGACCCTCGCGCCCTTGCTTCCAATTGTGACCAGATTTCTCCGGTCTCTCGATTGGTTCCGAGTTCGAGGTCGCTTGCGCGGTCCTCTCCCTTACGAAGCGGTGAAACGGTGTGCGCCGAATCTATCGCGGACCAAGGCGTCCTTTGCCTGACTCTGAACCGGGATCGGATGGCCAATGGTCATTTCAAGAGCAGTCGCCGTAAGGTAGGCAACCACCCCCACTCTATAGGAAACAATACAGTTCCCAGACTCCCCCGACTGTTAGTCGGAGAGCACAGTCGATTGGCTTGCGCCGCTCGGTGCGCAGACCGTCCAGGAGCGCCAGAGGTTTGATTCCCAGGGGAGACTGGTTGACCCAGTGTCCTACCCAGGTTCGCACCCCATGCGTGGAGGCCATCGGATGGGTGTTAACCCGTGAGTGTGACCGACCCTGAACACATGGGTCATCGTGGCCACCTCATCATGGGCCCATTAGCTCCCACTCTGACTAACAGTCGGGGGAGTCTGGAAGCAGTACTGTTTCCTATAGAGCAGGGGTAGTTGCGGACCTTAAGGCAACTACTCTTGAAATGACCATCGGCCATCCGATCCTGGGTGAACAGCCGGGCAAAGGACGCTGTGGTCCGCGATAGATTCGGTATACACCGTTTCACCGGTTCGTAAGGGAGAGGACCGCGCAAGCGACCTCGAACTCGTAACCAATCGAGAGACCGGAGTAATCTGGTCACAATTGGAAGTAAGGGCGTGAGTGTCGGCCCGCCGGGTAACATTCCTGGCTATCTCGCGGTTAAGGCGTTGGCCTCTTACGGGCTTGTGACGTAGCTAGATAGTGGACTGTTTTGTCCTCAAGTCTTCTACGCTCACCCCAGGGAGATAGAACGACTAATCGTTAAAACTTCCTCTGGTGACGGGCTCGCCCGTTGTAGTCGACAATCCTTGTTGTTGGTTCAATCTAGAAGGTTCCTAATATTTCCGTGCAGCTTGGGTGGTGTTGGCTAAACTCTTTCTGTCATATGTCCTGCCCAACTCACGGTTCAACTCTGTCTGGTAGCCTCTTCGAAGAGAGGCCTACCATGCCAGGGCCGCTGTGAGCTTCCGCCACGGCTGTAATCCTGCATTCGAAGGCGGTTGGGATCCGAAGATCGCGAATTCGGGCGAATACCTCGGGCGAAACTGGGCGGTTGCAGCGCTATCTGCACTTGCGGAAAAAACGGAGAAAGCCCTAGCCGGCGAATAACCAGGGGGGGTCTGGAAACGTATGTTTCCTATAATGACAGTGGAGGGTAGTTGTCGACCTGACGTCTTCAACCCTTGAATCGATCCGCCGGCCATTCGATCCCGAGATTGACCATGGCGGGCGAAGGGCGTCGCAGTCCGTAAAATATTCTAACTGAATAACCGATTACGTCAGATGGAGGCCGCGCAAGCGAGCTCAAACCCGTGACCAGACCGGAGAACGGGAAATCCGGCCAAATACGGTAGTAAGAGCATGAGGTTGGCCCACTGGGTTCACTTTCCAGTGCCTCGCGGTAAGGCGTCGGCTTCTTACGGGCATGTTGACGGAGCTAGACTGTGGACTGTGTTGTCCCTAAGTTTCTGTGTAATCACCTCACGGCTGAAAGAAAGGGCTAAGGGGCCTAAGGGGCCCTAGCTGAGTTGGCCACGAAGACCCATTCTGTTCAGGGTTAGTCACACTCACGGGTCAACACCCATCTGACGGCCTTCACGCATGAAGTGCGAGCCTGGGTAGGACTCTGGCCCTAAGGGTTAGTTTCCCTTAGGAATCAAACTTCTGACGCTCCTGCAGGACGGTCTGTGCACCGTGCGGCATAAGCCAATCGATTGCGCACTCTGACTAACAGTCGGGGGAGTCTGGAAGCAATACTGTTTCCCCGCTCTAGCGGGGGTGGTTGCGGACCTCACGGCGACTGCTCTTGAAACGACCATCGGCTACCCGATCCTGGGTGAACAGGAAGTAAGGGCGCGAGTGTCCGCCCGCTGGTTAACATACCTAGCTATCTCGCGGATAAGGCGTTGGCCTCTTACGGGTATGTGGCGAAGCTTGACGGTGGACTGTTTTGTCCTAAGTCTTCTGCGCTCACCTCATGGGAGACAGAACGATTATATTTCGTTAAAACTTCCTGAGGTGACGAGTTCGCCCATTGTAGTTGACAGCTCTAGTTGTCTGGTATATTGTATACTGTGTAGCAAAATAATACTGCGGTCGCTTTGATGGAGGATAGCTATCTAGGGTTTAGTAACGTTTTTCCACTTTTGAGGCAGGCTTTATTTCCGTTTGAATAAAATTAACCGAATTGAATTTCAATTTGTCTTGATCAAATGCAATAATAAGACACACATGTTACACGCACACATACATAAAAACACTTCATAGTAGGATTGGTTGGAAGAGAGTGGGCTCGATTGCGTTTCTTCGTGAACTAAAATCCGAAATTAGTTCATGTGAACGAGACAGGGCAATAGAGGGGAATTTGAAATGAACGGTTGTCACTTTTTGCGTTAAAACTAGCCACCAAAGTTAAAGCATCTGAATCTAAGACAGGACGAAATGTGTGCAAACTTATTCGGACGATTATAAGTTCGACGGGTAGTTTTGAAGCGGGAAAATCGACGACCGTTCGTTTCACATCCCGCTCTACTGTATTGCTTTATCTCGTTCGCTTAAACTAAATTCAGTTTTAGTTCAGAAAGAAACGTAATCGGGCCCATTGTCGTATGACAATAAACCCGCCCATTGTGAAGTTTCACAATAAATATTATAAACAAATACACATCTATTACTTTACTCTACATTTCCTTTTCGTTTCCCATATTGTTAGTACCTAAACACGTCAAAACGCTTAATCCCAGATGATAAACACGTTCGCACGTTAACAAACAAATGGCGGACGCGTTGACAGCGCCATGAGCCATGAGCATTTGCATGACGGCGAAATTACACACGATGCAATTTCTAGGGTGTAAGGTAGCGAAAAAGGGCGGTCCTATGTCGGCCTCTGTCGATTGCCCGAACTAGGGAGCAGGTAACAAATTGGGCCAATTTACCTATACCATTACAAAAAAATCTGATTGTCCTTGCAGATATTGTCGTGAGTAGAGGCCTTAATGCAATCGGGCCGGCTGCTACGAGTTGTAATCAAAAACCGCCCACGCGAAAGAAAACTAATTTACCGCGAGCGCTTCATTTTCTCTGCGAAAATAATAACGCCAGACCGCATACACTAATATCTGAGCTGGGAGGCAAACAGGCGGTGCTATTAATTTCTGAGTGACGCCGCGAACAGATTTATAAGCGAGCCGACATGTTTGTGTATATGTTCTTTGTGGTTGCTTTAGTCGGATAAGTAATTTGTCGTTGGTTTAGGTAATACATAAATATAAGTTATCCGAGTGAAGAGAATCCTCCATGGCAGGAGCGAGTGAACTATACTGGCTGTTATGAAAAGTGGTTAGTTTTTAATGAATAACTCCTAGTAACAGTTACTACTATTACTAGAAGTTATTCATAGGTTACAGGTACATATATGATGGCTCCTAGTAATAGATACAATAGGTACTTATATGATCTAGAAAACTTGATTTAATTTGTTTTTTTTTCTTCGACTTATTTCTAATTTAAAAAAAAACCATTGTAAGATAATTAGTCTCTTGTATTCTACATATTCCTTTTTATACAGGTTTAGTTTTAATAAACCAGCATCCTTGAAGCAGGTGAATCAGTACGAGCAATGTGGACATTTTAATAAAAAGATGTAGGAAAGCAAAGCATTTTTTTATTTTTAGAATTTTTGAAAAAACAAGAATTCAAAAAATGCATATTGTTTATTAGAGATATTTTACCTACCGCTAGATGGCGCAGCGCGCTAAAACGCTTGTCAAACTTTTATTTAACAGTCAAGTTCTTCAAAATATAAAATAAAAACAAATAAAACAAATATAAAACATTAAAAAAAAAACTTTTTTTTAAAAATCAAGAATTGCCTAGTTGTACTGATTCACCCCCTTTAAGGATGCTGATTAATAAAAAATCATCTTGTATAATATAATTAATATATATTTCTTATGTTTTGTACTGTACAATAATATATAAAATCGATCAACACCCATTCCTTTCTTTTTCCTCTCCTAACCCCTACATAACCCCTACAGTTAAAAGCGTGCGTATTGGAGACCATCGAATAAATCATTGAAAACATGTCATTGGCCAGTTTTTATTTAAATTTAACCCCTCAAATGTGAGGCGTCCAATAATGGATGCCATTATAAAATGTATACAAAATGTATATAAATTTATATAAATGTAAATATAAATGTAAATGTGCGCCGCTTTATAGTAATCCGCTCTATAGTAATGCTATAGCTCTATAGTGAACCCCGCTCTATGTAAATGTAAATGTAAATGTAAATATAAATTTATATACATTTTGCCGTAGTCAAACCCGAGCTAATCGCCAGTCATTTGTAACTGTATTATTTTTTGTAGCGCTGTATGTTAAACCTTTAATAAATAAATAAAAAAATAAATCGCCTTGTTGCCTGAAAAGTATTTAAATTTAGTCTTTAGGTCTCAACAATCACGTAAACAATCATACAAATATGCATAAGAGAAAGGAACAACTAGGAATGTGTTTACTGTATTTTTCGGCACACTTTTTTAAGTCTCCTGTGAAATAAAATAAAAGCAAACATCCCCTTTTGTGCGGTTAGCAATTCATGCGATGGAATTACAACTCCAGTTGTAAAAAAGGAAATGTGGAATTCAAACCTACCCCATAAATAATGCGAAATGCATATATAAGCTCAAAAAAGAAATGCAGTTTTTTTAGTTTAAGCATCATTATTAAATAATTACTTACAGTTTCATCATAGTGTCACTTGTATTACTGCCATATTATGTATCGTGTATCATAAAATCTTTATTCTCAGTCTATTATTTCATACCATTATTATTATTTAATTTGGTTAGTTTTGTATAGCTTCAAATGTTTTAGACAGTCTTACATTTTTTTTAATACATTTATTCATAGAAAAAGATAATTTTTTTAAAATATTACAATCTCGCCAAACTGGTATACAGTTTGTTGGCGAGACAAACTCTTATTTTTCTAGTCTTACACTTCTAATTTTGTGATACAAAACTACACTATTAAAATATAAAAAACAATGCACAGCAGTATTAGTACTGGTCTTACTACAGGCTTAAATTAGGCCAGTATTACTACAAGCTTAAATTATAGAAACGTATAACAAATTTACTTATTACCACTAATTTCACTATAAACATCCAACAGGTAGCTTTTTAATGTCTTTTTAAACATCTGTTTGCTCACGCATACACAGTCTTCCTCAGATACAATAGTATTAAAGATTCTTGGAATGAGGTACTTTAACGTCCTTTCACCATAGTAGTTGTTCGCTCTTGGTTCTTCAAATCTTTTACGGACTTTTTCTCTAACATTCCTATTGTACTGTATTGGTATTTTAAATTCTGAATTTCTAAAATGCTCCATTGCTAGTAAGAATGTAATTTTTTCATGTATAGGTAATATATCGCATCGCTTAAACAACAAGTTATAGTTCTTTTTACATTGTGTTAACACATTTTTATTTACTAAAAGTTTTATCATTCTACGTTGCAAATTAAATATTTTATCTATATAGGTATGTGCGAAAAGTACGACCAAATGAAGTGAGAGCATAGCTCAGTACTGCATCAGCGAGGGCATGATGTACTAAGCGTAATGTTGGTTTATCTACAATATACTGAAGGTGATTAAACTTATATAGCATCCATCTCAATTTATTACATATATTATTCACGTGCAAGCCCCAATTCATGTTACAATCTATCGTTAGACCCAGATATTTATACTCTTTTACAAATTCAATTTTTTTACAGTCAGTACAATTTATTTTAAAATTATGCAGACATTCATATGAGTGACCAGTTATATTAATGCTATTTCTTGGTTTTTGGATATACGGTGAATGTACAAGCAAAGGATGCCGTGGTCCGCGATAGATTCGGTAGACACCGTTTCTACGTAAGGGCGAGGACCTCGAACTCGTAACCAGTCGAGAGACCGGAGTAATCTGGTTGCAGCTGGTAGTAAGGGTGGACTGCATGGCGGGTTCGCCTGCAGGATTGACAGACTATACATGATTAAGGTTCCACAATAAGAAATTTATGAAATATTTGTGAGACTATTCCCTGTCCTAATAATTGATAAGAGCGATAAGATAAGAATTGCAAGCAATGTGAGGTTATGTTAAAACATTAAATTAATTTATTATCATCAAATATAGTTGCAGATATCATTTTCGTTATCGTTATAATGTTGTGACGTATTAAATGTTCTGACGACGTTATACAGCTAAATATAGTAATGATATAAAATTCCTCGAAAACATAGAAAATACGATAATGCTCTGGCATTTCATTATTATCTGCATTTGATTTTGTCAAATGAAACACAACATTTGTAAGATAAATATGTTCTTTAATGGCTGCTCACATAACCAAACAAATAATTCAACGTTTAACAATCAGAAGAGATGTCCCATTATTGTCCTTGTGACTGAGATCATAGCGTTTGGAAATTGATGGAAAAGGCTGTTATCACGAACGGTTCGTTTCGCGAAAAGTTTGTACAGTATTTTTAAACGTTTAACCATTGATTTTACACTATAAAATCAATGGTTTAACTTACCCAATCCGCTGTCAAAAACTTAACATTTAACCTTTTTTGTCAGCCGCCCCCCGCAAGAAAAAAGATGACCGTTTCCGCTCACGGAGCCTCAAAAATCGCTGATTGAGAATTTTGTGTGGAAAACTAACAACTGCTTGATTACTTCCTAATAAAACCAAAATTTAATAATTATTTTTTAAAAATTGTAACAACTGTTAATGATATTATTTGTTTTTTTTTAAATACAATATATCTTTGATATCCTAGACCACACAATAGTTGCGAAGCAGGGGGAAGTCCCCTAACGCCGGACGGCACCTAGCGTCGGACACTAATAGTATTTCGACAAGTCGTAGCGCGATCGATACAGAGACGTAGGAAAAGGAAAAGCGTACGCTTTCCAGGGCCCTTTTCACCCATATGTGTAGTGATCGCGCCGCGACTTGTCGATATACTATTAGTGTCCGATGCTAGATGCCGTCCGGCGTTAGGGGACTTCCCCATATAGTGTTAATGGCATTGACCTCACAAATAACTAGTTATTTACCAATTATTTTAAAACCTCACGTATATAATTTAAAACGCTTATTTCGATCATCATTATTAGAAATAATAAAGAGACTTAATTCTATGTGATCTAATTTATGCTTTAATACGGTTGATAAGTTTCCCTCCTTTTGAATTGGTTAAGTTGGCGAACCTGCGAGAGCTATTAAAATAATCGACTGAGACGAAACTTCATTGGCGATTGATACTGCTCATAACAGGAAGAAGTTTCAGCGTAAACTTGACGCGAAATGGGAATTTTAATGGGAAAATTAACAACAACGTTACAACGTTTTGTACTATTCCCAATGCTGTGAGTCTATGAACGTTGGAATAAAATTATCTAGCTGCCCCCGGCTACAAAATGCGTTATAATTATTGAGCGTGCTCCTGCTCTTGTCACAGCCAAGAGAGGATGATATGCGACGCCATTCTATTCCGCACAAATCCGGCAGCCAAAGTCAGAAACTGCAATTTGGATATGGCTTCGCCCGGGCAGCCGCACGGCCCATTGTTTGGGGCGGCCTGCACCGAACGGTGACATTATTTATTTGGCGAATTTCTGAGCAAAACTTGGCGGCAATTTCACCCTCGCCCGGCCATTAACAAGAGCACCCGCGCGCGCAGCCACCAGAGCCAGAGAAGCCCGCTTCAGGGCGATAAACACGCCACAGTGACAAACCGATCCGCATTCTTGATGGGGGATGTTTCGTTTTATGTAGGATTTCTCTATTCCCGGGTATGTTTCTATCCCGGGACCCGGGAAAGAGTGAAATTATTTCCGGGAATTACCGGGAATAATTTCAATCTTAGCATTTTCTGTGTTTTCACATGGTAGTTCACTGGATAGTGACTGGGGTTCTGTAAAAGTGTAAATGAGCTCTGTACTTAGATCTAAAAATTCGGTAAAGTGTGAAGTAACAAATCAGATAAGAAATCATTTATTAGAATACTATATCAGTGTAAATGGACTGAAACTAAATAAATGTAAGACTATGAAGTAAGTTTCGAGCGAGTTAAAATATGTTTAGCTAATCTTTTAAAACGATGCAAAGCTTGTGATTACAGAGAAAGTACAGATAGCTAGGTAAACCGTTTTAATTCGATGAAAGTTAACGAGACTTAACATTTCTAAAATGTTTATAAACTGTAAGTCATCAGTAGGACTCCTGTCAACACGTTTTTCAGAGTCTGTGTAAAATGTAGGAGTAAAACATATACGTTTCATCACAAAAGTTAGAATCTTTTCTTCTCATTCTTCAAGGACAGGTTAATCGTGCATGCAACTTACCTAAATATAATCGCAACGACATTGTGAGGGACCACCCCTCACTGGACTCCAATTGCTCGTGAGTGAGGAGGTGGTATCATCAGGGGGTTTTCTCCGTAGTGAAAGTCGTTCTTGCTGATGCTGAAGTTATTTATTGAAGAAAGTAGTTGATGATTGCCAGACGTAACGCTTTCGAATAGTAAGGCGCGGTGTGTTGTGTGTGCTCGAAGATGATGTCGCAGATGTGTGTCGAAGTATTAGGCGCGCCGAGAGACTTGAAGGACGATGCAAGATATGAACGCGATAGGCGACTGTTCGAGGATGATAATGCGAGGTGGTTGTCGACTCGAGGATGATGAGTAACGTCTACTCGAGAATGATGCGTGTCGGGGGACTAAGTGTGTCGAATGAATCGATCAGAAGAAATTGATACGAGTCACCGGCTGTGTCTGCATTAATTACCGAAATTAGATGGAATTTAATTGCAGTTTACACGTGTAGAATTGAGTGTGTTTGCGATTATAGATTTCTAGAACCTAATGCTTTTGTTGACTTGATATGTAGGACGAAGTTCCTACAACATCAAACCATACACAAATGACGAAACTTTAACAGTAAAAATAGAGCAAAAATTCAGACCACAAATAAACCAAAGTCATTATATAAGATTTGGAAAAGATGCTAGCAAAGTTAAATGTTATCCTTTAATATAATATTATTTTTATGTAGGTATTGTAATGATTTTTTTATTTGATTGAATTTTCATATCGTATATTTGGGAACTTATCTATAAACTGATAAATTATTTTAAAAACTTCTAAATAAACCATAGATGATCAATTTGAATATAAATAATTTAAGTATTTCGATTGCTCCAGCTAATTTCTTTATATCGATTTCTGTGCGGCGGGTGCCTATCGATAGGGGGAATATTCTAAAGATATGTATAAAAAATTTGTATCAGTATCAAAAATTAAAATAAAACAGACGAAAGTTAGACAATAATAATAATAAAAACTCTTTTTTTGATTAAACAAATAGGCGAGTTTATTGCCTAAAAGCAATATCTTTCAGCTAACCTTAACCTAAGGAACAACATGATATGCGGTAAAAATAAGGTAAAACTAATAAATTCAATTTATAAAGGCAATACGTACATTTAAATCCAGTAGAAATTTAGGAAAAAATAGAATTAAATTACATTTAAAAAACAATAAACTATACGGACGCATGGGACGCGAGGGGGAAAGAAAATTCTGCACAACAATGCTGCCTTAAGTAAACAAACAAGGAGTACCTACATGGACATCGGGAGGGATAGATATTTACTCAGGTGGTTTGCTGAGGCGAGCGTTAGCCAGGATAAATATGAAACCAATTGTCTGAAAGAGAATAGGATATCTATAGAATGAAAACTGAATTCGAAGACAATTATCTGGAAAGGAAGCGAGTTTCTTTATGGGACTGATTGTGTGGTTTGAGGAGTACCTTCCTATGCTTTTGTATTACAATCATAATTATATTCGTTTTATTATTTATATATTATTTAATCGATTGTGCGAAAAGGTTAATACATGATTTGCAACTTATTGTAAAAGCAACAATCGTACGAATATTAAGATTCGCCTTAAATCTACTAAATTGCTTGTGATTGAGTCGATGGATCTTTGGTCGGTCGAAGCGAGTGCTGACCTGTGATTCGATGATCTTCGATCCGAGTGCGAATATCTTTGAGGAGCGGTGGTTGCGATTGGTGACGTTGTAACACTCAAAACCGATAAGATCGTTATAACAATCTTACATTTTTTTTAATACATTTATTCATAGAAAAAGATAAATTTTTTAAAATATTACAATCTCGCCAAACTGGTATACAGTTTGTTGGCGAGACAAACTCTTATTTTTCTAGTCTTACACTTCTAATTTTGTGATACAAAACTACACTATTAAAATATAAAAAACAATGCACAGCAGTATTAGTACTGGTCTTACTACAGGCTTAAATTAGGCCAGTATTACTACAAGCTTAAATTATAGAAACGTATAACAAATTTACTTATTACCACTAATTTCACTATAAACATCCAACAGGTAGCTTTTTAATGTCTTTTTAAACATCTGTTTGCTCACGCATACACAGTCTTCCTCAGATACAATAGTATTAAAGATTCTTGGAATGAGGTACTTTAACGTCCTTTCACCATAGTAGTTGTTCGCTCTTGGTTCTTCAAATCTTTTACGGACTTTTTCTCTAACATTCCTATTGTACTGTATTGGTATTTTAAATTCTGAATTTCTAAAATGCTCCATTGCTAGTAAGAATGTAATTTTTTCATGTATAGGTAATATATCGCATCGCTTAAACAACAAGTTATAGTTCTTTTTACATTGTGTTAACACATTTTTATTTACTAAAAGTTTTATCATTCTACGTTGCAAATTAAATATTTTATCTATATAGGTATGTGCGAAAAGTACGACCAAATGAAGTGAGAGCATAGCTCAGTACTGCATCAGCGAGGGCATGATGTACTAAGCGTAATGTTGGTTTATCTACAATATACTGAAGGTGATTAAACTTATATAGCATCCATCTCAATTTATTACATATATTATTCACGTGCAAGCCCCAATTCATGTTACAATCTATCGTTAGACCCAGATATTTATACTCTTTTACAAATTCAATTTTTTTACAGTCAGTACAATTTATTTTAAAATTATGCAGACATTCATATGAGTGACCAGTTATATTAATGCTATTTCTTGGTTTTTGGATATACGGTGAATGTACAAGCAAAGGATGCCGTGGTCCGCGATAGATTCGGTAGACACCGTTTCTACGTAAGGGCGAGGACCTCGAACTCGTAACCAGTCGAGAGACCGGAGTAATCTGGTTGCAGCTGGTAGTAAGGGTGGACTGCATGGCGGGTTCGCCTGCAGGATTGACAGACTATACATGATTAAGGTTCCACAATAAGAAATTTATGAAATATTTGTGAGACTATTCCCTGTCCTAATAATTGATAAGAGCGATAAGATAAGAATTGCAAGCAATGTGAGGTTATGTTAAAACATTAAATTAATTTATTATCATCAAATATAGTTGCAGATATCATTTTCGTTATCGTTATAATGTTGTGACGTATTAAATGTTCTGACGACGTTATACAGCTAAATATAGTAATGATATAAAATTCCTCGAAAACATAGAAAATACGATAATGCTCTGGCATTTCATTATTATCTGCATTTGATTTTGTCAAATGAAACACAACATTTGTAAGATAAATATGTTCTTTAATGGCTGCTCACATAACCAAACAAATAATTCAACGTTTAACAATCAGAAGAGATGTCCCATTATTGTCCTTGTGACTGAGATCATAGCGTTTGGAAATTGATGGAAAAGGCTGTTATCACGAACGGTTCGTTTCGCGAAAAGTTTGTACAGTATTTTTAAACGTTTAACCATTGATTTTACACTATAAAATCAATGGTTTAACTTACCCAATCCGCTGTCAAAAACTTAACATTTAACCTTTTTTGTCAGCCGCCCCCCGCAAGAAAAAAGATGACCGTTTCCGCTCACGGAGCCTCAAAAATCGCTGATTGAGAATTTTGTGTGGAAAACTAACAACTGCTTGATTACTTCCTAATAAAACCAAAATTTAATAATTATTTTTTAAAAATTGTAACAACTGTTAATGATATTATTTGTTTTTTTTTAAATACAATATATCTTTGATATCCTAGACCACACAATAGTTGCGAAGCAGGGGGAAGTCCCCTAACGCCGGACGGCACCTAGCGTCGGACACTAATAGTATTTCGACAAGTCGTAGCGCGATCGATACAGAGACGTAGGAAAAGGAAAAGCGTACGCTTTCCAGGGCCCTTTTCACCCATATTTGTAGTGATCGCGCCGCGACTTGTCGATATACTATTAGTGTCCGATGCTAGATGCCGTCCGGCGTTAGGGGACTTCCCCATATAGTGTTAATGGCATTGACCTCACAAATAACTAGTTATTTACCAATTATTTTAAAACCTCACGTATATAATTTAAAACGCTTATTTCGATCATCATTATTAGAAATAATAAAGAGACTTAATTCTATGTGATCTAATTTATGCTTTAATACGGTTGATAAGTTTCCCTCCTTTTGAATTGGTTAAGTTGGCGAACCTGCGAGAGCTATTAAAATAATCGACTGAGACGAAACTTCATTGGCGATTGATACTGCTCATAACAGGAAGAAGTTTCAGCGTAAACTTGACGCGAAATGGGAATTTTAATGGGAAAATTAACAACAACGTTACAACGTTTTGTACTATTCCCAATGCTGTGAGTCTATGAACGTTGGAATAAAATTATCTAGCTGCCCCCGGCTACAAAATGCGTTATAATTATTGAGCGTGCTCCTGCTCTTGTCACAGCCAAGAGAGGATGATATGCGACGCCATTCTATTCCGCACAAATCCGGCAGCCAAAGTCAGAAACTGCAATTTGGATATGGCTTCGCCCGGGCAGCCGCACGGCCCATTGTTTGGGGCGGCCTGCACCGAACGGTGACATTATTTATTTGGCGAATTTCTGAGCAAAACTTGGCGGCAATTTCACCCTCGCCCGGCCATTAACAAGAGCACCCGCGCGCGCAGCCACCAGAGCCAGAGAAGCCCGCTTCAGGGCGATAAACACGCCACAGTGACAAACCGATCCGCATTCTTGATGGGGGATGTTTCGTTTTATGTAGGATTTCTCTATTCCCGGGTATGTTTCTATCCCGGGACCCGGGAAAGAGTGAAATTATTTCCGGGAATTACCGGGAATAATTTCAATCTTAGCATTTTCTGTGTTTTCACATGGTAGTTCACTGGATAGTGACTGGGGTTCTGTAAAAGTGTAAATGAGCTCTGTACTTAGATCTAAAAATTCGGTAAAGTGTGAAGTAACAAATCAGATAAGAAATCATTTATTAGAATACTATATCAGTGTAAATGGACTGAAACTAAATAAATGTAAGACTATGAAGTAAGTTTCGAGCGAGTTAAAATATGTTTAGCTAATCTTTTAAAACGATGCAAAGCTTGTGATTACAGAGAAAGTACAGATAGCTAGGTAAACCGTTTTAATTCGATGAAAGTTAACGAGACTTAACATTTCTAAAATGTTTATAAACTGTAAGTCATCAGTAGGACTCCTGTCAACACGTTTTTCAGAGTCTGTGTAAAATGTAGGAGTAAAACATATACGTTTCATCACAAAAGTTAGAATCTTTTCTTCTCATTCTTCAAGGACAGGTTAATCGTGCATGCAACTTACCTAAATATAATCGCAACGACATTGTGAGGGACCACCCCTCACTGGACTCCAATTGCTCGTGAGTGAGGAGGTGGTATCATCAGGGGGTTTTCTCCGTAGTGAAAGTCGTTCTTGCTGATGCTGAAGTTATTTATTGAAGAAAGTAGTTGATGATTGCCAGACGTAACGCTTTCGAATAGTAAGGCGCGGTGTGTTGTGTGTGCTCGAAGATGATGTCGCAGATGTGTGTCGAAGTATTAGGCGCGGCGAGAGACTTGAAGGACGATGCAAGATATGAACGCGATAGGCGACTGTTCGAGGATGATAATGCGAGGTGGTTGTCGACTCGAGGATGATGAGTAACGTCTACTCGAGAATGATGCGTGTCGGGGGACTAAGTGTGTCGAATGAATCGATCAGAAGAAATTGATACGAGTCACCGGCTGTGTCTGCATTAATTACCGAAATTAGATGGAATTTAATTGCAGTTTACACGTGTAGAATTGAGTGTGTTTGCGATTATAGATTTCTAGAACCTAATGCTTTTGTTGACTTGATATGTAGGACGAAGTTCCTACAACATCAAACCATACACAAATGACGAAACTTTAACAGTAAAAATAGAGCAAAAATTCAGACCACAAATAAACCAAAGTCATTATATAAGATTTGGAAAAGATGCTAGCAAAGTTAAATGTTATCCTTTAATATAATATTATTTTTATGTAGGTATTGTAATGATTTTTTTATTTGATTGAATTTTCATATCGTATATTTGGGAACTTATCTATAAACTGATACATTATTTTAAAAACTTCTAAATAAACCATAGATGATCAATTTGAATATAAATAATTTAAGTATTTCGATTGCTCCAGCTAATTTCTTTATATCGATTTCTGTGCGGCGGGTGCCTATCGATAGGGGGGATATTCTAAAGATATGTATAAAAAATTTGTATCAGTATCAAAAATTAAAATAAAACAGACGAAAGTTAGACAATAATAATAATAAAAACTCTTTTTTTGATTAAACAAATAGGCGAGTTTATTGCCTAAAAGCAATATCTTTCAGCTAACCTTAACCTAATGGAACAACATGATATGCGGTAAAAATAAGGTAAAACTAATAAATTCAATTTATAAAGGCAATACGTACATTTAAATCCAGTAGAAATTTAGGAAAAAATAGAATTAAATTACATTTAAAAAACAATAAACTATACGGACGCATGGGACGCGAGGGGGAAAGAAAATGTATGAGCGTGGATTAAAGTGTTCTTTGAGCCTGCGTTTAAAGCAATACAAACTCGGTGTTATCATTATACGTAAGGGTAAAGCATTCAAGACGGACTCCACTTACGAAGAAGGAGTGCGGGAAGAAATCACTACTGTGACCAGGGATCGAGAGCAGTAGGTTGTCTTCGGATCTCAGAGGGCGCCCGTAAGATGATAGAGGTTTAAACCTACTTATAAGATAGCTCGGAGCGGCTCCCTTCAAGATTCTGAAAAGCAAACCTAGGACTATCGTATCTCTCCTTTCCCGAGTCGTCAGCCAGTGAGCCTCCTTCTGTACTTCGTAATATGGTCATACTTTTTTAGGTCATAAATGTAGCGAATTCAGAGAATATTAAAGAATGAGAAAGAAAATTACAATTTAAAACAATTAAAATTAAAATCATATTAAAGTGATACGTCAAAAACAATCAAAACAAAACAATAAGAATACTTAGGGTCCATCCAAAAATTACGTAATCACGTTTTTGGGATGTTTGATCCTCCACTTCCCCATGTCAACAGACGTAATCAGCGACCTGAGACCACCCCCCCCCCCCCCAAGATTACGTAATTAACCGAATTTGCGGAAATTGTGAACAATCGTGAACCCAGCATTTGTAAAGTGTTTGTTTAAAGACTCTTCCCCAATGAGGCAAAACTCCGGATCCTTCGTGCACTTTTTGTATTTCTTTTTAAACTGCCAACCCCCTCCCCACCCGACTGCCCCCATGCCCGTCGTTGAACCTCCGGTCCATGTGTAAATCTGCCATAGTTTATGCGCCACACAACCACTTTAATCTTTCTAAGATCGAGGTGGGGCGTGCAGTGGCGCGTCCAGAGTTGCACCCGTGCCGCCGCGATGCAGAGCGGCCACCGGCTTGCCAGCGCGCGCAGGAGCAGGCCCGGGCCACTCAACCGCAGACGAGCGCGTGGACTATCAAGCACATCGCGCCAAGGGGTATCTTCTGGGTACTGCGCTATTTCCGTGCAGGTTTAGAATAACAAAAATTGCAATGTGGTGACCAAAATTGATTACATCATCAGGACGGGCACCCCCCCCCCCCACACGTAATCAAGCGTAAGCCTCAGATCCGACTCCCCCCTTCCCGTCGGTGATTACGTAATATGTGAACGGCCCTTTATTCGTATTCAATAACGATATTACAGCTATGCAATATTATAATTATGCATTCGAGTAAATCCTAACGCCGCCATGGCTTTTACTCGTAAACTAAATATTAAGCTAGCATAATCAAGTTTGATAATTTTCAAAATTAAATCTAACTAGCTGAAACCCGTCGAAATCGACGGTCACTTTATTGACAGTAATGTTTCAAAAACAAACGGAAATTATATATTTCTTATTTATGTAGAAGTAATATTTCTTTGGATTAATTCGATTACGTTGCGGCGCCTTGCTCATTTGATCTACGATCAGGAATGTCACCAAGGTCTTGGAGAAAAGGGACAGCAACAATCGAAGAGCGACGCATACGTGATATGAAGTGTGACTGAAAGTAAACAAAAAGGTTCGCGCCAATTCAGCTTACTTTAGCAACTATACGCTAGATGGCGGTGAAATAATTTAAATATTTAAAACGTGTTTTTAACTATATTGAGCGCCAAATCCCCTAACCCCCCCAACCCCCTCAAACCCCCCCTTCCAACCCTCCCCCTTCCGACCCCCCACCTTCCCACAACCATCTCTCTCCTCACTCTTCTCTTCTCACCCCAAGCCCCCCTATTTCTACCCCCCTTTCCAACCCACCCTCTCTTTCTACCCCTTCTCCCCCCCACCCCCCCTCTTGCCCTCCTCCCCGCGCAGAAAACCAGCAGATGGCACTACAATTTTTTAATTTTTCTCTTTTGATGACTTTTTTATTTTTGTCTTTTGATAACATATCTACAGACCAAGAGCTTTTTATAGACACCTCAACCAAATTTACACCTAGCTGTTCTTTCAATATGGCGGTTACATTAAAATATATTATATAGATATAGATTCATCACACTGAAAACATTTCTTCCCTTATCAGGTAGAAATGTATTCAGTATCTAACAATATTACCTTCTCCTGCTCTTTTCTATATGTCTTTCTTTCGGGAAAATGAGGTTGATAATAGAGATATCACACAACATTTAGTTATCCAAGCATCACGCAAGCGGTCTATCGCCTCTCACATCAAGATTGATAAGAATACTAATATAAAATCCCGCTGTTTCTCCAGCAAAGACATCCCCCCTCCCGTCTCCCCGCGCCATTCGATCCAATGAAGTTCTCGCACGGCCTCAGCACGCCCCATTTGTTATTTTCTGTCGGATAAAGGGAATGGAGATTACTCCAGATCACAAATCATGCGGACGAATGAGTAGAGCGTCTTTGCTTTTCTCTCGCTCCGCGCGCCGCGGCACGAACAACCGCGAATATTTCAACCGAAAATCGCCGGCAGAAAGAGAAGCCTGGCAGAGGATGCGCGTCTCTTTCTTTCAGACGGTTATTCATCTTGCTTAACTTTGATAAAGAATCACACTCACGTGTCGCAATGAATGTCCTTATCGAGCTGTTTATTTCGCCTCCTGAGCACATTCGCGCTTTTGCCGTTAGTTTATCTTCAAATTTTAGAATACGGTGTTAATATGGGCACTGCTTCTTATAAATTTGGTTGTTTAGATATCATTTGATGACTTCAAGGTGATCTCGACCGATCTTAGATGGTTACAGACTAGCAGCATATAGGTAGGATCTAATTTCACGGGTTCTACAATGATTTGCGTCACTCATAAACAACGACTGATGTTTAGATGTTAGATTAGCTGTTGATTATTTGATCTTGACCTTGATTGATGTTGATCCTAATAAGTCTAAGGGATTGCGAGTTTACTCTCACCCCCGGTCCTTTAATTTGTTTTTGAACAATCAGTGTATTTTTTTCTGAACCATCAACTAGAGCTGTCAACTACAACGAGCGAACCCGTCACCTCAGGAAGTTATAACGATATCAGATCGTTCTGTCTCCCGTGAGGTGGGCGCAGAAGACTTGGGACGAAAAACAATCCACTGTCTAGTTACTCTACCTGCCCTGCAGAGGCGAACGCATTACGGTGAGGCACTGTGAAAGGTAAACAGCGGGCAGCCTCGCCCCCTGACTACCAATTTAGAAGGATATCTTCGTCTGGAATTAACCGTCAGGATACCTTCTGCCTCCCGACTGGTTACAGGATCAAGGTCGCTTTCACGGTCCTCTCCCTTACGTAGCGGTGATTCGGTGTCTACCGAATCTATCGCGGACCACGGAATCCTTTGCCAGGCTTATTCACCCGGGATCCGGTGGCCGGATGGTCGTTTCAAGAGCAGTTGCCATAACTACCCCCGCTCTATTTATTAATTTATTTATTTAGGAATTAATTACTATACAATATTGATTTGCTTACAAAAATAACAGGAACCGAATGGCAAAACCTTAACCTTTTGCTTATTTGATTCTGTCACCCAACGGGGACTAGCCCGTTCTAGAGTGGACAGGACTCTAATATTACAATCAAGTTTGCTTGATTGCTTGATTGTTTACAAATTTACAAGTTTTAGTAAAAAGTTGCCTAACACTAAATTGCCCTAAAATGGGGTCTTCAAAAAAAATATATATAATAATAATAATAATAAAAAATATTAAAACATAATATAATAAATAAAATGCAATTCCATTATATAATCGGCAATAATATAAAATTCGATTAAATAATATAAATAAAGTTATATGTGAGGAAAGAAAGAAACAGTCATTAATATTTAAGATTAATATGTTAAGTAATATAGGATATAATATAAAAATATCTAGTCAAAAAAAGTACAATTCATTGTCAAAATAATATATAATAACAATGTCAAATATTTTTTGGTAGTTAGTTCAATGTTAAAATATCTTCAACATACATGTTTGAAAATATGTTAATAATTTGTGCACCTAAGTTTTATTAAACTATTATCTCTAACATTTGATGTATGGTTAGTCTGTCATGATTCGATAACATGTCTTTAATTTAATTTTGAATTCCCTAAATGTCAAATTCATTTTAATTTCCATATTGATCAGATTGTAAAATCTCGGCGCAATGAAAGAGTCTTTGTCCAAATGATGTTTTCATTCTGGGTATTATTAGCTATTTTCTATAACTTGTCTCGTTGGTCTTCGGTTCTAAATTATTCCTAAATTTGAGTTATTGTCCAAAAATAGCCTTAAGAGGGAAGTTTTTTAAAAAAAATGCCTACAATCAAGGACTTTATCTTTATAAAGTTCATTACTGGGATGGCGATATGGTCTACGCAGAATAATTTTTAATATACATTTCTGCGCAACTTGCAATGACTCTAGCAGAGTTTTACCACATCCACCCCATCCAATTTATCCACATCCACCCCCATCCCCCCTATAGGAAACGTTACTGTTTCCAGACTCCCCCGGCTGTTCGTCAGAATGCACAATCGATTGGCTGATGCTGCACGGTGCGGAAACCGTCCAGGCGCGCCCGAAGGTTGACTCCTACCTAAGGGAAACTAGCCCTCAGACCAGAGTCCTACCCGGGCTCGCGCTTCATGCGTGGAGGCCGCCGGATGGTTCACTCGTGAGTCCGACCGACCCTGAACAAATGTGTCTTCCTGGCCAACTCAGAAAGGGCCCATTACCATCAGTTTATAATATAGTTATTTTATATGAGACTTCAAAATTATAATACTTTTGATATGACTTTGCAAATATTGTACCAATTTGAATGATAAATATATGTACTTCTAGTATTTAAATTTAAGATTTAGCTTTAGTTTGATTATTTAACAAATTACTTACTACTTTGGATGTTACTATGTACAGTTTTTAGTACGTATATATTTAATTTATTGACTATTTCAATTGTTAGGCTTCTGCTTTGATTATTCAACTTTTTAACTGACTATTTTAATTATTGTGTGTTTAGTAGGTAGCCCTTGACTATTCTTTAATCTGTTTTGTAATACGATTCTACGACGAATAACTTTTAGTAGGTTCCAAAGTTTCTTAGATACTATATATTTTTTAAAATTTATGTATGTAACGTAAAGATTACAGTAGTAATGACACTTACTACTTAAAACACAAATATTTTGACACGTCCAATAGTGGTTTTTAGCCACCAATTGGACACGACGTAAATGTAATGTAATGTAATGTAATGTATCTTCGACGATGAATATCTTCTTCGGCGACTCAGAGCCGCCCGCTTTTCCCCGCAATCAATTTCAACGATGCTCCCCTGTTAGGCGAGGCCGCCCTCGGAGTATTTTCAGTTTACTTATTCCCAAAAATACACAACATTACAGCTTACAACTGATTCGTTGCCTAAAAACATATCACAATACAATACAATAAACTGCTCCAGTAGATAGGCATTCCTACACCTGAATGCGTCACGAAATTATATGCTAAAAAATATTATTAAAAATAGTTGTTAGGTAGTTGTCATGGATGTAATATTATATTAAATATTGGGCTCGATTGCGTTTCTCATTGAACTAAAATCGGAAATTAGTTCATGTGAACGAGACAGAGCAGTAAGTCAGAGCGGAAGTCAAAGAAGCTAAATCTAAGTCCGCACGAAATGTGTTCAAGCTTATTGGGGCGTCTATAAGTTCGACAGGAAGTTTTGGTGCGGGAAAATCGACGATAGTTCATTTTATATTCCGTTCTAACGTTAGAGTTCCGTTAGAGCAATAGCTCTGACTCGTTCGGTTGAACTTCCAAATTTAGTTCACGAAGAAACGCAATCGGTCCCATTACCTTTACATACACATAATCAATATATATGATTTAACAAACAGAGAGAACAGGCGCTGTCTATTATACAGGTTATTATACTTCAGACCCTCAAGCGTTAAAAATGTATGTATGTTTTATATTTTTAAAAGATCTATATTTTTAAACGTCCAAAAAACTTACCTATCTACGCAGACCTATATTATGATGATGACTTAACAAGGGAGGGGTTATTCTGAACCTAGAATATACCTACTTTATACATATATGACAAATGTCACTTAAATTTAATTATTATTTTTTAGTTCACGTTTTTATAATAAAAACTTTGTTTTGTTATTGTAATTTATTTTTTACTTTTTAGTTTTAAATCTTTGGAAGAAAGTGAAATACATGCCAGATCTGTACATAACAGTTACTAATGGTCTAAAAGGTATTTATTGAAAAAAAAAGTTGATTAAGGTTATTTGACATTAATTTCTAGTGACAATTGTCCGGCTCCATCTTCAGACCCTTCATACTCAAGATAACAAAACAAACGAGCCCAAACTCGACTATATTAGCTCTTTTTATCAGGGATTTCCAGGGGCAATCTTCCGGCTTCATCTTTAGACCCTCGTCGTCATGTGTAAAGACCCTCGTCATCATGAATTATGGAAAGTACTCATGATAACAAAACCTACTAGCCCAAATACGACTGTCTACCAATTGTAATCAGGTAGTTCTATTCCCTACATCCCGGCTTCATCATAAAACCAGCACGATGGTACCATAACCGAACTTACATAAGTATACCCAATTTCAGCTCAATCGGATACCAGCAAGTGAAATTTAGTTTGCAATGGTTTGCACATTTTGAAACGGATACCAACTTACTCACATACATACAAACATTGTAAGTTAAATAAAAGTTTGTAAATAGTGTCATGATCCCTGATTCTACGAACAGTGGCTTACTTCTTGGGAGACTATATAAACTGCGTACAGCACTCTTTAGAATGAGAAAAATTCTGGTTGAATTTTCTGCAATCCCCCAAAAGATTAGACGATATGTTATTATGGAATGAAAATACGCATAATAAACTACCCAAAATTTATTTAATAGTTTTTTAATATCCGCGTAAGGGGTCCGACACACTGGGCCTACGTACCCAACGTACGCAACTCATGATGACATCTGGCCCTGGAATTTAGATGGCAGCAGACACACTTATCCCACGCAATGTTGCGTAGGATAAGTGTGTCTGCTTTCACTTAAATACAAGGGTCAGATGTCATCATGCGTTGCGTACGTTGCGTACGTAGGCCCAGTGTACCGGACCCCGTAATCTCACTGCTGTCTTATCTCTCCATACGTACTAATAATATATTAAAGTATTTTGTACCTATATTTTCATTTTCATATAAATCTGTTCGGCTAATTTTATCTCTCATCCGGATTTGATTTCGCTTAAATATTTATGGATGGTCGCTAGTTCGTACACATACTATGTTACACTTACGTAGGGTATATTTGAGACCAAATCCCCACGCAAGCATTTTTGCCTTCTCTTGTTTCCAGGCGGCGGCCCCTTCTCGCGTATTACCGAACCCTTTTCCTTGAAATAGGTATAATACTCCCGCGGGATCAAATTTACCTACGCCCAAAATTATGGGTGAGATACGAAGTTCCCCTCCCGAGTTATGCAAGAGTTTATAAAATCTCCTCCCCTCATTCTTGGAGAGAAGAAAAAATGCACGGTCGGGTAGGTATTGAATCGCCTGAAGTGGAGTTTGGCGAGTGGGAGGGAAATGGAAATCTGGTTCGTAGCCAGCATAAATCATTCCCTTGGATAAGTCACCCAAATTCGACCTTAGATAACGGCGCCTGCGTTTGATATACTGCCCGAGCCATAGCCTCGGATTTAATTCACCGAACAATGGGAATAATGTCAATAATTATATTAGCCGAGTTTCCGTTGAAAGGTGAAATTTCAGCCGAATTAATTGTAATCGGCCGAATTCATAACTCACCTTCTTTGTTGATTTGGAACGATGGCAACGGCTGTTTCCAGCATAATCGATTTTATTCGGGGAGGTAGGGTTGTTCCGTTATTCTGCAACCTAGGTTTATGTCAAAATGACAGTTCCAACTAACAATTATGACCAGATGGGCATCCAGTAACAATTTATGTCGATGACCTTTAGATCAGAACCAGTTTCTGACAGTATATTTTGTTATGTATCGCACCCAAGCACTATAATACCCATAGTGGGTAACAAAATAGAGAATGGGAGTTTGAAGGCGGGCTGTAAGTGAATGCTTTCACCGAATAGAAAGAGATAGGGGCAGAGATAGGGATGAGACTCCCTCTATCCTTGTCTAGTTGCGCATGCGCGTTTATCCATAGCATAGCAGACTTACGGCGTCGAAGCGTTGTCATAGTGATATAAAGCGTTGCCATAGGCGTGTGTCCGTGAATGCACGACTAGACAAGGATGGATGATGTACTATATGCTGTTTTCTTTTTTTATTCAGCTGACGTATGCTCAAGCTGGTCACAGAGTCTAGTAGTTACAAGTCAATGATAATACCAGGTGTTCGCCGGAAAGGTTCAATACTTTATTGGGCCGCTATTTCGGCAGTCGTGTAGTTGTGAAGTTGTGGCGTCTCTATTTATAGTAAAAAAATATTCGATAAACCAACATGTTTTATCGATGGTTTCTCCGTTACGCCAACTCCCGGGCGGCCGATCTCCGTTTTTATGCAGTTATGTAATCACACGCGAAAAAAGACGCCTTCATTAAATAAGCCACCATTATACATTAGTCGACATGCACTAACACTTCTTGCAAAGAAATGTTCGAGGGTTGAAAACATGCCGTAGTAACTTTCATTCCCAAGGCTAGCTTTCTAAGGGTTAGTTGTAAAAACATTTATTGAAAATCAACCATCTTTTATTGTGTAGATTAAAAATATATGTGAAGTTTTAAAATAAAAGAAACGGGGTGTTGATGCCAACAACCCAGAAACACTTACAGCAACTTAAACAAAATATTCGTGACTCAATTAATGAAAAATCCGGTTGAAATGTGATGTAAAATATTAAAAAAGCCCACATTTGTGATGCTAACAGAAGCGGATATTTCGTTGATATTATCTTAAATAGGTACGTAATTCTCAATATTCAATAAAATATTGATTAGCATTGAACCATCTCGTATTCATTTTCTTAAAGTTTTATAAAAATAAAGTAGTAACCTTCACGGTGAACCTCCTGTACCCTACCATATATATATTGTTGGGGCTGAGCTAAATGTAAGCGGTGGCTGAGGTGCGGTACCGGCATTCGTAGAACACGCGTTCTTTCGTTAGCGTGCATACCTGTTACTGTTGAGTAGCACCGGTCGATTGATGGATGTCCCAGCACTAATATCTGTGGTAGGGAGATCGAACGCCGGTCTTCACACCTCAGCCACCGCTAACATTTAGCTCAGTCCCTAATTGTACATATACTTAACTGTTCATTGGAGATGTGCGTTTCGATATTTTACTTCTACTTGAATTGTTCTTCCCGCAGCTTCTTTTGACAGGAATTGCAGGCATCTGTCAGCTATTTGCAGTCCTATTTAGTCGATTGTTTTCGTGCACCATTCATCGCAATGCACATAAGAGCTGTCGACCGATAGTTAGGCAGTTGTCCAACATTTTGATCAAAGTGCAAGCGTTTTTATAGTTTTCGCACTTCCCGTAGCCCTTAGGTTCGATCTGGGGGAACACCTCGGGCGTAACTAGGCGCCAATCGATCGTGCACTCCGGCGATTAACCGGGGGAGTTTGGAAAACGTACATCTCCTAATCAGCTGGGTAACTGTTGACCTGATGTCAGCCACCTATAAAACGATCTGTTTGACACCCGATCTCGTGCTATATTGACCGGCAAAGGGCGCTACGGTCCGCGATAAATTCGAACAAAATTACCGCTAACATCGGGTAGAGGTCGCGCAAGTGACTTCGAATCTGTGACCAGACTAGAGTATGGGGAAATCCGTTCAAATCTAGTAGTAAGGGAGCGAGGTTTGCCCGCTGGATCTTCTTCCCAATGCTTCGCTGTAAGGCGTTGGACTCTTACCTACGGGTCATTGGTGTAGCTTAATTGTGGATCGTTTTATCTGCAGAGTCTTTTACGGCGACTCCATGGGGGACAGAATGGCAGGATGTCGTTATAACTCCCTGGAGGGACGGGTTTACCAGTTGTAATCGACACCCCCGGTATTTTCGTAGCCCTTTACCGGACCATTAAATAGTTTAAAGATTGAGAGCATAGCCTTAGCATTTTCAAAAAACTAAAACTAAAAAAAGGGAGGGTGCCACCATATTTTTGTCTCGCTAAAGTTGCATTTCTCCGATTCTTCTTCTTCTTTGATTGCCGATTCCGATTGGACGGGAGCACCATGTTTCGTCGGTAGCACGACGTGTCGCCATTGCCGCTTTTCAACAGTCGATGAATCCTTACGAACTGTGGGTTATAAATAAATATTAATTGATAAATATTATTAATATTTTTTAATGATATATGATAAATATTATTTAATATCTGACGCAATATGACAAATGTTGCCGGTTGATTGGCGTTGGAGAGAAGAGATAGCAGTTGCATCGGTGTAATAAATGAAATTGGCGACGTCCATGATTGTCCCGGATGTTGGCTACGCTTCGGTGGGCTATGAAAAATGATTGCAGTGCGACATGGCGATAGTCGTCCGCGTCAACGCGCGCCTCGCGTCGCCCGCCGTGTGCCTTCGGCCTTATTACCGCGCGTTTGTATTCATGAAGTCGTGTGTGAAATTGTCTTAATGCCGGCGGATTTGCCGGATGTGTTGAAGGCTTCGGGCTCTGCTACCGCTTGGCGACTTTTCATTTAACTGTACGCAATGAACGCAAGGGGAGATCCAAGCGATCTTTTCTTAGGGGAACTTTAAACATTTGAGTAGGCTTACATTCAGTGAACAGTCTCTTATATATACATTTAAAACATTATCCATTTGGCCGAATACAAACTGATTAAAAATTTCGTTAGTTACCTATCACAATTAAATAAATATCCATTCTTCTAGTAGATGCCGCATCACTTCGGGAGGCATGAGTCTGAAGAGCGAGATGAAAGGCAGTCTTGCTCCCTTATTACATCACCTCTCTTTCCCTCTCTCCCTCTCTCTTTCTCTGGTGCATCCTGATCTGAATAAACTATTGATTATGCCACTTCAGCCAGGAGAGATTCTAAGATGGTAAACCTAAAACCACTGGAGGCACCTTTTAAGGTTGAAGAGCGCCTACCTTTAACATACTTGCTGGCCCATAAATGTTTGTTTGTTTGTTTCTACTCTTTATTAATAAATTTCACAATGGGCGGGTTAATTGTCACATGACAATCTCTTACAACCAACCCTACTATGACGTGTTTATATGTATGTGTGCGTGTAACATGTGTAGGGGAGAGTTGCTAAGAAGACACAAAATAATCCGGGCCATATTACTTTAACAGGCTACCGGAAAGTTTAAAAACAATTCAAGTGGAAAGCTTATTCAAAAAATTATTTAAAGAATTCTTATTAGACAAGGCTTTTATTCGATCTAGGAGTTTGTTAATTTTAAATGATTTAAAATTTTTTGGCAATTTTTTTGACAATTTTAAGTAGCATAATCGAAGACTATCGCGGTTGTTTGACATTATAAATAGGATAGAAAACGAATTTACCGCGTGAAATTTGTAGGACCCGACGTTTCGGTGACGTTGCAGCCGCCTGCTGTCTACCGCAGCCGGAGTCTACCCTAGACAACGGCGGCTGCAACGTCACCGAAACGTCGGGTCCTACAAATTTCACGCGGTAAATTCGTTTTCTATCCTATTTATAATTTTAAGTAGCATTTTTTAATCATTCTGACTTTTTCTGATTTTATATTCCTTGATTATTTTTATTGAATATTTAAATTTGTGGTTTTAGTAAGTAGGTACATCTTAAAAATAATTTTGAGTATCGCCAGTACTAAAATGTTGCATACGGACATGTCCTAAAAGCAATAATGAAGTACGTTGAACTGTATGTACTTGGTGATAAATTTAGATATTGTAAAAACGGACTAATAGACTGTAATTTAAATGTACCTAGATATTAAGTTACTACAATCTGTTAAGATTTTTTTGGAAATAAATTGAAATTGAAATTGAAAATTGAAATTGAATGGGCCACTTAATTTTACGACCTCATCTTGAAATATATGATGGAAAAAAACAAAATATGACTTTGTTTCTATCTGTTAAGATCAAAACTTTTGATATTTTAAGTTACGTTATGGTTTAGAATAATGGTATTCCTAATAAATGATAAAAAGTAATTTTGAAGCTGTTGCCTTTATTGGACCACCGTCGCTTTCATTGGACCACTAGGTAGTAAAATAAATATTAAAAAGTCACGGACGTAGGCAACTCGAAATAAATGCCCACACATAGAAACACAATACCCACAAAACCCTCCCCCTATCCCCTCCCCCCTTCCCCCTTTCGTTGGGTTGTTGACTGGATAGAAGCATAAGAACTTTGTAATATCTATCATTTTATATAAGCAGTTATTTTTATTATTATTTATCTGTAGTTTCTATGTATTTATTATTATAATATACATATATTATATTATAAATTATATATTTTTTTATGTATGTATGTATATTTGGATGTATGTATATGTATATTTATGTGTATATGTTTATGTATGTGAGCTGTATTGATACTTTTATTTAATATTACACGGTTGGCTGTAAGAAATCGTGAAACGATAAGCCCGCCGTTTGTACTAAGTTAAAATAGAATTTAAGTTTTCTTTACCCATGTATTTTTTTTTTGTTAGTACAATAAAGGTATTTTTCATTTCATTTCATTTCATTTCACAATAAATTTGTTTCAAACTTTACACTAGTACATGCTAACAAACATGACTAGAATGATACTTACATCGAATTGATCAGAATCCTATTTTTAGGTTTTGACCGCCGTGAACACTGAAATACACGTCTCTTTTCGCAGCGAGTCACAGCGCCACTGAGGTTAGGGGGGGGGGGGGGCGCGACTGGGACGCGAGTGGCTTGTCGAAAAAATTTGTCGAAAAATTAATTAAAACAATGTAGTGCAGTAAAGCGATCGCAGTTATGACATTACCGTAACCAATACTCAGCCGCATTAGAAAATAAACATACCGGTTCTGTCAGTTTTAAATATAGAGTCGCGGAGAGCGGACACATGTTGTGATCCAGCTTAGTGAACATTTGGACGTTTTTTTGTGACAACTTTTAAAATCAATTTTTTGTTGTTGTAGAGCCACCTATTTCAGTGACAACTTTTAAAATCATTTTATTTGTTGTTGAGCAACCTATTTCAGGTCAGCATTATATTTTGATGGTTACGTAGAAATCGTAGTCGAAAAAGACATCAGAATATTATATCCGCAGAAGTAAGCAAAGTTATAGTTGTGTCTTAATATCAAGCAATTGTGTATGATAGATATTTCTTGTTGTTCTAGAATTATTGTATGTTATTTTTTTCTACTGCGGACTTTTGTGATATATTTGATTTTTGTTAATTTATTTCCTTTGTTCCTTTCAGGAAGGACTTAAGACATCTTGTTTATTACACGAAAAAGTATTCCACCTCTTGAGAGGTTCCCGCCGAATTAATAATAAAGAATTTATTTATTTACAAAAAAAAAACAAAATCTATGAATTATGTATATGCATGCTATATGCTACCTTATTCATTATAGCATGCAAATAAGGTATATGCGAAAGAGACAGCACGACATCGTCGCTCTCTGCCTTAGCTGAATTAACAACTTACGGCACGGTAATAAAATTACTGCTTAAAATAGTTTTGGTTTTATTATTGTATGAATCGTTTAGTTTGTTGATTCAAGAGGTCCATTCTCTTTTCCTTTAAAAAATCAGAAAACTCAAATGTTTTCTGAATTGAACTGAATTTTATTGTGAGTACACTAGGAGCCACATATATTCTCTGTCCCTCTGAGTATACTGGCATTTTTTATGGAATAGCAAAAGGAGCTCATACCGCAATAAAATTCATAAATTCCGCTGAAGAGCTTCACAATGATGTGCGTCGAGACGACTACTATTCGACTCCAACTCTCACAAAATTGTCATCGCTCGCAAAGAAGCCGCACCACCGCGACCCGGCTAGAGACCACCCAAATTAAGTTTCAACTTATATTTCTAAACTTTGCCGAATCAAAGCAAACGTTTCGTTTGCGAGTCCGACCGTAATTTTGAATGGAATCTCTGAATCTGGCTGCTGTGCACTAAATACAAATAGCCTAGATGTTGTTCAACCATTGCTTCGCATGATGTAAACCACAAATAAAAGAAAAGAAGGTAGACAGGCTTCTGTAGCGAAGCTGTATGCTAGAAATAACACCCCGAACTATCAAAAACTTTGAATTCATAAATGCTCAGAATTTATAACTCCAATTGTTCCACTCTTCAAGTCAAAAAAGAAATTTGTTAAAAAAAATGTTAATGCTTCCCTAAGCTCCTGGCGTGCTTAAGAGTTTTTCTTTTATTACTATGCCTGGACTCCAAAATAATTACCCAAATCATTTAGATATTTAAACAATCTCCCTTTCAAAATGTATGTAAGATGCAATAATATGAGCAGAGTATCAAGAGTGCCGTGCAGTCAACCATATTGGAAATAATATTCAAAGCCGATGATGGTTTCATTAAATTTTCTCCAAATTAAAGTTCATTGTCATACAGTTTCAGTTACCGAGAGTATAGAACAGGTCGGAATCCCTCACCAAGCAACTTAAATGCACAATATATTTCACCTATTCCCTAAGAATTGTTTCAAACATCAAGAAATAGAACAGGTCAGAAATCCTCGCCCAGCAACGCCAATGCACAATATATTTTACCTGGTACACATATATATTTTACCAATATATTTTACCCTCAGTATCGTTTTAAACATCAAGGAATAGAACAGGTCGGAATCCCCCATCAAGCTTCGCTACTGCACAATACACGTCACCTACCCTCAAAATCGTCTCAAAGTTTATAATTGCTTCACAAACTTTTGATAAAATGCAAGATTGCTTCGATATTTCGAGGATGTATTGTATGCTAGTGTACAAATCTCTCGTAGCCTAAAACCTTAGTCTACAATGTAATTAAATTTTCTGCCAGTCTATCTTGTAATGCAATTGTAAGTCTCATTGATGTATCATGTTTTATTATTTTGGGTGCAATTATGTAGTCTTAACAACTACTAATCGGAATGAGTAGGTGGCATTCCTGTAAAGTTTTAGTATTGACCACTTTTGCTGATTTTTAGTGTCATAAGTAATGAAGATATTCTTTCATGTACAACTCTGTTAACCACAATCGACGCACTAAAGGTTTTTGTTGGTCTTCAAATAATAAAAAATTATACCGAAAACAGGCACTACAAATCGCGACCTTTCTGTTCCGCATTATTTGTTGAAACAGAGTGGATCAACTCAACTCGTTTCGTATCGCGCTAAATATTACCTTTCGAAGTTCAAGACGCCGCACTCCAGAACAGCTTCAATCGGGAACCTTCAACTTCAAGACCTGAAGTCCACACGAACGCGCAGAAAACAAACAATGGACTTCAGACGTCACGCACGCGAACATATTCAAACACATTCCTTTTTACAATCGCATTATTGCATTCTTATCGCGCTAAATATTTACCAATCTACGCTCCACATTTTTAAGCCGCGCGAATCATTTTTAACGGCTACCATTCAACGCGCAAGCACTTTAACAACCTACTGAATTGTATTCACTCGTTTTACGGCCAGCAAATTTTATCATGTCAGCGTTTATACTAACCATTGTCCATTGTATTAATTTATTTTCCCAATCGACATTTATAACAACGTCAATTTATTCACATTGTAACGTAACGCCTTCGCCATTCATAGCAACATACGATTCTCAAACTGTCGAACACTCACAAGAACATACGATTTCCAAACTGTCACGACCTCAATTTCACACACACGTTTCATTATCATACTTACACTTTTTTGTCCCTTTATCGTGAAGACCTTCCATATTTTCATATACAAGCTCTACACTAGGGGAGGAGCCATGTTGGAACTTCAGCCCAACATACCCACAACAAAAAGTAATTTCTACAGAATCGAAACAGCAAATTCGCTCAAATCTACACGAGTCAGCTGCAGTTGATTTCCAACTAAATTCGGCATTTTTTTGCACAGTCAAGTGATGACTAATGTCATTTCTTCTGATCGATACGAAATTAACATACATTTCTTACCCCACTCACAACTATTGCGTCACTGCTTACAATATAAAACGCAGTACATTTCGATCGATCAATATCATTCCCTGGAGGGCAGTAACCGCGCATTAACAAGTACTCGCGCTCTACACTTCACTTCGAGTCAACAAATCACGCATAGTATACGCGACTACCATTATCTTCGAATCTATCGCGGCGCTTCAACTTCGGATACACAACTACGGCTTCACCTCGCGCCCACACTACCTACACAACGTCGAAATATCAATCAAGGCGTTACGAACTGGCAACCTACTACAGACCTTCTGATTAAATACTTCAACTTCAACATCCACGACTTTCAATAACGGAGAAAACACTATATATATATATATATATATATATATATATATATATATATATATATATATATATATATATATATATATATATATATATATATATATATATATATATATATATATATATATATATATATATATATATATATATATATATATATATATATATATATATATATATATATATATATATATATATATTGATATATATATGTATATGTGAAGCCTTGTTTCGTCCTAAAACGAGATAAGTATTTCGATTGTCCTCTACTGCCAGTTGTTACACTCGTCTCGCGAATTTACGCGAGTTATGTCGGAAGCCGGAAGCCAAAACCTCCCGAAAAATTTCCTTTCTTAGATAGAGTCTGTGAGATTGTGCCGCTCCTGTGTGCGTTTGGGGCGGGCGGGGAGCGTTGTTCGGCGGGCGGCCATTATACAGCAAAACGCTCTCCGGAAATAAATGCCTTGAATCGGTTCGCACTTTACGCCTTATGCCCTGGGAATATTTATTACAGGGATTTTGCATGTAGTCTTGTATGTAGTTTTAAATCGAATATACTGGATCGCTGAGTCACGATTGTAGATTGGCACTGGATATGTGATACTACTCTTCAACCAGGGTATTGTGGCTCTAAACGTGATGCTTGGAAAGGTAAAGTCATAACTTTTATTTATAATATCAACTAAACGACATATTATATTGTTAGTTTTTCCTATTTAAAAAACCAAATCCCGTAACTTTCGTTAAAAAAAATGTGGTGTTGGGTTTTTATGACTCTAAAAACAATTGATAAACATTACTTCATAATCAATAGTAGATGATATGTCGAAGTATGATCACGTGTATGAGTTTTACACATATACGGCTCAGTTAAATAGAATAACTTTATTGTGCTATAAAAACATAACTTAATGAATATAACACTGGTTTTATATAAAAGACAATTTATGCACAAATGGCGGGCTTATCGCTATAGCGATATCTTACAGTCAACCATTAAAGTAGGTGTAAATACTCCAAAAATGAAATTTATTTAATTTATCACAAAAAAAATAATCGTTATTATTTACATTAAACATTTTCGTCTTTCCTAGCTTGGCAAAGCCTGTTCTAAGGAGAACGACAATACAAATAATTATAAATATAAATACCTTCTAGAACAAAATTTCGTAATTATATTTGCTAAACAAATTAGACAGTAGACAATAATTTCACAACTATAAATAAGTAATAATAAATAATATTTAGTAATATTTTGGACCATTATATTCCATATTCACATGTTCCGTTCTATCTCTGAATTTACTGAAAATTTATCAGCATAATACTGATTTTTACTCATTTCTGAGTCCATAATACAAAACTCTGGAATGATCTTCCAGAAAATAAGTAAAACATTGGTTTTTTACAAATATTTAAGTGTCACATTAAAGAGTCTATAAAATAATCACTTTATAAATAAGATAAAAAACGAATTTACCGCGTGAATTTTATAGCATCCGACGTTTCGGCGACGTTGCAGCCGCCGTTGTCCAGGGTAGTCTACCCTGGACAACAAAATTCACGCGGTAAATTCGTTTTTATCTTATTTATAATGTCAAATAGCCGCGATAGTCTCCGAAATAATCACTTCCTACATTTCTCTCTCTTTCTTCTCGCAATACAAAATTCTCGGCATTCTTAGTTTTAAATAGTTTGACTGTATTTTAACACATATAAAAATGCAGCTAATGCTCATTGCCCACCTAACTAGGACTAAACTGTCCCGTATCTAGGCGGGTCAGAGTAATTAAAATAAGTAATACAACTTATGTAACAATTAGCCTAATTAACTTGAAAAAACTTTTTATTTTTATAATAAATGAATGTACTTAATTAATTTAATTTTTTTATTATTATTTTAAGATTGAATAATATATAATTATAAATAAATAACATTATAATACAAATCCAAACACTAAATTTGTACGAATAATACATTGTAGGTAATACAATATGGCAAATACACATATACGTAAATACGATATCAATAAATAATAAATGATATATGGTATAAACATATTTATAATTTTATAAAATATATAAATACAATTATAAAATCACTGCTAAAAAATATGAACTAAAATAAATAAAAATATGATATGATATACTATTAATATATACATAATAATTTATATAAATATACAATATTATTTTTAAATTAACCGTTATACATACGCTTTAAAAACCAAGTTTTCAGATTTAAACCTTCCTAATTCAAATAACCATTTATTAATATTGTCTTTAAACTCTTGATTGATCTTTAAGTGTTTCCATTTTTCCTCTATGCCATTATATAATTTGGGACCAATGAAAAAGCTTGTCGTTGCGCAAATGTTGTTTGTACTCGAGGAATAAGGAAATTTTGTTTCCGTGAACTCCGAGTATTGCAGTTTTGCTGACTTTGATCATGTCTATCTTTGTGTTTATGAAAAAATATTATCACATATTTAATAAACAATTGCTTGAAGTCCAGAACTTTCGCCTCGTTGAAAAGACGCTCTGACGGGTAGTCATTAGGTTTCCTATAAATAATCCGTAACAACAGTTTTTGCGTCTTTATTAGTGGATTCAAGGCCTGTTTCGTGCAAGCACCCCACCCTACAATCCCATAAATCATAAGACTTTGGCATAGAGCTATGTAGGTGATTTTAATTGTTTTCCGAGATAGTACATTGCGCAGTTCACGAAAAACATATATTAATTTCCATAATCGATCAGAGAGTTGAATTATGTGGCTAGACCAATTCAGCTTAGAATCCACATTTATTCCAAGGTATTTTATGTTATCTACAACACTTAGTCGTTCACATGAGCATGTGCAGTCTTTAAGACAATTGTGAGAGTGGATTTTTAAGAAGCTGGAGATATGAACTGATCTTAGGCTAAAGTTCATTACTTTGGTTTTCGACGAGTTAATTGTTAAAATATGTTTATTTAGCCACTCACTAACGGTATCCAGAATATTTTGTAATTTAAGTGTGACTTCTGCCGAATTAGTCGCTTCCGTTAACAAGACCGTATCGTCTGCGAATGAGATGACTTTCGCATTGAGTTGGAGTTCAGATAATTCATTAATATATATTAAAAATAGGAGTGGCCCAAGCACACTTCCTTGTGGAACGCCATATCTTATATTTAGTTTATCACTGATCTGTCCATTTATTGCTGTTACCTGAGATCTGTCATCTAAGTAACTTCTAAACCATTCCATGGATACCCCTTTAACTCCAAAGCTCTCCAGTTTTTTACAGAGAATCGGGTGAGACACCGTCTCAAATGCTTTTGACAGGTCGAGGAACGCTGCCATGACTTTTCTCCCCTTATCAATATTTACTGATATATATTGGGTAACAGCGTTAATTGCATCTTGCGTTCCTCGACCTTCTCTGAAGCCGAATTGGTTAGTTGAAAGGAGCCCCTCTTCCTCGACGTGTTTGATAAGCCTCTTTTTTACAATTTTTTCAATTACTTTTGAAATTATACTTTGTAGAGATATCGGTCGATAGTTTCCAATATCTTCTTTGTTTCCATTCTTAAATATTGGTATAACCTTTGACGTCTTAAGTGACTGGGGAAAGGTGCCCGATTTAAAACTTAAATTCACTAAGTATGCGAGAGGTTCGGAAATAAACTCAGCTACAAGTTTGAAGTGATTTGTGCGTATACCATCTAACCCGGGTGAAGAATCATCTTTCAGATTTTTTATGGTGTTTGCAATTTCCGCAAGACCCAGGGCAAACTGCTTTTTAGTTTTAGGAAAGGTATTTATTTGGTTAGTCAAAGCAGATTCAGTATATTTCATATCCACTAAAATGGAGTTTGCAAGTTTTTGTCCAACAGACACAAAATATTCGTTGGCATAGTTGGTTAGTTCTCGAAGATCCTTGTCCACGCTTTTTATTTTATTGCCAACCTTTAGTGCCTTGATTGAGGGTTTATTCTTATTTGTGTGCCCTATGTCATTAATTAACTCCTATGTTTTCTTCATATCTCCATTTGCTTGCTTAAATTTTTCGCTATAATATGACTCTTTGGTTTTCTTAATGATTGTTTTGCAGGTATTTCTATATTTTTTATAAAAACTTTGGAGTTGTACATCATTAGGATTTCTTCTTACTTCTTTGTGGAGCTTGTCTCGCTTTCTTATGCAGAATAATAGACCGTCCGTTATCCACGGATTGATTTTAGCTTGTGAACGAGAAAGATTAATTTTCTTTTCAGTTGAGGCGTTGTTTATGCAATCCAAAAATATTTTTAGAAAGAGGTCGGATGCTTTATTCACGTCCATGGCTTCATAGACTTTATCCCATGTTGCCTCGCGAAACAAGTTTAAAAGTTTCTTATTGTCTGTGAAGGTTTTAGACTGGATACGCTGAGATATTTTTTTCATATTTCTCGTGATACATAGTCCAACCGCATAGTGGTCAGTGATAGTAGTCTTATAGATAAATGACTTAATTGGCATTCTTGATTTGACCATTAAGTGGTCTATACAACTAGATTGTTCGCGATCTGTTCTTGTCGCTTTGTCGATGGCGATTTTCAGTCTATTTTGGGTTAACATATTGAGGTAGTCTTCAGCCTGTGGATGTCGATTATTTATTATGTTAATATTAATATCCCCCGTTAGTATTATCATTGATTTTATAAAAATCAATGGTATATTATATTGGGTTCGTTCGAGTATTTCGAAAGCAAGCCGTTTAGCGATTGAACGAAGGTATTAATATTGGTTTTACTTGGTGTTTTATAAATGGCAAATATATTGATATCGTCCTCAATTAACATATGTAAGCAGTTGGCATCATCAATTTTCTTTTCTGTAACGAAAGCTTTTAGATCGGATTTCAGGTAAATTACAACGCCATCATTCTGAAGTCTTATATTTTTGGTATGGTAAGAGTCAAACCCTGGCAGTACCTACTCTCGCGGTATAGATGTTACTAATCCAGCATTCAGTCAAAATAATAATGTCAAATTGGTAATCAAACTGCTTAAGCAGTATAAGGCAGTCATAAAAATTTTTATTGACACTACGAATGTTAAGCGAAAATAGCTTCAGGCTTTTCCCTCTCATTATGTAATCTTTGCATTCATTGGAGTTATCAAATTCTTCACATGGTATATATTTTTCGTCTATAAAATTATACAAATCCTTCATTTTCGATATTAAGTAAATGCAAATAAATACGGCATTGGTATTGTTTTAGGTCTAAAATAGTATAAAATAATTCTCTCTTGAAATGTTGCAATAATACGAGGAAGGTATATATAACGGGTAAAGTAGCATTTGCACAATAGTTATAGATAAGGATTAGTAAAATAAAAAGATTGTTTCCGCTGTATATTGCAATAAACGTTGCATTAATGGTTACAATATATTTATTTATATATAAAATAAAATACGTTTTAAATGCTATAATAAGACAGTTATAGTTCAGTTTATATATAATTAAATATATAATATGTAGAGTAGTATAATATATATATATATATATATATATATATATATATATATATATATATATATATATATATATATATATATATATATATATATATATATATATATATATATATATATATATATATATATATATATATATATATATATATATATATATATATATATATATATATATATATATATATATATATATATATATATATATATATATACATACATACATACATACATACATATATATATATATATATATATATATATATATATATATATATATATATATATATATATATATATATATATATATATATATATATATATATATATATATATATATATATATATATATATATATATATATATATATATATATATATATATATATATATATATATATATATATATATATATATATATATATATATAATACATATAGTATATAAAATAAAATAAAATAATAAATAATAATAATAGTAAATAAAATAAAATAAATATATAATAGCAAAATATATCAGTATGTATATGAGTTTTAGATTGGTTTTTTGTATGCGACCATAGTAATGTATTACAATTTAGTAGTAAAATTATCTCATATAGGTACTGTCATTGTTTGCCATAATCTTGGACAAAACATCCTCACTTGTAATTGTGAATACTTTGGATTTTTCCTGTTTTTTAAGAAATATTTTTCCACTTTTAATCCAACAGTATTGAAATTTATTGATTTTGGAAAATTTCTTTGCTTGCATTAATAAATACTTAGCTTTTTGCGTAAGATGTTCTGATATAAAGATTGGTTTTGGCTCATCTGCTAGATTCAAGTGGTGCGTGTTTAATTTATCCGAGTTACTTTTACAATTCCGGTTAAATTGCATAGCTGAACGGAGAAATGCATTACGTTGTAGATTATTGAAGAATTTTACGACGACAGAGCGAAGATTTTTTCTTGAGTAATTTGTTAAGTTCTTCCTGGTTATGAGCTGTATTCCTGCTCCCTCCATTTGGTGACTAATCGTTTTTCCAATGAACGCAAGAGTATCTTGTAGGTTTTCGTTCTCTGTTTCCGGAATTCCACGTATTTCGATATCATTTTCTAACTTGTGTTGGTCCAGTTGGTCAAATTTTTCTTCAAGATGCGTTTATTTAGTTGATGATTTTCTTTTTTCAATTCTTCGTTGTCATTATGGATCGCTTCTATTTTCTTACAGCACTCATCGTATTTATTGCTCATAAATTCAATTGACTCTAGGAGTGAGTCATTTTGGTCCTTTATCTTTCTTTGCATGTCGAAGAATCTGTCCTCTAACATGCCCGCAATCGACATTTTCAACTCGTTCATTTTCTTTGTAAGGATGTCTTCCGTAGCGTAAGTTGATGGCTTCAAGGTTGGTGTATTATGGCGAATTGCGATGTCAGGATCACTACTGCATTGGTTGGTTGCGCTCACAGATGGCGAAATAGCTATCGGGATACCATCTTTACATTTTTGACACTTCCAAGAAAACTTGATAGCTTTTGTAACCTTTTTGATCAATGTGCATTTGGTATGATGTATATGATAGGTTGCTTTGCAAGTGATGCACTTGATGAGGTCTGACATATCCACTATTTCGGAACTACATCCTTTGCATACTAGGATGGGTGCCATGATGTTTAATTTTTTTATCAATTTATCGATTATATTTTATATCGATTATATTTTATATCGATGTCACTCTCAACCGTGGAGGGTTTATTTTCTTCTTTTTTTGTTTTGTTGTACTTCGGTTGGCAGCTCTACTTTGACCTCAGTCGGTGTGAACGTTTGAAATGCAATTATTTTTATTATTGCTATCGCCCTCTGTTAGTGATTTCTATTACTTCTTAAATCTCGTACGTCGGAAGAAAAAACTTTCGCTGGACGAGGATTTGAACCACGGGTCCGACTGTGTTAGTTTGGAGTATTAACCAGTAGGCTACAGAGCACGCAAGAAAGCAGCGACAAGTATTGGTATAATACTTATATGGGAAGGAAGATGACTGAACAATTATGTCAATTGAATAATCACGCCACGGTCCGAAATACGCAGGGTATTTTGGGCGGTGATTTTCAATTACAAGTTACACATTTACGCAGTTTTCACAGTTTTTGACACAAATCTAAAAATTAAATTTTACCATTTTTTTTTCACTGGAAGATTTTTAAACGTTCTTCGACTTATTGCCTTAAGATTAAATAGTTTATCGTTGTAGATAAATGTAATAAATGTAAGAGAATATGATCCCAGCAAAAGCATTTTCCATTGATTTTCAAGACATAATTCCCATATTATTTAGGAATTTAACTAAATAGGACTTTAATCATATTGTACTTTAGACCTTCAGATACTTATCCGTATATAATTTAAACTTAATAATTCGTAATATTTCTGCAATTGTGATCCTACACAGTAATGTTTTCGGGTTTACATTGTGCAGACGCTTAATTTCGTATCGCGAATTTGGGAACGCTTTTTGGCGAATATCGCCGATCCACACTTCCCTTTTTTTATTTACTTTTCTGGGCGGGGAATTGGTATTCAGGCCACCATTAGCGCCGCGGGCGTCGGCGTGCGGAATAAAATTCGCGAAGGATATTCATAAGCGAGTCAACACGTATTTATTCGGCGTTATAGGTCGTTAACGGCGTTACCTACCGCCCATAAAAATGTGGCACAATAGGTGGCCGAGGTCGGGGCGCGCCCGAGCGAGCAGCCCGACTCCCACATGCGCTTAAAAGCTTTCGCGAGGCTGAGAAACGTCTGCAGAGATTAGGGTCGTTTTTCTCAGCTGCCCTACGAACCGCGCCCCGCCCGCGCCGCGCCACGATACTTACTTAGCCGCCAGACCGGCCTGCATCCGCAAACTCATTGCTTCACCTAAACTTATTACGTTTCTTTATACTGGCTTCACTAAGTAGTTCCTTAGTTTTCACTGTTGCAGAAAAGCGAGTGCAGATTACGATGTTTGCAGTATTTTATTTGATTAATGCTGTTATTAAACATACGTCCGTTGACGGGTTATCTACATCAAACTGTTACACATTTTAATTTACCAGCCTACCAACCGACGAAGAGGTAAAGTGTTGTTGTGAACGCGCAAATTTCTTTCTCGTGATGAAGACAGACAAAATTGGACAAAATAATGTGAACACCTGCCAAATACACAAATATTTATTTATTAATACAGTGTTGGGACACCATTTGCCTGTTAAACAGTGTTGTTGTATGTGTTGACCTTTGATTTCACTGTTGCCGCGGTTGTTTTATGTTATCTGGCTACAATCCTTTTTAATGTTCATCGATCTCTATCGGGTGACTTTGGGTTTCGCCGACTATCCCTCTTCGTCGATTATGTCTTTCCATATTTTGTGTATGCTATTATTACAGTGGATAGTGTACCTCATGAAACGTTAACAGTTCAGCTATCTTTGTCACCGACGCTCCCGCTAACATGGCGCCGACGATTTGCCCTCTTTAAAAGTCTGAGAGATCACACATACACGCCGGTCACTTGTTGTAACCGTCGCAGACCAAAGCGTGTAATACAATAAAACATATCCTACAAGACCTGCCACGTAAACTGCGCACGTCATTCGCAGCCTATTATATACACAAACGCAGTGTTGCCATATGCATCAAGGTGTACTATTTTGCTTGATGTTTATATCATTTGGATATATATATATATATATTAATATATATATATATATATATATATATATATATATATATATATATATATATATATATATATATATATATATATATATATATATATATATATATATATATATATATATATATATATATATAGATGAAGTTGCTTACAAATTCCTTTCTTTCCCGTTAATATATTGTGTTTATATAAAAGATCAAATTCGGATTTTCTGGAATTATTAGGTATTTTTGAAATGGCGCTTCAAAACTTGGACAGATATCATTCACATCGACACGTTAACTTCTAACTGTCATTGCTGCTTTAACAATATCAGGTTTTTTTTCTAAACCTTGTTAGGTTAATTAAAAACTTATAAAGTCTGCAGTACTAGTTAATTTCGAAGTAGTATATTTCCGATCATGTTGGGGTGTCCTAGCATTTTTACATATCATAAAGAAAATGATACAAATTATATTTTTAGAGTTAAAATGGTAATAACTGTAAATATTAATAGTAAACTAGTAGTAACATAAAAAGTACTTTTTAAAAAACTAGTGCTGGACTCATATCAGTTTCTATATGACAGCTCTAATCAGCTCACCCATATGACGAATATTACTAATTAGCTAACGATTCTTTTACATGGATAATTTGTTTAAAATATACTGTCCCTTAATTCGATCAGTTTGAAATTATGTATCCGAAGGACGCATAGTACAGGTTCGAAACAAGTGCATATATTAAAAAGAATAAAAAAGACAACTGCCGTTACAAAAAATGAACTATTGTACCTGTATTTACAATTATTTTTATTATGTTTTTTTAATGACATCTTTGTAGTTTACGTATGTCTACATATATGCACATGTATATTTCCAGAATGTACCCAATCCGACCTTTCATTTAACACTAAACACGATGCATTTATGTTAATTTATTGACATTTGGACATTTGGTTATTTAGATAACTACTTGCTTTATGTTTGGAGAGTTAAGGTATTTCATGATACTCGGGATGACATACCGATTATAACAACACTATACACTTCTAAATCGGTTCAAGGGTTCAACATTTGTGGTGGAATACAGTAACGAAAAACATATATAGATGAACCCTGAACACATTACACTCCTTTTTTGTTAGGCAGTCGTGTAAAACACGAAATAAATCAAAATTGGACAATGCGTTCTCGATATATTGATTAGCCAGAGAGATAGATAATCCGACCGAAAGATATTTCTAGTTCGAATTGTTCTAAAATGCGGAGAAATTACCCAAGTGCAAGAGCATAATACACCACCTTTATTACTGGTTAACTAACCGGATGGCATAACCCAAGACGTGTGTTTTAGAAGAGAATTGAAGTTTATTGACAATTTGATATGAAAAAAAAGTGGTGTCACTAACTTGGATACCCAACCACATGACGCTCACATTGCAATGTATGTCGTCTCCCTAATCATCATAATCGGGTAAAATTCGATCACCTTTGCGTCAGATATTGAAGACTCTTTGCCATATTTAATTTCGTTCCTTGCCAAGCCGCTGTCACGTTTTAAACGCAAAAACCGTGCGCGCTCTGTTCTTGGAAAACTCGAAATTTTCCGCGAGAGATATTAATGCAGAACTTAAGCGCGCTACTCCAACTTTTACTATTAAATGTCACTTAACAGGGAGTTTTATGTCCTATTACTGGCGCTAATAAACCAAAATGGAATAAACCGTTTTGGAAGGGAAATCCCGACAAAAATAGGATTAGATGAAGAGTACGGATAAGTTCAGGTCGATTATTATTGTACTGGTTGTGCTGGTTGTGAATATATTGGTATACACAAATATATTGGTATACTGTGCTGAATATATTGGTATACTGTGATGGTTGAATATATTGGTAGACACAAATAGAACGCTTGATAGCTGTACGCCCATACAGGTGGCTTGCTTTCAACACTAGAAATTATGTCAAGAGAAACAAATATTAAAACGCAATCCCATTTTACCGATATTCGCAGCCGATCGCGAGTTGCAAGAGAAAGAAATAACATCCCTCAAAGAACAACGCTACTTACTTTATAAAATACAGTACAAATATTTTCATACTGTATTGGGCAATCGCGTGGGCGATTTATAAAGTGCTGTCTCCTATTCGAGATATTTTTAAAGTTTATTATTAATTTTGCCACTAGGAATAGATTAATAATATTTAGAATTACTTATTGTTCGGGTGTCAGGTCCTCCTGGATGAAATTTTTATTTCAAAGTTTTCATCGTCCTCAGTAATAAGGGAATGAGGGAGAAGAAAAATAACAAAAAAAAAATACTTTTTCGTGTATGATGTTCTACCCCATTGACATTCGCGATGATACATAAAACACAGCGTAAAAACTCGTCGACTTGGATCGAGAAGCTAATATTTGAATTAAAAAAAAATCCTACAAAGCTGTAAGCCAAATAGTAGTATCTGTGCTATATTTTTGAAGTTTAACGTTTTTTCAATTCAGTTGTATGTTTTTGGATAGGTTGCTTAAGGAATTGTATAACCGATTATATTAAGAGTTAAAAGCGTCAAACCGGTATCTAGTTAAAACAACGGATTAGTGAGCAAAGGACTTTACGATAAGAGAATGAAAAAAAAGATATATCCTCACCGCTATCGACATTACGACCAAAATTACAAGAATGTCGAAAGTACTGTGATAAGAATTTGTGGCAGAGCTTGTAAAAAATACATCAAAATGATTGAGTTTAACCTGATGTACTTCAGATAACTAAATTTATGCTTTGTATATATGCCTTATTTTTGAAATCACATACCTATGGTTCACTATGCTTATTTCCATGCTCTGATGACATATAGCCTAATATTTTAAGTCAGTGTTTTTTAACCTTTTTTTAGATCGCGACCCCCTTTTTGGTGGAAAAAATAAATCCTTAAGCCATAAAAAAAAATAAACCATTTGACTGTTAGTTCTCTTGACCTCTTCCCCCTCCTTTCAGTCTTTTCCACTGCTGTAACTTGAAGAATCAAATATATAAAGGTTTTGTTAAAACAATGGCGAAGATCACATTAATTGTAACTGTTTTTCACTTTTGATGTTTTAACTAACTGTTTTTATATTATATCCACATAAAGTTTTGTAAAAGCAATAGCAAAACACATGTTAAATATGTTTATGTAATCTGTAAATTTTAGCATATTAAATGAATAAATATTTTGTAATATTAAAAATATATATTTTTAGATAGCCTGCCTTTTTACATAGCCTAGATTTTTAGACCCCTGGGGGGTTGCAAAGAGACCCCCCGAACCACTAGTCGCGACCCACCGGTTTAAATCCACTGCTCTAAGGAATGGCAGAAAATTCGATGAGAATTCTTATCCTTTAAAAAAGGGCAGTACGCAGTATATACAGAGCTTTTCCGAGAACTTTGTGTTAGCCGTTTTTCATCGAGTCGGGAATCATGACGATCTACTCGTGCTACATCCACCAAAATATTGTGTTCTCTCGTAAACATACATATATCGGAGGTCCCGATGAGTAGTGATTTCCATCATCACAATACCAGACATAAATTTGACCTACACCTTAATCGGCACTGACTTAGCAAAGTGCACAAGAGTTGCCTTCACCAAAGCGTCCGTTTTTATAATAGCGCATATCAGAATTCTTGGAGGGAACCAATTCAAAGACATTATAATAGTCAATAAGTACATATATAGCAAAAGAAATTTGGATGATGCTGAATCCAATTCCAAGAGTATCCTGTAAAATAAAGAAAAATATCCTGATAGTTGACATTTTGCCTAAGAGCGTAATTTTAATTTTTATCGACGATGGCTATATTACTGGATGTGGCCTAAATTTTTGTCATTTTTAGTGTTCGGTTTTTCAATTTTCATGACTAATATGATAATTATGGTTATCGATATTGTTCTTTTTATTTATTCAGCGATTCTCAATATTAAATTATTTTCTAATTATTGGTGCATCTTAAAACAATTCCAAATTACTTAATTTATATAGTCACAGCTATCACAATACACTGAGAAAATATTGGATTGATTCTTACATTACCATTTTATTAGTACGGTTTTATACAGAATAACGATGCATCAATCGTAATTTTGTTGAATTACAAGGATTTTTGTTGGAACTCCACGACTCGATTATATGTATCAACATTTTCCTTACGGTTAAACAGGAATAACAGTATACTGTAGTTTTAAGTGTCCGACTATAACCGTACATGTTGTCAAGTTAGAAGCGAGATCCCAAGGTCGCGACGTAATGAAATAACATAATGTTTTAACATTACGACACGGTAACTACCGTCACGCCAACACAGTTACGCGTCATGGTAATTATACATATATTACATAAAGTGTTATAACAATCCCTCCCTTCCCTTTATTGTGTGAAGTGCTTCCTTTTCCTTATTTCTTAAAAAAAAATTTTTGCAAATTTATTATAATTTAAATAGGTGCTTTATATTATTTGCTAATTTGAAATGTATAAATGGCTATATTAATGTTAATTTACAATATTTAAAAAAAATAAATATGCTGTATACATTTAGCTAATAAAAATAATAATAAATATATACGTATGAACCACAGTCCGAGCTTTATACGTAATCCTTGATGAAACATGCGTATTTCCGGGTTATCGTTATATTTTTAATGAAACATGCGTATTTCCGGGTTATCGTTATATTAACATCGTTATATTTTTGTCACTGTAGTTCATTTTCCATAATTAACTATATTACTAAGAATGTCAGACGCAATGACGCATACACGTGTAGGAGTGCCTACTTACGGGAATAGAATGAAACTGAATTGTATTATGTATACCACAGTCCGAGCTATATACGTAATCCTTGTTGAAAAATGCGTATTTCCGGGTGTTACATCGTTATGTTTTTGTCACTGTAGTTCATTTTCTATAATTAACTATATTACTAAGAATGTCAGACGCAATGACGCATTTAAGTGTAGGAATGCCTACCTACGGGAGTAGAAAGAAACTGCATTGTATTATGTATACCTAATAACAAATGTTATAATTTCTACAAACGGAAAAACATATTTATAAATATAAATATATATTTTCCGTTTATCTCTGTCCACCCTATTACTAATATATTCAGTCGACTAAATATATAATAATAGACATGTAGTGTTACATAGTGCGGTATACAGTCCGATAGATCAATCATCAATATCCTTTTTTTGATATATTATATGTGAAATAGGGTGATGGTTCATATTATTGGTCGCTTGTGGGGACAGGGGCGCGGCCGCATCGCCGACACGGGGCGAAGTGATCAATTTCCAATCTTGGCTACCTGCACGGAGGCGATCTCATTTCGTGTAAGCGATATATATTCCCCAGGATGTTCTCTCTCAGTAAAAATAGGAGAGGTAGCAGTACGTTATATCTACGCCAGGCGTCCGAACGCTGCGTCTCCATGAGATACACGGTATGTTATGTGTTTCCTTATTATTTATCATTCGACTTCAGAAGCCGAATTCGCCCCATTTACTGAGTTCCATACTTTATATTCAGTCATCTATATATTAATATGAAACGTGTTTTTTTCTATAACAGCCATATTGAGAAAATAACTTGGTGTAAACGTTTGGTTGACATGTCTAAAAAAAAGCTCTCAGTCTCTAGATGTGTCATCAAAAGAGAAAAATAAAAAAGTAATTAAAAGAGAAAATATTGTTTTTGTAACGTGTTTTTCTTGTAACCGCCAAATCGAGAGAACGCCTTGGTGTAACCATTAAGTTGAGTTGTCTATAAAAAAGCTCTCGGTCTGTAGATATGTCATCAAAAGAAAAAATAGGAAAGTCATCAAAAGAGAAAAATAAAAAAATAAACTGTCATATGTTGGAATTCGTCGCATAGGGGGAGGGTGGGGGGGGGGGGAGAGGGGGGGGGGTAAAGGATGAACGGGAGGAGGGGGTAGTTAGGGAGGGGGGTGAGGGGGTGAGTTGGGGTGGGGGTAGGAGAGGGGGGTAGGTTGCATTTGCACTGCATCGCACAGGATGCTCTGCATCGTACAGCATCCTGTGCGATGCAGTGCAATGCAATGCAATGCTATGCTATGCATTGCAATGCAATACAATACAATGCAATATAAAATAATATAACATAATGTAGGTATATAATGTGCGATGTGTAAACTCAACATTCATGTACGACGTACGATAGCCAGTAGTAATAAGTGTGTATATATTTTCCGTCTTGTCATATTACAATACCAAGAACCGGATTAAATAAACAACTATTAATTAAATCGTTGTTTTGCTGCTACGTTTATCTACGGGCACATCTACGAAAGAGATTGCCGCGACCATCGTATTCGCGAAGGCTTCTGAATAGGAGCTGAATCGTGAGTTGGACCGATCTGAGAACACGATGAATCAAAACCATTCGCTACTTATAAAACCACACAACAGATTATATAATAACCACAACTAGAGCTGTCGACTACAAAGGGCAAACCTGTCACCTGAGGAAGTTTTAACGATATTCATCGTTCTGTCTCCCCTGAGGTGAGCGCAGAAGACCTGGGACGAAAAACAATCCACAGTCTAGCTACGCCACCTGCCCGTCAGAGGCCAATGCCTTACGGCGAGGCACCGGAAAAGGTACCAAGCGGGCAGCATCGCCCCCTGACACCCAGTTTGGAAGGATATCTCCGTCTGGAATTAACCTTCAGGATATCTCCTACCTCCTGACTGGTTACAGGATCGAGGTCGCTGGGCGGTCCTCTCCCTTATAAGGCAGTGATCGCGGACCACGGCATCCTTTACCCGGTTTATTCACCCGGGATCGGGGGGGGCGAATGGTCCTTTCAAGAGCAGTTGCTACAAGGTTAACAACTACCCCCGCTCTATAGGAAATATTACTCTTTCCAGACTTTGCCAGCTGTTAGTCGGAATGCACAATCGAAAGCTTGACGCCGCACTGTGCGCAAACCGCCCGGGAGCGCCCGAATGTTGATTCCTAAGGGAGACTGGCCCGCAGGCCATCGTCCTACCCGGGCCCGCACTACTGCGTGGAGGCCGCCGGATGGGTGTTGATCCGTGAGTGTGACCGACCCTGAACAAATGAGTCTTCGTGGCCAACTCAACAAGGGACCATTAACTCCTCATAATAACCACATGAAAAGGCAAAATTCAATAAGTTGCATGTTGCGTGCAGTGCGCCGGAGAACCAGTTGCGATTGCAGACTCGCATATCTACTCTCGCCATCCGAATGGCTCTACTCTGGCCCCGGTTATTTATGGAGCGTGGTGCCCAGTTTTCTTGTATTTTGTTACCGGCATTTTCTTGACAACACTTCTGGCCGTGGGGTAATTCAGCCGGCGAGATTTCCTTTTACCCTGTGGCCCTGCCACGCATTACTTTTTCATCGGCATTAATACGTTCGCAATTTTCGTGGCTACGAAATAGGGGAGGGAGGGCAGAGGTTTTCATTAATATTTTCGCGGTCCCATAATTGCCTTCGCTTTATAATTAGAAATTTATCAATTAGATCCTTATCCAATGGATGGTACCTAATTATTAAAATCGGAACTTTCCACGTTAAATATTTTAGCTAAAGTCAACGAGAGAGTTGCCTCTATTAAGCCATGTTTTTACACGATGGCCCAACCAAAAAAAGAGGAGTGTAATGTGTTCAGGATTCATCTATGTATGTTTTCCATTTATTTATTCCACCATAACATCTAAACGTTTGAACCGATTTAGAAGTGTCATAGGGTACCTGTCCAAATATTAAGTAATTAATTCTAGTAATTCCAAGTAAAGTATTATCAGTATACTTTACATATTTTAACTCATTAATAACTTATGGACTACTCTTTTGGGGAAATGCCGCAAAGAGTAAAAGAATCTTTCTTTTGCAAAAAAGAGCACTGCGCAGCCTGTATCAGGTAACTATCAGGACCTCATGCAAAGAATATTTCAGTAAGGCAAGGATAATGACTATATGTATTCGGTGTTCATATACCAGTGTATGCTAGACAGCACCTCGCAGAAACTGCAATCAATGCAGGCATTCACTCGCACCATACCCGCGGTTACTCCCTTTTATGCGTACCCCGAATACGACTGACAAAAGACAAGAAAAGCTACTTATACCCTAGCATTAAATTCTATTATCTACTCCCTACCACTGTCAAACAGCAGGAGGACGTACAATAAAAAAAACATCAAGGAGATGCTGATAGGCCACCCTTTCTATGATCTGGCCGAATTTGAGGGCCATGACTTTTCAAAAATTGTGCCCATTTAAATAACTTAAAAAATAAAAGCCTTTTGTCTGGTTATTTTATTTGATATCATATTTGTTCTTTTTGTTTTTAAATGCGTGGCGCAGCTTTAATTTGATTATTTAACATTTTACTGACACTTTAAATGTTACGAAGAAAAATGTTACCTTATATCTTTTTGAATTATTGACTGTTTCGAATTATTGACTGTATCTTTTCGAATCTATTAGGCTTTTATTATGATTATTTATATTTATATTTATAGTTTGACAATCTAGTAGTTAAATTTTTGACTACCTATGTATATTCAGTAAAGAGTAGTAACGAGACTAACTACCCAACACAATTATTTTGACACTTCCAAGAGCGGTTTAGAGCCGTCAATTGGACACGACTAAAATGTAATGTAATGTAATTGTCTAAATGTCCAAATGTCAATAAATTAGTATATCGTTTTTAGTGTCAAATGAAAGGTCTGGTTGAGTATATTCCGGAAATATACATGTATATCTATAAAGATAAATATAAGAAACAAATATGTACTTCATAAAAAAATGTAATAAAAATAATTACAAATACACGGGTTCACTTTCTAAATACAATAGTCGTGTTTTTTTGTTTTTTCTTTATTATGTATTTATTTGTTTTTTATCTATGTTTGCTATACATGCCGCAGTCAAATGCCATAAATTGTTTTATATATAAAGCTTAGATTCTACGATTATGCCGTCGAATGCTATACTTATAAAATTTGCCCAGTCCAATTTGTCTCGGGTAAATCCTATAATTGTAGGTTAGTTCTAAAATATTGCCTGCAGGCAATACTCTCGTCTTTTGTTAGGAATAAGGCGTTTTATTATTATGATTATTAATAATAATTTTTGAAAATAATTACTCCATTTTAACCATAATCGCTTATGTCTGACTTATATGACGATGTGTTAGGCATATTTTATTAACCTCCATTCGCAAGCTAGAAGTGCGAAATCAAAGAACCATTGATACTGAAATTGGAATAAGTTATTGTAAAGGTGATATGAAATTCCAAGCAATGATACCCGATATTTTTTATCATTTTATTCAAACACGTCAATAATAAAACACATCAAAACATATCAGAAATAAATAAAATAAAATCAAACCAACGAACTATTAGTTAGTGTACAGTAGAGCTGTGGCAGCGAGAATTGCAAAGTATTTTATATTCCTAATATTTCTATTCTTAGCTCTTCCTAATATTTCTATTCTTAGTTCGTAATATTTCTATTCTTAACTCTTGGCCACTTAATACAAACGGTTTGATACAAACTCTCTCAATGAAAAAAAAGAATACCTGACACGTCCTTTAAACATAATTGTAAACATTGAGAACTCTACCGAGCACAGCTTTGTGGTCGACCTCTATAATCAATTCTTGAAAATTATATGAGTACCTATGTACAGTTGGACACTACATTATAGTTTATAAACGTTTTGGAAGAATTTCCTAACATCTTGTTGGCGGCACCTTTTTGGCCTTCAGGAGATTCAGGAGAGTTTCTTGAAGGAATAATAAATATACTATTTCAGATCCTAGTTCTACATGCCTCACAAACTCCACCAAGCACGATAATAACAAGATCGTGATTGCATTCTTCCCACTTTTAGGCATAATCTAATAAGCCAATTAATCCATTAAATCAGGCTAAACCAATTACGCCTAAACTAAACTAGGCTTATTCAATTAGTATAGTATTTGCTCGAGAACACCGGGCTCAATAGAATAAACCCTTAAAACTAATTAGGCAAGTAGTATTAGGCAAATAGCATTTGCGGGCATACACGCTTAGGCCAAGGGTTTTATATAAAGTCGGGTTATGGTATTTGACTGCGACATATACAAAAGAATATGACCGGAATACGAATTAAACAGATAAAATAATATTTTGGAAAGCCTGCGAGCTATATGGCCTGCCCATTGGCATCTCAAGTTAAGTAATTTTACGAGCTAATGTCACTGACCTTAGTTCTTCTGCTGATATCCTCATTTCGGATCCTATCAAGCAGAGACACTCCAAGCATAGGTCTTTCCATAGCGCGTTGCGTGACTTTAAGCTTGTGTATGAGGCCAACAGATAACGTCCAAGTTGCAATGCTGTATGTTATCTCTGGAAACATGCACTGATTGTAGACTTTTGTCTTGAGGCTCTACTGTATATGTGATCACTGCTTCATAGCCCGAAGTCACCCGTACTGTGTCGCTCCTAATCGCCCTTGTGGGTGCGTGCGTTTTCACAGGATCCCCGGTCTCCAACGCCCCCAACGGCGCCCCTTGTCGTTTGCAGCTGTAAGTCATTCCAGGGTTTGGATTCACCGTCTCACCGCCCATCACAACCTTACTAGATAAATTGTTTAGAAATCATTTGTAATAAACACAATTTTTAACATATCGGTCTAACTTCTAAATTTGTACATGACTCTAAGATTTCATGCTATTATTAGGTCAATGTTAGATATTTAACTTAGTGCTAAGTAGTTTGTAAGTGAATTTGTAAAATAATATGGTTTTTAAATAAACGGTTTACGGGGTGCCGGAGGGGATAGAAACCCGGAGAATGAATGTCTCCGTTCGTCCACCCCTCACTCACTACCCTTCTGGTATGTGTGAGGTTGTCGTTTGCAAGACATCCCGGGTAGATAAAACGACCCATGTTGTTAGAACTGCCCGGGTGGTGGGCGGGGTTTTTCCCCTCGCTAGTCACCGCGTAAATATTAAACTGTATATGTGATCATGGGTAATTGTGTTTGTGATCGTGGGTATAGCCCAACTACTGTTGAAATTCGTTGTAGTTAGTGTCGCCATAAAATATAAAGAAGCCCCGCCTGGCAAACGGGGTGCGAGGTACCCGGTTCCCGCGTCGCGTCCGTGTGATACGAATGCAAAGCCTCCAATCGCGTCGTAAATAAATCATACGCGATCAGCGAACAGAAAGCTCTTGCAGCAGGCGAACAAATGCCGATCCAATATTCAGTCGACGCGACGCGCCCCGCCTGAATGTTTTATTTGATGGCCCACTGATGGATGGATCGCGGAAATTCGACGGCGACATTACCGCCGCCAAATGAACCATTCATCGGCGCCGGAGGAAATAATATTCGCAAATGGTGCGTGCATTTTGCCCGTCTATGAAATATCATTTGTTGGATTCGCACCGCCCCGCGCCGCTAGGGAATTCATAAATTGAAAAGTGTCGATGCTGTTTAGGATTACCCATCTAAAGCTAGGTAAATGTGCGTCACACTTCGTTTCGCGTAACAGCCTTCGCAATAGCTCGCGAGTCAGCGCAGTGCTTTCCTGCCTATCTGCCTGTTGTGATGCGTAAAAGGAGCAAAATTGTAGGGCGAAAAAATGTTTTGTCGCAAAAGTTGCCAAAAACATATTTTCTAACATATTTAAACATATTTTTACTGACAATATTTTTGAAAAGCTTCTGACCTACAAAATTTTCTGAATTTTTAGAAAATACATTATTTTGAAAGTAAGGCGTTTTCGAATAAACTAAATAGTTTGTATTTGTGGTCTTTGGAGATATTTGATTGCCATGAAACTGTTAATTGTATAATAAGGGCCATCTTCCGAGATACATAGATAGTAAAGAGTTATATCTTAACGGAGGGCTGAGTATGAGAGACGTTCCGAAAAATTATACTGCTTAGAGAACGAATCAACGTACAGAAGCTAGTCTAAAGTTTGAGAAGTGTTTTAGAGAGGTTTTTAAAATCTTTTGAGTCGTTCCTCACAAGGTGTATTGGGAGTTTGGCGGGTACTGTCAGAGCCTTGTTGAAACGAGCCACTGAGTGGAGGTAGATGTCACGCGGTAGATGTAACGGTATTTTTTTTTTTTTTTTTTACTAGGGAGGGCGGCTAATTTTGAGACCACCGTCTGATAACTCCGGCGTCTGAATAGAAACATTGTGGCGCCCCAGGTGTCCGATCTGTGGGTCGATCACGGTGGTCTTGAAGAACCTACATTCGCGCCTGGTAGTCCACACTGCTCCTTCAGTCTGTCACTATACAGCCTAGTATGACTGTGGGTTATACTGTCCAAAGCCTGCGTTCATCTCACGTGAGAAAGAACGACTACAGTCGTTATAACTCCCTGGGGTAACGTGTTCACCCATAGCAATTGCCAGACCCTCAGTCCCCTCTGCTAATATAGTTTATGGAAGACAGTTCAATGAGAATTCAGAGAGTATCTCAGACTGGTATAACGGCCTTGATCTAAGGCCGACTTGCAGCCAGCTAAAATATGTCTAGCTCCGTAAAGGATATTGCTACCAAAGAGACATGAACTATCCTCTAAATAGGTCGAGCGAACGAGGTTGTTGTGATCTGGATGTGTATGCTGAAATGCATTTAAATAAAATTGTGGCGTCTCTGATATCCTAAAACAGTCTTATAATATTATTATATTTCTGAGCGTTGGAAGGGAAAGCAAAAGTTTCTAACTATTGTCCAATTATTTTGACATTAAAGGCCAATAGTCTTTCCATAAGACTAATTTCTTCAGATCCACATCACTTATGGTTGTACTGCCATCGTCATTTTGGCTGGCTCCAGCAATATATTTTTTAGAATACTACGCGGACTTTTAAATAATTTGATTCATTACAGCCATTTACTGTACTAGCTGTAGCCATTTACTATATTACTGTAGTGTCTGATCTGTGCTCAGCCCGATATTATTAAACCTAGTTATGGACCATCTCACGAAGCATATACCGTCTACTTTGCCGTGGAATATGCTTTACGCAGATGACATCATTCTGGCTACCGACACCGCAATACACCTGCAGGAACTATTAAATATGTGGACACATGCGCTGGAAAAGTACTGCCTGGGGATCAGTAGGAGCAAGACAGAGTAAACAATGCTCTTTTATCGGAGACACTAAACCAGAAGCTATCTTTGTTGGGTCGACACCTACATATTTCCACAGTAGAGAAGTTCAAATACCTAGGCTCAATGATGACACTCGACGCCAACGTCGACGCTGATATGTGAGGTAGATTTATGTAAATATGGCGACCACTAACTGGTGTCTTGTGTGACCCACGTATTCCCATAAAAACTACGGGCAAAGTGTACAAAACGGCAGTCCGTTCGACGCTACTTTATGGCTCCGAATGCTGGACAACGAAGAAGACACATCCAAATGTCCGAACCGACTACCCAAAATCGTTTGACCTGCCGCATAAAAGTGAGGAGAGCCGACCCCAAATAATTGGAATAGACGAGGATGAAGAAGAAGACTACAGCCATTTACTGCGTGCTTTGATATTATCGGATTCAATTCGACAGAATTAAGATTTCGATTATAAATAATGTCTGTAAATCAAATGGATAGTTACGAAACGGATCCCTAATCTCATCTGAAAAAAAAACGTAAATCAATCGTTTGATAAATATAGCGGGTGCGTAGAGTGTTGTGGTTCATTGCTCCGCGCTGCAGAGCGATTTCGGTAGGTACGCCAAATAAATAATGGGGAAGAGAAAAAAAGATGCAAATGATTGCCTTGGTGTTGGGAGGGTCGGCCGCGATAAGGACTCCGTCCTTCCATTATCTCGGGGAAAGGACAAGCATTTTTTATTAACAGTACCTTTCCGCGTCGCCTCGTGGCAACAAATTGAATGGGCCAGTTGTTCCCGCGCCTAAGAAATTACTCTCGCAAAAAAAAGTAATGAAGGGGGAGAGTCCGAGAAAATGTCACCCGCAGATTAGTGCGAGGATATAATGGCAAATGACTGGGCCCGAGTTTTCATGTTGGGGATTATGAGAGCGCACACAATCAATCACGATCACTTTCTTAAAATTAATTAATGAAGGAAAGATGAACACCGGCTAACACTCGTTTTTGATTTTTTCTTGTTTAATGGCATTTTTTCCGATCTCTGGAAACAAGCATATGTAGTCACATCTGTTAAAAGCCCTATTCCTCAATCTGAGAAAGATTAAAGAATAATATCTATCCCCATTCATTTCTAAAGTTCTAGAGCGTGTTGTCTTCTCTCAGCTAAGTAGATTTCTTGACTCTCTTTGTTTGCTGGATTGCTTTGAGTCCAGTTTCTGTGCAGAACATTGACTTAAGGCGGAGTATAAATGATAAAAATCTCACTATATTACCACTTCTCGATTTCAGTAATGCGTTCAATCCTGTTGATTTCGACCCACTATTTGAACGACGCTCCTTAAATATATCCGAAGAGGCACTTAATTGGTACGACTCCTATCTGCGGGATCGCAGGCAGTGTGTCAAGTCGGCTGATGTCGTCAGATATGGTTTACCTTACAGCTGCATGGAGAGGCGCAGGGTGAGATTTTATTTCCGTTGTTCTTTTCTACCTATATTATCAAATTTCTTTTCTATCTATATTATTATCATCAATTTCTTTCCTATCTATATTAATCAAATTGTACAAAATCTAACGACATCATAAAACATTTATGCTGATGATTTGCAGATTTACCTTTCACAGGTTAATTCGAATTTAGACCTTATCACCAATTGGCGGACCCGGACAATTGGTAGACGATAGCTGCTTTCATTGATCGATATTTCATCAACTCCATCACTATTAATCGATGCCATAGTCATTGACTTTTAAAGGTTGTTAAAAACCTAGGAATACGCATTGGCCCACATCTTTCTTGGCCGGCTCAAGCCACTGAAATCAATAAACGCATCTATACGAGCTTTCCCTGCCACTTTCTGGTATGGATGGGGGCCCACAACGGAGGCATGAATTTTGGGGCGAGGGACATTTACCCCCCCCCCCCTCCCACATGGTTTTTTCTTGATGTGTTATTAATAGCGACTTCTTGTATTGAGCTTTATAAAAAACAGTCTTGTTTCTTAGAACTTTTCAAAAAAGCCACGATTTCTGTGTCAGTAAAGCTCTGAAAACTTCTTTCACGCTCTCTTTCTCTCCCTCTCTTTCTCCCTGCCAGCACGATATGAATAACCAAGAGAAGCTTTTAGTCTCCCTAAAAAGTGAACGTTGACCAAATGGCAATAATAGAAATCAACAATCATGCTAAAAAAACCCAAGTCGTTACTTTTCCGACGACCTGTTTATCGACAAAATCGCTGAATTTACGGCAGTTGTGTTGCCTTAAAGCAATACTTCATTATAAAAATACTACTAAGAACGAAGATTATGTTATTTTGGAAAACAGAGAGAGAACAGTCGTTACAAGACAACTTTAAAATACCGAAACGTATAACATCTTTTGGACAACGTCACTGCAGCTTTGTTCCGAAAACAGCTACTATTAGGAGTAAAAACATATTGAGAATAAGAATAAAACATCAAAAACATTGCCTTACATGATGCTTAATTAGCTTTCGTAGAAGAGGAGGAAAAAACATGTATGCCTATTTAAAAACAAATTAATATATTTTATTAGTTTTTTGCTGCACATTTATTTATATTTATTCTATTAAGTAATTAATAATAAATATAACCAATTATTTATACTTACTAATTATTATGTATTATAACTTATTTATATTAGTGAAATTATGGTCTACTGCTCTGCTTAGTTAGGATCGTCACAAACTATATTTAATTACTAAAAAAATATTTTTTTGCGATATGTTATATAAAATTTATATATATTTTTTAATATATAAAATCAGCCTTGCAATTATATTGGCAACATTTAAAACAAAATGAGCGAGTGAGTTGCGAAATTTCACTTTGTGAAGTGATAATAAACAAGTTCACTTGTTCGCCTTCAGGCCCCGGCATAATGAAAGAAAATACACAAATGAAGGCGCATCGCGAGGCGCCGAATGTCGACACTCGAAATACTCTCGAGAATGTTTAAATTTGTGCGAGAGGAATTTGCGTTCAATGGAAAATGCTTTCGGAAATAATGTGCCGATTCCTTCGGAGCCATTAGACTCACAAAGGAAAGGCAGGAATAACTGGGCGGTCTTGCATCGCAAAGCGAATTCCCGTAACGACCTGCTTTTTGAAATATAATGGTCATTGGGAGTCTTCTCTGTAGGAAGATGTAGAAGCGTTCATAGAAAACGGTATAAGGAAGCTAAATATCTAAGTATTATTAATTCTGTGTTATAATTATGTCGTCGCATTAACAGTATATGCAATATAGCTTTTCTTAATCTTTAGTCGAAGATGTCCTTTAGGGGTGTAGGCGTCCACTGAATTTCCGCAATTACTAAATTACCGATTTACTTAGTATTAACATATCTTAAATTCAAAAATAGTTATGATATAGTTAGCATTTGATACAGCAGGGCAGTAAAAGGCTGCCACTAATCTGGATAGAACTATATCTATGGAGGTGATTTATGAATCGATAGAAAAATACCGTAGACAAGATGACGTTATTGATTATCGCTTTTTCTTGGGATTCGAAGTAGAATGTCAAAGTGATAGAGATATGACGTCATCATTTATACAACTTTTCCCTATCGATTCAAATATGAAATCCCAGATCGACCAAACAAAATGTCTTCTATCCATCGAATATAGCAAGACAAAACTTACAGCGCAATATGACATAAAATAACAGCAATAAATGAATAAAATTATATATATATATATATATATATATATATATATATATATATATATATATATATATATATATATATATATATATATATATATATATATATATATATATATATATATATATATGTATATATATATATATACACATATATATATACATATATATATATATATATATATATATATATATATATATATATATATATATATATATATATATATATATATATATATATATATATATATATATATATATATATATATATATATATATATATATATATATATATATATATATATATATATATATATATATATATATATATATATATATATATATATATATATATATATATATATATATATATATATATATATATATATATATATATATATATATATATGTATATATATATATATATATATATATATATAAATGAATGTTTGTCTGTGTATGTCCGCTATGTAAGAACCGAAATTCTTCTTTTTTTTAAAGCGGCGAATTTGACATTCGAATGCGACCGCGAAGACAGGAGTGAGTTCTTCTTTTTTTATAGTCGAATGAATTTTAAAGCGGTGAATTTGAATTTCGAATGCGACCACGAAGACAGGAGTAAGTTTGATGTTTTCAAGGTAGGTTGTTTTTTAAATGAATTTTTAAAATAATACGTGCCAGCGTATAATACGTGTAATACACACAACTAAACTATCTCTGGACACCTCATCTGTCAGAATTACAGAAAAGAGAGAAAAAAAATGTGCATTTCATTGTGATTTAAATTCATTTTATCTTTACAGCTGTACTTTTATGGTGCAGCGTTCCCGTACAATTATGCCTCCAAAGCCATAAGGACAATCGTTGCAAGTGTGTGGATTAAATTTGGAAAATCCATGCTTCTCACATGGGCAGCTCTATGTGCGCCTGCCCACGCGTCGGAAAACCTTCTGATTTATTTGTTAACGCACCAGATGGAAAAACAAGAAATATTGTGTATCCCACAGCACTTCAATAAATATCGAATTGAAACAAAACGCTGCAATGTCAAATTTTTTTCAAAATGAATAAAATCAATACAATGACTCAAAATGAATTGAATATTTGTGTAATGTCTTTCCTTCAAATTTATTTTAGTTGGTGGCGTAGCAACGCGCGCAGGGTACAGCTAGTTGTAAATAAATTTAAATATATATTTGTATCTGGGCAGGTGAGGGTGCGTGCATGTGTATGTTTTAAAGAAGTATGAATGTGAATTATGAATATGCGTCAATTTACCAAGAATGCGAATTATGCAGAATGTGTGAATTTAAAAATGTGTGAATATCATTTGTGTTGATTTTGTAAAGTTAAATGTAGGTGTGCGAGCGTAGGTATGAATATGGTTTTTATTTTTACTATTCTCCTGTTTTGCAATATGATATTCCAGATACTAGCAAGATATTTGTTTTGTGTATGGTTGAATAAATATGTAGTTTGAAAGTCTTTGTTCTATGGTTTTACTAAACAGTTTATTAGAGAATTACCGGCATAATTGGGTATTTTAAAGAAATTCGTGTGTCTTGGTGGTTGCATTGGAGCTCCAAGACAAACATTTTCTAAAATTATGGACTATTAACAGTGACATTGAAAATTTCAAAAGGAATGTCATATCGGCTATTTTCTTCTTCTTTTGTTCTAATCTTTCATACAGGTACAGAGAGGTTCATTAAAACGCATAATATCTGATGCAACCAGGTATCCAACAAAGATTTGCAAGGATGGAGAGATAATGGCGTCGTAGCTCTCTTCGCGAGCGGCTGTTAAAACGGAAATCCGGCCGGAGTAATTCGATAGGGCGGGCGTCGTGTGGCGTCGCGTGACGTCACGAGGCGTTGCGACGCCGTGCACCGAGCGTCGTTGCTCGAATAACGAGTAACGAGCGCCGCAGGCCATAGCGCTAACGGATGGCGGATCCAATGAACGCCGCTCCCAGCCTGAAAATTTTCTAACCACATTCGCGGTTACATTTCAACGTGGAACTTCGCCGTTAAGCCAGGATCTTATTGCTTTATAACCTACATTAACAGGCACACTTTATAAACACAAAATCTAAACGCCCTAACTAAAAATACTTACCTAATTTAAATGACAGCGAAAATAATACTATTCAAATTTCATTGAAACCGTAATTTTTTGTGGGTATCGTATCTAAGTATACCTCGATTTGTCAGCGTAACAAAACACAAAACGAATACGGAAAAATAATTTTACCAGTAATAATGGTGAAACTTTAATTGCCAGATTAATTGTGTTTCACTCGTTTATCTGTATATTGTACAATGTTTTATGTAAGAAAGCCATATACTGATTTACAGTTGCAGCCACTTTTTGATATCATGGTTTCTTTGATGTACGTAACTACTTATCATCATCATTTAAGATATCTGCGGTACCAATAATATTTATGTTGGCGACCCGGATTCATTGGTCCCGATTGTATGTACAATGATATATAATTATCATCATCAACAGCCAGTAGATGTCCACTGTTAGACTTAGCCCCTTCCCCCCCATAGAATGCCATGACGAGTGATCTTGACCCGCCTCCATTATCTACTTCCTGCGACACTGGCAATGTCATTGGTCAATCTTGTGAAGGGCCGTCCCATACAGCGGTTTTCTGCAACGGTTGTCGGTTCTACGAGCTATATAGCCTGCTCATTACCATTTCAAGTTGGTAATTTACGAACTGTGTAAGTGACCTTAGATTTCCTCATTTCTGATCTTATCATGCAGTGGAATTCCAAGCATAGCTCTCTCATGGCTCGGTGATCGACGTTAAGCTTGTGTATTAGCCAATAGTTAAAGACCACGTCTCAGTGCCGTATGCCATCACTGACAGCACGCACTGATTATAGGCTTTCGTCTTGAGTCTCTGCGGTATTTGTGACGAGGACATGGCGTAGCTTCCTGAATGCTGCCATCCTATTATATTTGGATTTGTTGGCAAAACTCCTTCTCAGAGTAAAGAGCCTAGTTGGATTGTCTGACACAAATAAACATACTGGTCGACAGCTTCAGTAGTATCGTTCTCAACATGTACCGGTCTGGGTGCGACATGGGCATTCAACATGATTGTCTTAACCATGTTCATTTTTAGACCTACCTGTTGGAAGACGGTATTGAGGTCTTTGAGCAATGTGCCAAGGTCGTCCATCGATTCCGCCATAAGAACTACATAATCGAAAAATCAGAGGTGAGTGATACCATATCAGCCCCAGTTCAAAACCTTGAAAATATCCTCCAATACAAAGGTGAACAGTTTCGGATAAATAGCGTCTTAATGTCTCACCCCCTTTTGCAAATGGATGGGATTTGTGCTCTGATCCTGAAGTCGGATATACATGGTAGCCTTGTTATACAAATACTTCAACACTTCGATGTACCCGAAATCTATTTGGCACCGCCGTAATGACCGTAGCACTGCCATGGTCTCGACTGAATCAAAGGCTTTTACGTGTTCTACAAACGCTAGACATAGCGGCTGAGTATACTCTTCCGTCTTCTGTATGATCTGCCGTAGTGTGTGGATGTTGTCTACGGTACTAAAGACTATACGGAACCCGGCTTGTTTGGGAGGTTGGAAGTCGTCGAGTCTATGAGTGAGAGGATTTGTAATTATTATCAAAAACAGCTTATATACGTGGCCCAACAGCTAAATCGGCATGTAGTTCTTTAATAGGGTATTGTCACTTTTCATGAAGAAGAGTACCACCACGCCCTTGCTCCACGCCTCTGGCGTTGTACACTTGCGGATGACGGAATTGAATAACTTCTGAAGGACTTTAAGTACTGGTGTTCCACCCGCATTCTGTCGTGATTCCGTCTCACCACGGTGCCCTATTATTCTGAAACTGTTTGAGAGCTGTTTTGATCTCGTATAGGCTGATATAATAATAATAGTAATAGTAATATAATAACAGCATTACAATAGTAATATAATGATAAGAACTTATACGTGCTTACATAATATGAAGGCACCTTTCAAAATCTGAATATAGTTCAGTTTTAGTAAATAGTTGTCCTATTTTACTATAACATATTTTAAAAACATATGTCGATTCCAAATACGATACAATTTAATAAAGTCGTATAAAGCTGTCGAACGGGTAAAGCTGTTTAATGAAAATAGGGCCCTACATTTTGTTGAGTAAATTTCATTTAGATATAGTATGATTCATGTGTACGATAACGTAGAGTAAGCAGTAGCGGTATTCCGGCCAGCGCGAACTGGGAGAGGTTACGTTAGCATTTTAATTGCGATCGATTGACTGTACGTGCAAACTATTTTGAGGCCGGGAGATAGTGATAGTCCAAGAAGAAACGACAAAAACTGCAAGAGTTTTGTAAATTTTTTTTTTTTAATTTTTTTATTTATTTCCGTAATTTAAGTTACAAATTACAAAGAAAATCCTTATTCTAACAAAAAAAAACAGTTTATAATAAGTGTATATATTATACCTAGCTTAGAAAGGAAATTCATCTTTTGACATAACGGTTTACCACCTCACTAGGTATGAACCTGTGTTAAGGTGGTACTAACATCGATGAATTCTTTTGAGACGAGAGGGCAAATCTTATCTAATACTTGAGTACAATTTAAAATTTAAAGTTAAATTTAAAAACATCAATAAAATTATAAACTAAATTAAAATTGATGACAATCTAATAAGTTATATGGAATAATAATTATTTTTTATATATTAGATATAAACACATATACATATGATATATACCATAAATAGATATATATTATTATAATATATATTATATATATTATATAACGTATATATACTAATATTATATATAAATTCATACATATAATATGATAGTGGTATATAAAATAGAGTTATAATATATAAAATATAAATAATATATATCACGATCACACCTGAGACCTTAATAATTTTTCACACTCTTCCCTAGATTTATTTAAAAGCCAAGTTGCCACCACTCTTCTAAACGTAGCGTAAGGTACGTCGGTCGTTTGAACGTCCATTGTCAGTATATTGTAAAGCTTTGGAGCTAGAAATATATAATGTCTTTATAAATAGGATAGAAAACGAATTTACCGCGTGAAATTTGTAGGACCCGACGTTTCGGTGACGTTGCAGCCGCCGTTGTCTAGGGTAGACTGTACACCCAGACGTCGGGTCCTACAAATTTCACGCGGTAAATTCGTTTTCTATCCTATTTATAATGTCAAACAACCGCGATAGTCTTCGATTTTATATAATGTCTTTGTCCGTACGTCGTGTTCATTTTTAACTCCGGTTGTCTGTATCGATTTCTAGTGTCATGTCCGTGGTCCCGAAGTTTAATAGTCGCAGTCCTGTCATTCCTCTGGAAGTACATCAAGACCGCTCTTATGTACAAGCTGATAAGATCGTCTTTATTACTCTTTTTTACATTACAATTATTTAATTTGCCTATCCTTCCTCCTCTCTTAAAAAGCAATACCAGTAAATTGGGCATTTTTTACAAACCGGTTACTTTTTGGCTTCGGTTGGAAAATTGGTGACTTTCGATCGCAGCTCCCTGGCAATACTGGCATAAAATCTTGTATTAGCAAATTAAGTAGGTACTGGGCTCGATTGTGGTTCTTCGTGAACTAAAATCGGAAATTAGTCCGTGTGGACGAGATGGGGCAATACGCTAAAGCGGAGTGTGAGATGACCGGTTGTCACTTTTTCGCATTAAAACTGCCCGCCAAGGTCAAATCTTACACCGCACGAAATATGCTCGAATTTATTCGGACGCGTATAAGTTCGACAGGTAGTATTTATCGACGATCGTTCGTTTCATATCCCGCTCTAACGTATCGCTCTGTCTCGTTCGCTTGGACTAATTTTAGTTTTAGTTCACAAAGAAACGCAATCGGGCCCACTTGTAAACATTAGTAATGTGCTGCATCGTAAAACATTCGGACGGTGGAAAAAACAATAAAAAACACATGTAAACAACACATAACTCCATCGCGCATCATTACCCCGACGAATGAATCTCAGTTTACGACTTTGTCGGAAGGGTTATTTTATTTTCTTTCTGCACGTTGCCGAATAGGTAGATACGTTACTGGAATTGAAAACTTACAATATACGGATAACGTGGCCGCGGTGTAGGGAAATTGAGTTCCCAGGTGGACTGAAATTTTACCGTGTAATTTTACTGAAATTACGTAGATTGGTCGCAGGAAGAAACGTTTCGGTTTCTAGGGTTATTTCAAAAGAAACCGGTAATTGGGGATCCGAAACAAAAATAATTAAAATATAAACATGGGCGAGATTATCTGAAGAAATGTGTCGACTTCCAAGCGAGTTCAAAAATCAAAAGATGCTTTCATGGCAACCTTTCGCCAACATATTCGGTACAAAAAACTATCTATGAAATGATCGATATTCTATTGCAATGAATCGATAACTACCACCACCTTTTTGGACGCCGTTTTCTTTTAACTTTTTTTACTAGCCGCGTTATAGTAAAAGCTCCGTAAGCAAAGGATTCGTGTCGCTTACCTATATGTCGATGTCTTCCTTAGTCGCTAGCTCACTAAACGCACCACGAGAGTGTAAACAGAAAATTATTTTCTATCGATCACGCGGGGTGCGAGGCGAGACAGGAGGCGAAGCACGAGACAAAGTACGAGGCGAGAGAGTAAATCTAGCATTAGGGTTTTAGCAAAAGAAGGGAGTGGTTTGTTTGTTTTTTCTTTTGTTATTACTCTTTATTGTGAAATCACAATGGGCGGGTTTATTGTCATATGACAATCTCTTACAAACTATTTTACAACTAATTTTATCCCAACGGAAAAATGGTGACTCAGCCGGGAATCGAACCCGGGACCTTACAATGTAAGATCAGGCAACCTAACCACTATGTCACCGGGCCGTGTCAACTGAACCGAATGCTCGCGAGCAGCCGAAAACAAAAATCGTGACACGTACACCGTTGTTTAGCAGGGACCGCCGATAGCGTGGATCGACAGTTACGATAAGCCAGCAATTCGTTTGCAAGCAAATTATGGTAAGTATTTAGCCTTTTATAGAAATATTTATTTAGCCTTTTGCAGGATCCATTTTCAAACATTTTTGTAAAAGCGGGCACTAAAAAAAATAGGACAATAATTGTGAATGATTGATTTTTCACCTTTTCCGTTGAATATGAGATGAATTTTAATATTGTTTGTATATCCTTGACAAAGCGATTGAAGGGAGCTATCACATTTTCACATTTCTGTAAGACAATATACGACGGATTCAATTCCCAAGGCGGTGTCATGTAGATAATTTGAATTTGAGTTGTAGGGTGTCGCCACAAGGGTGTATCGTTTCTGTTTCCGTTAATGATATCCGGGGGCATCGATGCGGCTTGTAACGGTACAAGTTGGAATAATGCGGAGCCGACGCCGACGCCGACACCGCCGCGGCGCGGTCGCCTCGCTCGGCAAAAGGTCTGCCCGAGGCCGCTATTTAAATGGATTAATTACAGAGAGGATCGGTATGGCATTCAAAGGGGCGCAAACACTCAGAAGCAGATAAGTAGCGCCCAGCAGCAAAGTGCTAGTTCTGAGATATCGCTTTGGGAGCCTCTCGAAGTAGCATTCATTTATTATGCGCAATTGGGTGCTGAATAATCGGCCCACAGCGTCGCACACAGGTCGGTTTTACTTTCCAGGCCCAAGGAAAACCACGCCACTCCAAGACTTTCCTGACAAGTAGGCAAAGACTGTATCATATGTATCCCCCCCCCCCCCCAATAGCAAATGTGTTTTCGTCCGAAATTTTAAGGTGGGTATCCATTAGGTTCGCGCATCAACTCTGCTCCGCGCTCCTGCAACTGCTCCAGTAGTGAATACGTTCGCGCTCCTAGAGCATGCAACGTTACACGCTCCGCGGCTAGCGCTCAGATCTGTGGCGGTAAATGAGCGAACACAAAGTGGAGCGCAGTGTGTTCGTGGACGCGAGCAAAGTGAGACGTTGGTGGGTACGTCTCGCGCATTACGTTCGGCGTTCAGTAAACGCGAATCCATCGACATGGAGTGGGCCGCGAAGAAATGTCCAGCTCTAATCGAGTAGTACAGAAATTATATAGTGCTGTGGGATCCGAACGATGAGAAATTAAAAAATACATTCTGGCGATGACATGTTCGCTTAATGTTCGAATGATAATTGCGGAGCACTCGTTGTTCTTGAGTTGATGCATGCACCGTCTCCATTCGAGCAGTTGCACATGCGCGGAGCAGAGTTGATGCGCGAACGTAATGGATACCCACTCTTATATATCCTGAGTACTTAGGCGAATATTTAAGGACTCTAGATAAAGCGAGATAGGGACCCACAGAATAAGTGGAAAATCGAGAAAAGCAGAATATTTTCGTCCGAAACGTCTTCCGATATTCTTCTTCTTTCGTGTGTTCCTATCCCGCCTTATCTAACGTGCTTTAATAGATACCCAAGTAACCAGGATGTAAAAAGTTTCGGACGAAGATATTCTTCGTCTTCCGATATTCCTCTTCTTGGGTGGGTTTGTATTCCACCTTAACTAGAGTTCTTTTAGATCCCGAAGTACTCAGGATGTACAAAGTTTCAGACGAAAAAACATGGAAAACTCAGATGAAATAGTCCTTTGATACTTGCCGATTTTTGGTATCTGCCACTTAAAAATTATTCTCTGTTTTTAAAATTGTGCATTCTTTATTCAACTCTTTATTCAACAAACTCACACTCCGGACATTGTTATTGGTGGTCATTGTCTGCTGGCTAAATTATTGATTATATATGGTATTAGATTGGTCAAAGTCATATCACAAAATACCGAGTTAAAACAGCAAGCTGTCTAGTAGCAAGGCGTTGCGGGGATAGGGTGCGAGAGAAGTGAACAGGGGTTGCGTTACGGGAAACGCCTGTACTTGGCTTTAAACGCGATTCTGCAATTTCTCGAACGTTTGGATATCTGCGTCAGCGGAGTAGCGGCCATATGCTTGCTTAGGACTCGTGATGTCGCTCGCTTCGACTTAAATTTTGTACATAAAGGTGCTATTTGACTCGATTGCGTTTTTTTGTAAACTAAAACTAAATTTAGTTCAAGGGAACGAGATAGAGCAATACGTTAGACCGGAATATGAAACGAACGATCGTCGACAAAAACTACCTGTCGATTTATACTCGTCCGAATGAATTTGAACACATTTAGTGCGGTGTTATATTTAGAAGTTTTATCTTTAGTGGGTAGTTTTATTGCGAAAAAGTGACAACCGGTCATTTCACATTCCGCTCTAGCGTATTGCCCTGTCTCGTTCGCACGAAGTAATTTCCGATTTTACTATGACCACAGTATTCAGCTATGTATACTGTGGTCATAGTACGTTTTTGCAGGGGGCGTTGATAGCATTGCCCGGCGAAACTAATAGCTATTTATTAGTCGCCCCGGTTAGGTCGCCTGATCCTTACATTGTAAGGTCCCGGGTTCGATTCCTGGCTGGGTCACAATTTTCCGTTGGGATAAAATTAATGGAATTGCATTTTCAATTCTGTCGATCGAATGCAATAACAAGACATACTTTTACACACATATTACACGCACACACACAATATATATATATATATATATATATATATATATATATATATATATATATATATATATATATATATATATATATATATATATATATATATATATATATATATATATATATATATATATATATATATATATATATATATATATATATATATATATATATATATATATATATATATATATATATATATATATATTATATATATATATATATATATATATATATATATATATATATATATATATATATATATATATATATATATATATATATATATATATATATATATATATATATATATATATATATATATATATATATATATATATATATATATATATATATATATATATATATATATATATATATATATATATATATATATATATATATATATATATATATATATATATATATATATATATATATATATATATATATATATATATATATATATATATATATATATATATATATATATATATATATATATATATATATATATATATATATATATATATATATATAAATAGAAGAGAATCTTGCAAACCACTATTTCGTGAACTAAAGATCCCCACCGTTTATACCATACTTATTCACGAAAGCCTGTGCGAATTCTATAAAAATAAAGGAAAGCACCAAACTCTTGCCCACATACATTCCCACAATACAAGGCACAAATCGATGTATACTCATAATTCTATACCTGCAACATCACAATTTCAAAGGACAACTCAATACAGAAGCATAACATTTTATAACAGGTTACCAGATGAATTAAAAAATATACAAACATATACACTATTCAAAAAACTTACCAAGGAATTTTTACTGCAAAAATGTTTATATGGCACGGACTTTTAAAATTTTATATTCACATTTGATTGACTACTTGTTTATTTTATTTATTTTTAATTTATTTAACTTCCATTTTAATCCTATTCTGAACACTTCATTTTATAGACAATTTACTTACTGATTATGTAACATGATTTAGGAATTATTGCTTTTATTTTTATATTTTTACTCTGATTATTATTTGATGCTTTCCAAATTGGACTCCTTGATTATTATTATTATTATTGTTTTTTTTATTTAAAGATGTATACTTTTTTATTTTTGGATTTGGTATTTCTATTTTTGATATTTCTAAATGATCTTTTTAATATTTAGACAATGTAATGGTTGATTTTGTATAGTTTATTGACTTTCAGATTTCTAACGTGATTTAATTTAATTTTTGCCAGATATATGATATGTTTAAAATATGAATATTATAAAAAATGTATTTATTAATTGTAAGTTCTATACCCTTACCGGGTTTTTTGGAATAAATAAACTTTGAACTTTGAACTTGTATATATATATATATATATATATATATATATATATATATATATATATATATATATATATATATATATATATATATATATATATATATATATATATATATATATATATATATATATATATATATATATATATATATATATATATATATATATATATATATATATATATATATATATATATATATATATATATATATATATATATATATATATATATATATATATATATATATATATATATATATATATATATATATATATATATATTTATATATTTATATATATATATATATATATATATATATATATATATATATATATATATATATATATATATATATATATATATATATATATATATATATATATATATATATATATATATATATATATATATATATATATATATATATATATATATATATATATATATATATATATTTGATAATGTTTGTAAAGAAATCCGTTTATAGGATGATGTTTTTATTTAAAATAAAATTAGTAAAAGCTACTTAAAAAGTAGCGAAGGAAATCCCAGCTTGTATTGGGAAATGCTTATGTTTGAATGAGATATACTTACGGATGTGCACGACTTTCGACGGTGCAATGTAAGTTTAAAGGTCCTTTTGCAGTCGACTAACGATCACTAAAGGACCTTTAAACTTACATTGCACCGTCGAAAGTCGTGCACATCCGTAAGTATATCTCATTCAAACATAAGCATTTCCCAATACAAGCTGGGATTTCCTTCGCTACTTTTTAAGTAGCTTTTACTAATTTTATTTTAAATAAAAACATCATCCTATAAACGGATTTCTTTACAAACATTATCAAATATAACACTATTTTACTGTTTTCTACAATATTTCTTTACATTTTTTTAATATTATACAATTTTATATTGGTTTACCCTATTTTGATAACATTATACAATCTTTATTATAAACTCCTCTGCCAGAAATTAAGATTGAAGTTTCTTCTTTCATTTCATTGAGCATATGGAGGTTTTTTATTTTTATTACGATTTAATGGCTCGTTGATAACAAACTCAGCCAATTGTATCATATTTTAAATGTTGGTAGCATTCGAAATTTGAATTATTTCGTAATGTCACTTTCATTTGGAAAACGGCTTTGCCGAAGTGATCATTAGTTTAATTATTTATTGTTTCGCTTAATTCGTCTCAATTGAAGGCATTTTGTGTTGCATAAGGATAAGCCCTATTTATGAGATATATGGATGAATAGTTATCGTTAGTCGACTGCAAAAGGACCTTTAAACTTACATTGCACCGTCGATAGTCGTGCACATCCGTAAGTATATCTCATTCAAACATAAGCATTTCCCAATACAAGCTGGGATTTCCTTCGCTACTTTTTAAGTAGCTTTTACTAATTTTATTTTAAATAAAAACATCATCTATATATATATATATATATATATATATATATATATATATATATATATATAATGAAAAGTTACTTATCTGGGGTCCTGGTGGACCAGAAACATTTAAACGATTGTTAATGTCCTCTTTAAATACTTAGGGCAGCAGCACCTGTTTCCGCAATTGATAACTTATGATGTTCTTAGTTATTGCAGCCGAATTACTGTATGCCCTTGGATGTAATAAGTATAGGAGGATGGTTTCTGTAACAGAAATGGATGTTAGTAACTTATTTTAGAAGAAATTATATGACTGAGAATATTTCGACACTAGTCGTATTCATCTCTATGACATTTCTGATAGAACAATTTTTTCAAAATTTAAATTTAAAAAAAACTGAACATAGAGAAATGGGTTAATAATATTTTGCAATATCGTTATAAATGCACTATAACCGACCTTGAAAAACATTATTAATAATGATTTTTAAATGAAAAATATTAATAAGCTTTAATGAATATGTCTGAACAAATATAATTACTGTATTAATTTTGCCTATTCAGACCGGGACCCTTGCAAGCGCCTAAAATATTTATAAAAGCCAACTCCCAAGATTTAACGTCTCTTTCTTTAGCGGTATCGCCAAGGCACTTAATAATTTTTACTTTAAAACAATTATCAAAAGTTAAATTGTGTGCCTTAGCATGCAATGCTATTGGAAGTTGACTTTCATTGCCTACGCTGGCCCTGTGATTATTTAACCTAATGCTAAGAGGTGTAGTTGTTTCCCCAATATAAAATGCATTGCAGGTCTGGCAAAGTAATTGATATACAATATTTTTTGAAATGCAACTACTATTAAAAGGAACTCTGTAACTGTTGGGAGTGTTAGGACTAGTAAAATAAATGATTCGATCTAATAAAGGACATGTTTTACAACGTGATCGACCACAAGGCTGTAGGCCCAAATTTTTGTTATTACTAAGATAATTTCGATTATTTTTATTAAGTATTAATTTTAAATTAGGAGGTTTTCGATATGATAAAATTGGTGGTATATCTAATAAACCTTTGGTTGATGGGTCGTTAGCTATAATAGGGAATAAATCTGCTAAAATAGGTCGCAGTTTCTCAGTGCCAGGAAAATAAGTAGTACTTAGAAAGATTTTATTTTGATTTAAATTTGACACCAATTTAGGTTTAGGTGAAAATTTTGTTTCGGAATTTATTATATTTTTATCTAACAAAGAGGCAGGATAATTTCT